>JARHVA010002696.1:1217500-1802500 GCA_037957365.1 Torreya grandis | reverse complement strand
TCTCTTATTGCATTGTTATGGAGGTTGTCACCTCGGAGTGATTCAATCATATTTATCAAGTATTTTTCTCTTTCATCAATGATTGTTGTGGATCTACGTATTTTGCTCTTAATTCTATGATATATTATTCCATTTTTGTGAACATTTAGGTAGTTTCATTACAAGTGGTATCATAAAATCAATTTGGGTAAGTTTATGTGGCGTTATTATTTTTATGGATATGGAATTGGGGTTATCATGAGAGCAAAAGGATAAAAAAAATAACTTGTGATCCAATAATAAATTATGTTTTCATCATTGCAACATCGTTTGAACTCTTTATTTTTGAAAAAAATGTTTAATTTTTTTATTTATACCATTATGCAAATTAGTTGTCATTGGATTCATCTTGACAAGATGATCATAATGGTATAATCTAATGGTTTAATTTTTTTGGGCCTAAAACCCTCCATCATAGGGTTAGTACATGGTTGGTCCCAACACTCAAAGTCATAGGAAAGGGAAAGGCACTGCAAAGACTCCTCATAAGGATGAGATAGAGTCTAGAACTGTATATCCTTTAGTTTTGAAGGTGGTCACCAAATTTAGTTCGATATACAAAACATGGTGAGGAAAGATGATATTGATGCAGTGAAAGGGGACATGAATTTTATGAAGAATTAGTTGGCAACTTTGAGTGGGAAAATAACCAATATTGTGGCTCAGCTTCCATAAAATAATATTCCTCCACTCCATTTTGGTTCTCCTAATCTAAATAATCACAACTCCAATTCTAGTTTAAAGCCCATGCTACCAAAAGTGGAAGTGTGTAAGGTTAATGGTAAGGATCCACTCACTTAGATCAATGAAATAGAAAAAATATTTGATCTACATTAGACCTCGTGTGTGAAAAAGGTGATCATGGCATCTCTTTATCTATAACCAAAGTAGTTCATTTGGTATAATCAATTGTGTGCTCAAATGAAAAAGAAGGGCATTCTTATTACTCAGTCAGTGTTTATCGAGGATTTATAGATGCACTATCACAATAACATCTCAAAAAAATACTTCGACTAGTTAAAAAAGTAACAACAAATAGGTAATTCTAAGGGTTGTATTCAAAAATTCCATAATCTATCCTTACACATGGATGCCATCAGTGACAACAATATGAATGACCTATTATTGGGGGGGCTCAAGGATAACATCCAACTTGAGGTTCACATGTTTAATCTAGCTTCTACTTCTGAAGCTATACCTTTCAAGCATTAGGTAGGGGATTTATTTTTTGTCAAATTAAGGGCTTTCACTCATGGTTGTGAGTGAAATTTCATGACACCAACTTTTCCTCAACCTACTAGATTGACTTCTTAATAAATTAAACATAAGTGTGCTAAAGGGTTGTGTTTTGGCTTTGACAACAAGTGGAGTGAAAGACATAAATGTGTAGAAATGAAGTTGGTCTACATTGAATGTGTCACTCAATATGATGAATATGATAAGGCCTAAAGGGAGGGTATGGAAGTGCTAGAGGAGGAATTTAAAGATTCTCACCTTATTATCTCTTTTCATGCCCTTTCAAGTATTAGTACCCCTCAAACTCTTAAGGTGGTAGGGTTCCTTAAGAAATATAATGTGGTAGTATTGATTGACTTAGGAAGTACACATAACTTCATCATTAGTAAGCTGGCTACTTGTTTTAACTATTTTATTTATCTAGCTCCAGAACTTCAAGTCGTGATTGCAAATGGTTCCACAATTAACTATTTTAGAAAAATCCATATAATTAAGATTGCTATAGGGGACTACATGTTTAATTCTCATATGTTTGATATTCCTATGGGTGGGGATGACATCATTTGGGAGTACAATGGCTCATGAATTTAGGGTCAATCAAGATGAATTTCCAAAAACTATTCATGTTCTTTCATTCTAAAGGTAGGACATTTGAACTATAAGGATTATAGATAAAATATCTCCAATTGATTAGTTCACACCAGATGATAAAGATTCTTAGAGAAGGGGTTGAAGGATTTGTAGCATGAATATTTTCCATAGAAGTCAAGCCAACAAATGTGTCTATACCTCCTAATTTACAAATGATTCTTGATGAACACCCAACATTTTTTGACACAATGCCAAAGGACTACCATTAAGTATAGAAAATAATCAGGCATAAGACTAATTCTAGGTAGTACACTACAAACATTAGACCATAAAGGTATCCACATACCCAGAAGAGTGAAATTGAAAATATGGTAAATAAGATATTGGATGTAGGTATTATTTGACATTGCCAAATTGAATATTCATCCCCAGTGGTCATGGTGCATAAGAAGGTTGACACTTGGAGGATGTGCCTTGACTATAGAGGCCTCAATAATTTCACCTTAAAAGATAAGTTCCCTATTCTATTAATTGATGATTTGTTAGATGAGTTACATGGTGTTATTTATTTTACCAAACTAGATCTTCATTTTGGGTATTATCAAATTCAGATGAGAGATGAGGGTATCCCAAAAATAACTTTTAGAACTCATGAAGGCCATTATGATTTTATGATCATGCCTTTTGGTCTCATAAATTCACCATCTACATTTTAGATTTTGATGAATACTATTTTTATGCCTTTTTTAATGAATTTTGTGTCAATGTTTTTTTATGACATCCTAATATGCAGCAAAACTTAGAAAGAACATTTGAAGCATGTGAAATAGGTATTGCTAGTTCTGGAAAAACATCAAATTTATGCCAAACCTTGTAAATTTTATTTTTGATTCCATGAGGTGGAATAATTGGGTCATATTGTTTCACATGAAGGAGTTAAAGTCAACCCTAAGAATATCAAAGCTATGATGGAGTGGTAAGTGCCAAATACCATTAAGAACCTTAATGTTTTTTTGAGGTTAACATGTTACTAGCGTAGATTTGTAAAACATTATAGTAACATAGCAACTCCACTCATAACCTTTGTAAAAAACTATTCCTTCTGTTGGACTAAACTAGCTACCAATGCATTTGAGAAGTTTAAATAGGCTATGTGCACCACTCTAATTTTGGTGACCCCTGATTTTTTCAAAACTTTTGTTGTTGAATGTGATGCATCAGGACACAACATGGGTGAAGTAATCATGAAATAAGAGAGACCCATCCCATTTTAGTGTCATCAACTCAAGGTAAAAAATAATCTCAATCGAATCTATGACATGGAGATGATGGTCATTCCTCATGAAGTCAAGAAATAAAGACTTTATCTAAGGAGTAGACACTTTCATGTAAATACTGATCATGATAGTCCAAAATATTTTTTATAACAATGATTATCATCAAAAGAACAAAATAAATGGGTGACTAAAATGTTGGGATATGAATTTGAAATAGTATATAAGAAAGCAAAATATAATGTAGTAACAAATGCACTATCTAGGAGGGATGCATATACACATAACATTTTTAAACTTTATCATTTAATGACATTTTATCTCTTATAACACCCTATCAAGTTTTAATATCTCTGAGTGCACACCTTAAAGGGTGCACTGGGAAAGGGGTGGGAAAATTGATGGTGCTTCATAAGAGACATTGTTGCTTAACCATCCCTATATCTTTTATAGCTTCCACAGATTTGAGCCACTAAGATATCTCCTTCTATACGGTATCCTCTAACTATGGCAAGACCTATATTTTCTTACTATGTCATCTTGTTTGATGTAGTTCTAATTGTTATTTATCTCATCCAAACTACATTGATTAAATCGATGTAATTTCAAAAGATTTTATACACGCTTCATAACTAGGTTAGTCTGGTTGACATAGTTTGAGGTTAGTTAGCATTCTTCAGACTAAATTGAGTTTGATGATAACATCAACTAAATATTTAAGAGGGATTAGGGTCAATCACCACTATAAATACAAGTGCCAATTCAATCCAATAGAGAAGAACAATGATTTTTAATTGTTATTGCTCACACTTCTATCTTAAGTCTATATTTGGAGGAGTCATTACTTATATTTTGTCTTGGAGGGAAAATCTTGTCTTTTGGAATATAGGATGCAATAGGAGGGGTACTTTTAGCCTAGAGCTTGATTCAAACATTGGTATCTGATTTAACTATTTTGGGAATATTGGAGTATTATTCCTAATTTAGTTAAGGGTTCGAGTTAATTAAATTAGTAAATAATATTTTAATAATTGAGCTACTAATTTGTATATTTTAATTTTAATTTGAACCCTTCTAAATATAGTAATAAATGTAGAGAAAATAAGACTTATGTTGAAACAGACTGATACAGTTGAGATAAAGTTTGAAATTTGTTATCTAGGACTTGGATAGTGTCACAAATCAAGATCTAGCTTTCATTTTATGAAAGGATAGGAATGTTAAAATAGTGGGGTTCGATTTTATAGTCCTCTTCTACGGATATTATCCAATAGACTTGAGATTTTTGGGTTTTATTTTCTGTCCCTATGTGAGCCTGCTTGTGAAATTTTAGATGCTGGATGTCTATGAAACTCCTTGTAGAGCTAATTTAGTCTTCAAACACTAGACTCCATTATGCTTTGAAAAAATTTGAGATAAAGGATGGGGGTTTAGTGTGTGTAAGATGTAATGAACGTGTATCCATACCCCTTATGTGGGCACGCTACTTACATACCAATACTTTGAAGAGGGATAAAGCCATATGTAATTCTCCCACTTGATGTGCTTTGTGCAATAGTGTATATGAAGATGTAAAATGCTAAATTGGGTGTGATTGATGTGGTTAGGGACTGGTGTAAGGTTTTGAATAAGATTATGGTTGTATTGGATGGATATATGTAGAGAATAGAGAAATATGCCTGAGTAGTCTTGCTTGTATTATTGCTTGTTTTATGATATTTGTCAACCCCTTCTAAATAAACTTCGAATGGGATTTTATAGAGATTTTTTGGTCATGGGTTGAATGTATTCATGTTAGGTTGATAAGAAGAAGGATAGGAACCAAAAGGAAGTGACCATTGGAGCTAAAAATGCAATTGGATAGGAGTGTCAAAAATAAACATCTTAGGGTCTAGCGCTATAGTCCAAGTTGGGTGTTATTGTCCTAAGGGTATGAGACTTGGAGGGATGGAATTGTCACAGGAAAAATAGCCTGAAAGAGGTGGAATCACTATTTGGAAGGCTATAGATGATTGGGAATTAGTGAAAAGGTGCCTAAAAGGGTCATGAGAGCAAGCAGGAGGGACCTATGGGTTGGGTGTCACAAGCCACACTCAAGCTACCAATTCTCACATTTTATATGACTACATTTGCCCCCTCCTTTATTCTAGTGATGCAAAAAAGCAAAATACTAGGATAAAAGAAAAATAGAAATTGTACCTAAACTTACCTACAAGGGTGAAGCTCATAAAGTTGTGTGAAGTTGGGTCTGCATAGAAAGAGCACATCATGAAGTGTAAATCTATAAGAGAAACATAAAGAGTATATCAGTTCTTAATCGATACACTATATCTAAAATAAGAACATACAAAGCTAGGTAAAAGAGAGAGTAAGAGAAAGGAATGAATACACCTCACTAGGTATGTGAAATAATACACAACCTGTTATGATGTTGAGTGATACTGGATGGTGTTGGGTATGTGCTAAATGATGTTATACCAAGAGTAATATCACGAGTAGAGTTGAGTGCTCAATTCCCCAAGAGTGGCTCAAGAATGTAAAGTCTATCCCTTTGGCTTCATCATCTCCCACTAAGTGAAGTTATGTGATCATGTGTGTGTTAATCGATGTTTGGACTGTGTGTCAAATCCCTTTGAGTAGGTGGCTCAAGAATACAAAGGCTAGCTAGTCCTTTTACTCCATCATTTCCCCATGAAATAAAGCTATGAACTGATACCAATATTAAATATGTGTTGTATGAGATGGATCCTAAAGCCCATAAGTGTTTTATAATCTGACAATGTGGTGTGGATAGCCAAATGTATGCTAGAGACTAAGCCACTCTTGGCTATTTGGAAAGGTGGAGATTAGGCTTGTATGGAAGCCAATCTAAAACTGGGCAATAAGCTTATGTGAAAGCCACTCAAAAAATGATGTCAACCACCTGTAGATGGAATAAGGTGTGCAATTGTTGAGAAGACCTAGGTAATGTATTGAACTTAGAAAGAAAAAAAGTCAAATGTGCCACGTACATTACCCCTAATCACTGGTGTCTAAAACATGGATTCTGATCTAAAAGTTATACCAATTGCCTAATCTAAAACTAGAAGTGAGGTCCATCATGCCATGCATGATACCCCCTATATCTAGATTCTCTAAGAAAAAATGTATTGAAACTATTGATTTTGAACTAAATTTTTTCTGACAAAACTATAATTATACTTACTTTTCTATATGTTTCTAGAAATTTTGGATTTTTTACTATTTGGATAGGAGTACCAAAAATGGATACCCTATTGTCTAGAATTGTAGTCCAATCTTAGTGTTATTTTATTGAGCTGATTCTGATGACTATTTTATAATTATCACTGTCTGCTTGGTCTATTCTACCTGGTTTGAAGTTTGGATATTGTTTTGGGTGTTTTGAAAGCTAATTTTTTTATCAAAAGGAGCTCTGATCTCTATGACAAAACCCCTATTTATTACCCCCTCTTTTGAGGGTGGGAATAAAGACCCTATAATGACTAAACTTAGAAGAAAAATCCCTACAAGTGTGTTATGCTACGAAGATACATGATAAAACAATGATAATAGAAATGATGTCTCAAGATATAACATAGTTTGTATTGGAGATTGTTAGATCAAAAGGGGTATGCCTAGATAGATATAATAATGTAATATCATGTGCATATACTAAATTGAAACAAGAAAAATTAGTTTTTAGTTGTCAAAGAGGGATGGAGCATGATGTCCATTATGACATCCAAGAAAGCAAGATAATGCATGATGTGGATCATGGCATTGCAAATAATTGAGAAGCAAATAAGCAACAAGTGCACAAGGTAATAAGAAAGAAGCATACAAGAGTGGCCAAGGGGCCAAGCAAATAAGGAACGTGGGCACATATCACTCAAACTAGAAAGTAGGCATATAAGGCATGTTCAAATGCCATATACACATACAATTGAAAACAAGCAAGGTTGGCATGAGGGCCACAATCACATATAAGAGTATAGGTAAAGGACATTGGAAAATGTCTTAAGGCACACACAAAAATAGAAGCAAAGGATATTGGAAAATGTCTTAAGACACATACAAGAGACAAAACAAGAACAAAGAAATGAAATCACATCTAGCTACATAAAGTAAGGAAGGAAAGCATGTAATATGCTAGAAATACAATCACATTTAACTAATCAAAGTAAGAACTAAAAGTATGCAAGACATGGAGTACAAGACTAGGTATATGATAAGAAATGTACAAGTGCTATATAATAGTAAAATTTTGATAGAGTAATTTGTGTAATCTAGTAAATAATTTACATCATCATGATAACTAGAGTGTATGGTGTAGGAATGACATAACCTAGATGGTGTATTCATGTAGAAGATGCCCCCAATGGGTAAATATATCGATATATATCTCGAATGTAGAAGTAGGATCCCTCCTCATTAAGTAGAGTGAAGAAATCATGGATCTGGATGTCATTGCACACACTCAAAGAAGATCAAGTGAAGCATGGTAATGTAGATAAATCAATAGATAATAACATAGAACAATAGAATGTACGTCTTAGCATGGTAGTAGAAATGTAAAACATGGATAATGCATACAATTGAAATTTTGAATTGTTTGAATGAATTTATATTTTGAAATGTTATATTATTTTTTGTATTTTGACATATTTGAATGTTTTTGATATTTTTGATATAAACTATGTACAATCAATCATGAGGAGACTATGTGTAATAAATTGAAAAGAAGTTATGTACAAGGTTGAAGAGAGAAAATACTAATTGATGAGTCTCATGGGAGATTCCCTATCATGGTGTCATGTATTGAGGAGATGGATCATGTGTGATTGTGAAGCACGATAGAAGGGTTGAGACTCTAGCTCTAAAAGTTATGTATGTTGTAAATGCTCTAAAATATCTAAAGTAAAAATTGATTCTGAGGTCCCCCTGTAACTCTAAGATTTGGATAAATTGTAGGGATCTTAGGGACCCATCTAGTAGTAAGATATGCTCTTCGAACATTTGTTCTATGTGTAGAAGCATAAGACTTCAATGATACTATCGTGGGTGTGAACACTGTAGCTAGAAGTTGTCTAGAATTCTAAAAATATGGTTACTCTAAAAGAGACCTCTATGAAAGTCTATAAACTCTCTATGTTGGTGATGGAAGCCTTGACTATGTCTGAATATAAACTAGAGGAAGAACTATAACTAATGGAGAAACTAAAATTGGTGGTGAAACTAAGACTAGTGGAAAAACTGAAACTGGTGACTAAAAAATAGTAGATGGATATAAAGTGGGGAGTGGTAACTCATATGGAATTTTAACTATAACAACCTGTGAATGAATTTCATGCATTTATGAACTATAAAAAGTACTACTCTAAGTTTTTGAATATATGGTCAGCCAAGCAACATATCAAATAATTCTATACTTGGAACTATAGTAAATGGTGTGGTTATTCATGTTGGACCAACCTATAAATAAAGTACAATCTCACCCAATTAATTTTGTATGTGCCCACTAAATCTGTTGATAACTATGTCTATTTGGGTGATATCCTACTCTGAATATCCCAAATGCTCCAGTAATGTCATAGTGCACATGTTCACATTGGATCCATTGTCTATGAGAACTTTATGAATATGATGATTATAAATGTAGCTTTGATAAAGAGTGCATGATAATCTGAATCATCCTAAACTATCCCCTACTCTGAGAAGGAGATGGAAAGTCTAGTTAGAACTCTAAAATTGTATACAACAATCATGTTGCTCAAAGGGTGTAACTCAACTAAAGGTGCTCGATATGTAGCTAGTGGAAGATGTGCATGATAAACATGGTAAACACCTGATGTGTCCCCTATCTCTTGTTTAGAATGTTTTGTAAAAGGATCTAAAAATATTTTCAATGCTTTACCTTGTGTTTGCTTTGCCTGGGGAGGCTCAACTAGAGTGCCAATATCAATAACATTGCCATCTATCAAGTCTTATATATTGTGTTTCAAACAAATGCATCTATTTATTATGTGGCCTAATGCCCTATGAAAATTTCAAAATGCATTCTAATCATATCCCCATGGAAGAGGCTTTGTTGGATCAACTTCCCAAATAGGAGGGAGAGATATGTTATTACATTCAAAAAGTTGCTGTAAAACTCTGGCTGGAAAAATTGGTAGATTGGTAAAGGTTCATCAAGGAGGTGCTAATAAAATCACTCATTGAGGGGGCTTTAAGGTTGCATTGACTGTAGGTTGATTCTGACTCTTGCTATCATTAACCTTGACCTTGTATGGGACTTTGTTGTTACTCTTGTTTGTTGTTTTTGATATACTTGTGTACTTAAGTTTACCCATTGAAATTAATTTGACTTCCCTTTCCTTTAATGTATGACATAACTCAGTGAAGAAAGAGAATATTTTGAACATTATTGATTCATGCAAAGATGGTAGAAGATTTTGTTTGAAGAGATCTTATAACTCTTGATCGGCCATGGGGCTAGTCATCTTAACCAAGATAGTATTATATCAAAGAAAATAATCTATGAGATTCTCATTTGACCTTTGTTTTTGTTGCGTAACTTGGGCATAGGAAACCTTATCACCAATGTTAATGCTGAAATGAGCTAGGAACATGTTAGTTAAAGGATTGAATGCATTGATCGATTGATTTCGCAGACAATAGAACCATTGTAAAGCATAATCCTTTAGACTTCATGAACATAGCTTGGTTATTAGCCAATCATTTTGCACATATCCAATCATACTATGTGAAAAAATCTAAAGTGTGTCTCTGGATCTTCCTTTCCATCATATAGAGTGAGCTTAGGTTGAATAATACCTTATGGCAAGGGTGTAGAAGTAATATGATGTGCTAATAATGTATAAAGTAGAGTAAAAGAATCCAAGGCTTATGTAGGTCTAGAGGCACCTTGCTCACGATGTATCACCTTAGATTGAAGATATTTTATCTCTTGCATAAGGGCTATCATATCAGGTGATAAATATATACTAGTTGTAGCTGGTGGTGGCATAGAGGTAGGTTGGGCTGTTATAAGAGGTTATTGAGACATAGTTGCCCTCATAGTGTCATTTTAAATTGGTTGCTCTATGGTTTGAGAGGATTAACCATTGTTTGCCTTTTGTTTTTATTCTTGTAGTATTTTAAGCATACCATCTTGCATGTCAAGGTGTTTAATTAAGATTTCTTGAAGTCCCCTTTTATTAGCTTCATCAAAATTGATGTATTGGGCCATTATTAAAGTAGGAAAACAAATTGAAATTTGATTGAATTTTTTGTAATAATTTTTAATAAGCGAAGTGCTATGGAAGGAAAGTACTGAATATAGGAAATATAAAGTCCTAAAAATGACAAACTGAAGAATGCAAAATAAAGATACGAAGCTCACAAACATGTAAGGTGATACCTCAAAAGTAATGAGACCTAGTATATGCAACTAGGGTTTTAAAAAATGATATTTTTAAATTTACTAAGGAATTTGAAAATTAATGTAAATTTCTTATTTAAATATGTAAGTAAAAAATCAAAAAATTCTTGATTTGAAAGGACCTAGTATATGCAACTAGGGTTTGTAAGAAAATAATTTTTTTAAATTACTATAGAATTTTAAAATTTAAAGTGAATTTATAATTTAAATATTCAAGTAACAAATTAGAAAAATATTGGAAAAACCAATAAGGAATTTTCTCTAGGGTTTCTAAGGTTTTTATGCACAAATAAAGTAAGTCAGGTTCACCAAATGATTTAACTGTTATTGGGAATATTGGAGTATTATTTCTAATTTAGTTAAGGGTTTGAGTTAATTAAATTAGTAAATAATATTGAAATAATTAAACTACTAATTTGTATAATTTAATTGTAATTTGAACCTTTCTAAAAATAGAAATAAATGTGGATAAAATAAGACTTCACTGGAAATAGATTGAGATAGTTGAGATAGGGTCTAAAATTTGTTATGTAGGACTGGGACAGTGTCACAAATTAGGATTTATATTTCATTTTATGAAAGGATATGAGCATATAAATAGGATACCCTAGGTCTAGCACTATAGTCCTCTTCTACCACTGTTGTCTAAGAGCCCTGAGTTTTTGGGTTTTGTCTGTTGTCCCTATGTGAGCCTGTCTATGAAATTTTAGATGTTGGATGTTTGTAGAACTCCTTATAAAGTTGATTTAGTATTAAAACCCCATAATCCATTATGCTTTGACAAAATTTGAGATATATGTGGGGGTTAGTGTGTGTAATATGCACTGAACATGTATCCACACCCCTTGTGTGGGTATGTTGCCTACATACCAATACTTCGAAGAGGGATCAAGCCATATGTAGTTCTCCCACTTGATGTGCTTTGTGAAATAGTGTTTATGAAAATGATAAATGATAAATTGGGTGTGCTTGAGGTGGCTAGGAACTGGTGTAAGGGTTTGAATAATCTTGTGGTTGTATTGGATGGCTGTATTCAAAGAATAGGGAAATATGCCTGAGTAGTCTTGATTACTTTGTGATATTTGCCAACACCTTCTAAATGAATTTTGAATGGGATTTTATAGAGATCTATTGGTCATGGGTCAAATGTATTTATTTTATGCCGATAAGAAGAAGGATAGGAACCAGAAGGAAGTGACTATTAGAGCTAAAAATGTAATTAGATATGAGCACCAAAAATAGACACCCTAGGGTCCAATATTATAGTCCATGTTGGGTTTTATTGTCTGAAGGGTATGGGACCTAGGAGGATGGAATTTTCATAGAAAAAGTATCTTGGAGGAGGTGGAATCACTATCTGGAAGGCTATAGATGACTGTAAATCAGTGAAAAGGTGCTTAAAAGGGTCATGAGAGCAAGCAAGAGGGACTTATGGGTTGGGTGTCACAAGCCACACTCAAGATACCAATTTTCACATTTTATATGACTACAATATCTTTACAACCAAAAAAATCTCTTGCAAATCACCATTAGCCAAGGGGGAGATTGAGGCTCGATAGGTCTTGTTTAAGGTAAGTATATTTTAACCCTAACTCTTTCCTTTTGATGGATAAAAGTTGTATAATAACTTGGTTAATGAATGTGTATCTCATTTTTTGAATTCTTTCTACACTCAAACTTAGTGTGGCTATAGTATTATTCAAACTTTCCATCTATCCACCTTAGGTAGCCTAGTCCCCCATTTTCCTACCATGGTTCCTTGCCCATTTTAATATGTTTCTAACCATTCCCCTTACTTACATTGCTTGATTGTGATATTTATTTACTTATTAAATACATACCTAGTTAGGGATATTACATTGTGTTAATTTCCTAGAGGCTTTGGAACCTTTTCTCTTAACATTATGTTGTAGGTGTTCCCCTTGCTAGGTTTGATGGATACACTGGTCATATATTGATTCCATTAAGTATTCATGAAATCATCTTTATTTACCTTCTCCGAGTCCAGATCTTTAAATAAGATAGTTGTATGTCAATCCTATTTCATTGCATACATTTTGGTGAACCCAACATGAACTAACTATTACCTTCACTTTTTCAACCAATTGTATCGAGCATATCAATACAATTTTGTTTCTATATTTATTTCAATAAATTATGTCAGGTAGTGCAACATAATTTCATCTCCAGATATGTTTCTATCCAACTATATCGAATAGATTGATATAGTTGTTTCCTAGCATTTTGATAAATTTCCCTCCAATCAACTATATGGAATAGACCAACATAGTTTCATTAAGGTGACTTCCTAACAAATTTTTTTAGTAGGGACAACATAGTTTTACCCCAGATTTAAATTTTTTAAGTAGGAAACTATATCAGACAACTCGATATAGTTTTGATCAAACCTCTCTACTAGGAAACTATAATGAAATTAATTCAATAATAAATTATAATTATAGAAATATATCATAATATGATTGAAGTGTAGTAGAATATATGAATAAAAGACAAGCCACTTCGAGGGGGCAACATCCACAAGCTTCAATAATAGTATAATCATAATATGATGATAAACAACTACCCACTACCTCATATTTATAGTCCACTTAGGCCATGGGTACTCCATAGCCTAACCTACTAACCAAATGAATGCATAGATAAATGTGATATAATATCAAAAAGGGATAAGTAAGCCACAAGTCAACTATTCCTATCCCAATACATGTGACAGGTTGGGGACATAACATGCCCTTCCCCTTTGAAACAATGTTGTTCTCAATGTTGAACAACTCTAGATGCTATTGTAGAAAATATTCACCCTCCCAAGTTGCATCCTCACTGCTCAAGTTCTTACACTTGATCAAATATTCTTTAATATCTTTGGTTCTCAACCTCTTAGTATGTGTTTGTAAGATCTTCTCTAGTTCTAAAATGACTCATCCTTTTTTATCTAGTTCTGGTAACTCTACTTGGGATAAAAATTTCTATCCAATGACCTTATTCAAAAAAGAAACATGAAATACTATGTGTAAGTGAGATGAATGAGGCAACTCTAGCTTGTAAGCCACACTTCTAGTTTTCTACAAAACCTGATAAGGGCCATAATACTTTGGAGCAAGTTTATTGCCCTTTTTCTATTACTTCAAGGATATATGATTGTAAGGCTAAAAATGTATAAATACCCAATCATCCACATCAAAATGTCACTCACTATAGTGTTGATCTGCTTTCTACTTCATCTTATTTTGTGCCAAGACCAAATTCTCTCTCAAACTAGCCAAAACCTCTTTTCGATGCTGAATGCACTCCTCCACATTTCAAAACTTGGTTTGCCCCTTTGAAGAAGAAGTGATGGAAGGTATATGGTGACCATATAGTGCTATAAATGGGGACATATTATAATAGGTATGAAAAGATGTGTTATACCACCATTCTATAAGTGGTAGCCATTTAACCCAATATTCCTGCTTATCTAAACAAAATAACAGAGATACCCCTCTAAACATTTGTTGACCACTTATGTTTGTCCATGAGATTGGGGGTGGTAAGATGAGCTATGAGCTAGCTGAGTACCCAAATAAGAAAATAGTTTAGTCCAAAAATTACTAGTGAAAATAGGATCACGATCACTTACAATTATTTTTGGGGTTCCATGTAATTTTAGAAATGTCTACAAAAAAATAGTTGCTACTATACTGGTTGTAAATGGGTGTGAGAGGGCACAAAAATTGGAATATTTTATAAGCCTATCCACAATTACCAAGATAACATTCTTATCTTCAGAATAAGGCAACCCTGTGATGAAATCCATAGAAACCTCCTCCCACCTTTGACTAGGAATTGCTAAAGGTTGTAACATACCAAAGGTCTTAATTATCTCACCTTTATTGTATTGGAATATAAAGCATTCTGCCACAAAATTTTGTACATCTCCCTTGAGTCCTTCCCAAAATACTTCTCATTTGATTATGTGATAAGTTTTCAAGAACCCCAAGTGTCCCCCAGTTGGAGATGCATGGAACTTTGCAAGAATCTTATGTTTTAGCTCTGAATCTTTACACAAGTATAATATATCCTTATACCATAGAGAATTACCTTTCCATTCAAATTTCTTAGAGGCTATATAACCTTGATAGATATTGTGATTCATAACCTATGTATTATTATCCTACTTCTACTCTAATCTATCTTCATCCACCCAATCTACCTGTAACATGGACATTGTACAAAGTAATGCTTTTGTGGATGTATCTCATCTAGATAGTGCATGTGATACTACATTATCTTTACCCTTCTTATATATGATTTCAAAATCATAACCCAACATTTTTATTGTTCCTCAAATGATAATACCTATTCCAAAAAGTATTTAAAACTATCATGATCCATTTTCACCTTAAAGTGTCTACCCATTAGATAGGACCTCTATTATTTGACTGCATGAAGAATAACCATCATTTATTTCTCATAGATAGGTTTTTGTAGATTTTTAACTTTGGATCGATGACTCTCAAATGCAAGGGGTCATCCTTCCTACATTAATACTACTCCCAACCCTAATCCAAAAGCATCACATTCAATAATGAACATCTTTGAGAAGTCTAGAGTAACCAAAAATTGGGTGGTGTACATAGCTACTTTTAGTTGATCAAATGCTTTAGTAGATACATCATTCTAGTGGAAATCATCCTTTTTTAGAAATTCAATTAGTTGAGTTGCTATTTTACTATAACCTTTCACAAATATTCAGTAGTAACTTGTTGGTCCTAGGAACCCTCAAAGGTTTTTTGAGAGTTTTGAGCTTTGGCCATTCCACTATAGATTTGATCTTTTGAGGATCAACTTTGACACCTTCATGGGATATAATATGACCCAGGTAATCTACCCCTTGTAGTCCAAAATCACATTTAAATGGCTTCGCATAAAGCTGATGCTGCTCTAAAACTATCAACACCTATTTCACATTTTGCAAGTGTTTTTCCCATGTCTTATTATAAATCAATATGTCGTCAAAGAAAACCAACACAAACTTCTTTAAAAAAGGCCTAAAAATAGTGTTCATCAAGCTCTAGAAAGTAGATGGTGGATTTGTAAGACCAAATGGCATTACCAAAAACTAATAACAAACCCCATGAGTTTTAAAAGTGGTTTTATGAACATCTTCATCCCTAATTATAATTTGATGGTACCCCAAACGAAGATCCAATTTCGTGAAATAAACAACACTATGTAACTGATTAAGTAAATCATCAATTACTAGAATATAAAACTTATCTTTGATGGTGTAGTTGTTGAGTTCCTTGTAATCTAGGCACATCCATGTGTAATCCTTGTTATGCACCATGACTACTAGTGATGAATATGCACTCTAGATATGCCTAATGATCCCTAACTTTAGCATCTCATGGACCATATTTTTTATTTCACTCTTCTATGCATATAGATATCTAGATGATATGATATTTGGTGGTTGACTCCCTGGAAGAAGTTGAATGGCATGATCATGTTTTCTTTTTAGTGGCAGTCCTTTTGGCATGGCCCCAAAAAAAGATGGGTGGTCATCAAGAATCATTTGTAAATCAAGACATGTAAATGAATTTATTGGTTGAAATTTTATGGAATGTAATCATGTTATAAATCCTTATGCCCACTTTTTATGATCTTTATCATCTGATGTGAACTAACCAATTATAGAGATTTTTCCTGTAATCCATTTGGTTCAATTTTCCTACCTTTAGAATGAAAGTATATGAATAGTTTTTAGAAGTTCATCTCAAGTACTTAAGGTTATGAGCCATTAGACTCCAAAAATAATGTATGTACCACCCATGTGAATAAAAAACATAGGATAATATAGATTGTACTTGCCCATAACAAGCTTAATACTATGGCATTTACCTGAATAATTGAATGTGCCACCATCTGCAATCATTACCTAAAATCCTAGTGCTGGATAAATAAAATAATTCAATTGAGTGGCCAACTTATGGTTGATGAATTTATGTGTGCTCCCTGAGTTAATAAACACTATCACCTTTTGTTTCTTCAGGAAATCCACCACCTTAAGTGTTTGAGAAGTGCTAATACCCAAAATTGGATGACAAGGGATTGTAGATTGGGAATATTTAGGTGCTTCCTCTATCTCTTCCTCATCATCATTGTAGGAAACATCCTCTTCATCATCGCCATTAGATCCCTCAATGTAAAAGAGCTTCTTCTCAACACATCTATGTCCTTTGTTCCACTTACTATCATAGCTGAAGCATAATCCTTTTACACGCTTCTCTTCAATTTGTTGAGGGGTCAATCTAGTAGGTGGAGGAAATGATGGTGCTGATATGCTACAATATTTAAAGAGAGTGAATGGTTGATTCTTGTTGGCTATGAATTTTTCATCTACCTTGCATGCCATGATAATAGAATCAAAAACCTTAAGTGGATTAAACATGTGTACCTCATGTTAAATGTGGTCTTCGAGGCCACCCAAAAATAGGTCATTCAATTTCTCATCAAAAAATTTCTCCACATGTAAAGATAGGTTTTAAAAATGATGAATATAATCTTGGACTGAGCTAGTCTATCTTAATTTTTCTAGTTGGCTGAAGTAATTATATTTTACACGCTATAGTGTAATTGCAACTCCTCTATAAAAAATGACTAGGTAATATTGAGAGCTATGTTTTTTTTTTTAGTATGCAACCACCGATACCAAATGAATTGTCTAGGTTATAGATACAAGGATACCATGGTAACCTTTTGTCCACTTAAGATTTGATGCAAATAAAAAAAAATCTCCATTTGGTTAATCCAATTGAGTGGATCTTTTCCATCAAATTTAAGCATATCTACCTTTGGTAACAGGTTCCTTTATGACAAGGTACTTGGATTTGGATTAGGTTGGTTGGGAGATCCACCATCATGGGGTTATGTAATAGTGATAGCTAGATGATTTGGATAATTATTTTGTAAAGCCATCATGATATTTGCCAAACTAGATTGTATGCCTTGTATTTCACTTTAAATTCCTTACACATTGTAGTCAAATTGGCTCACTTTATGATCTATCTCAGAGAACTTTGGTATAAATTATATATTAACTCCCCCTTATGACTCCATATATTCATTTTGAGGAGTTTCACCTGGAGTTTTAACACCCTTTCCTTGGTATCTAGTTTGCGGCGCTGCCATAAAAGGGCTTGAGAATGTCGATCGTGATTGACACTTTTGACCAAGCATTTTTGTACTTATTTCAGCCTCAAATTAGAAAATAAAAATAATATAACCTTTATAGATTTTTTAAAGATTTCCAAAAATGTAAGAAACTCCAAAAAATTCCTTGAATTGTGCACTATATAGTGAATTCATGAAAAACACTAAAATCAAAATAACTCACACAAAATTAACCTCTAAAAGATAACTTTTGCTTTGTGTTGTCCTTGACTAATTCCCCAACTTTAGTAAAATAATTGTATAAAAATTCATAATAGATTGAAAGGTATAAGCAAATATCTAAAATTAGGGTTACACCCACAAGATTGTCCAAATCATAGCTCTGGTACCACTTGTAATGAAATTACTTCAAAAATAAAGTAGAATGATTGAAGTGTATAAAAATATGATTAAAATATAGTAGAATATATGAATAAAAGATAAGCCACTTCGAGGGGCAAACCTCCACAAGCTTCAAGAAGAGCAGAATTTACAATGTGATGATAAATAACTAACCACTATCTCTTATTTATAGTCTACTTAGGCCATGGTTACTCCATAGGCTGACCTAATAACCAAATGAATACATAGATAAATGTGATGTAAAATCAAAGAGGGACAAGAAACCCATAAGCTAATTATTCTTATCCTAATACATGTGATAGGTTAGGGGCATAGTAGAAACTATATCCATTTACTCGATACAGTTCTATTTTGACATTTTTACTTATGTTCTTGTCAATTGTATCGATCTACTTGATGCAGTCTTATTTTTACATTTATAGCTTATGTATTCATTATTAAAAAACTATATCAATCGGCTTGACTTAGTTTTGTATATTTCAATTAAATTCAAAAAATAGTATCAACCAATTCATTTTACTATTATATCTATGTTTGTAAATATGTTTTACATAGATTGTATCCATCTACTTAATACAGTTATGGATTATGTGTACAATTACATCGACTAAAGTCGATACAATTTTATTTACTTTACCTTTTTAAACCATAAGTAAGGCACATTAACTTTTCATTTTAGAATCTACTCACATTTCATTTTAAGTTGAATGCATATTTATTTCAATTCACTGAATGTTGAAAATTGGTTTTCAATATTGATTTTCAAACTTTATTTTCTATATGTTTGACTTTCCTTAGAAACTGTGCTCAGGTAGTTTTCAAACTACTTAGATATTGTGGTGTTTTGTTTACAATCCTTGTCTATTATTTACAAACATTATGATGTGAGGGGATTTCCTTAATAATCATAGCCATAGTACAAAGCTAAACACATATTGTAGTTTTCACATGCCTCAAGGTTTATTAGAAACACCCAGGATTCCATTTTTATTGAACTTTAGGAAGCCATCCATCTATTTTATTTTTTGGCATACTAGTTAGCGATTAACACTGGGAATTGAATGTCAACTTACCCTTAAAACTAGGTTTAGTAGTCTATTAACATGGTACTTACTCCATAGTCAGAGGTTTGAAACACTAGGTTGACACTATCTAACATATGATTCAATATATATGAGAGCCTAAAAATCAGTCAAATCCTTTTGGTACATCTACCTATTCCTCTTTTCAAAAAAAATAGTTAGTAAAACAATGAAATTTCAATTTGTTGCTTGTTATTATATTCAATATTTTAGATTTTATTGACCAATGTCAATATTGATATTTGTATTTGAAGACTACATCAACTAGCTTGATCTCATCACATGTGTTTGTTGATATGACTACATCGAATAACTTGATACAATCTATTTCCTATTGTCCTCACTTCCCTACAAAACTACATCAAATAAATTGATACAATCTATTTGTCATCACTCGAATGTTAAAAGCTTTGTTTGTGGGAATGATAAATATCAATGAGGATGTATTGACTGGTTTAAAGTGAACAGGTATTTTAACAGGATTAAGGACAAGATAAAATTGATTTTGAAGTAATGGAATTAGCTATTGGATTTTATTTTGATGTTTTGATATTTTTGGATTTTCTATTTTGTTTTGTATTTTTTTGGATGTCTTGGTTTTTGAGATTTTTTTAATTTTTTATGAAGCTACAAACAAAGGGGAAAATCAATTCTAGCATTAGGGATGGAGGTGATGGTGTATGAAATGATTTAGGGATTTAGGATAGTATGAATGATCAATGGAATATGATAGAATCTCCAAGGATTACATCATGTATGAATTATATGCCCACTTGTCTTCCTGCCATGTTGAATTTGTGTTGTATTGTGTTCCAAAGAAGCGTGTATATACCAAGATTTTTCAAAAACATGTTTTAAGATATTTTTAACCTCCTTGTCAAGGTCAAAATTGAGAAAGAGGATGGGTATGATGTAAAGGAATGAATGGATAAGGATGGTAATAAATTTTTAGGATGGGTAAGGATGGTAAGGATGTTTTAGGATAAGTAAGGATGGTTAGAATAAAAATATTTTATTAGGATGCATAAGGATGGTTTAGGATTGCTAGGTTTACATGGGCTTAGATGAGTTGGATATAAGCATTTGTATGTAAGTATATTTTTTGATTGGATAGAGTGAAAAAATTAGGATGGTTTATGATTGACTAGATAAGGATGATTGGATAGATTGAAAAAATTAGGATGGTTTATGATTGACTAGATAAGGATCATTGGATAGAGTGAAAAAATTAGGATGGTTTATGATTGACTAGATAAGGATGGTAAGTATGGTCACGATATTTATGATTTGCACGAACTTTTTAAGTTTGGATTAATAAAGATTGTCTAGAATGCATTGGATTGAGATGGAATGAGCTTTACCCAAAGTGTATAATACTTGAATATAATGGATTTTATGCATAATTCCATAAACTAGTTTTTATCATGGTACTTACCCAAGATGCCATAAGAAATGGTTTTCACCTTTGGATGATTTTTATCTTTTTTTTACTACATCAACATATGTACCTTTAGGTATGTGATCCAAAGATGTCTTTAGTAATTTTGTTGATTATTGAGTTGTATTCTTCTAAATATATTAAAAAGGTTCCATCTTAGCCCCTATTATAGATGGTTAAACTAAGAAGGATGAAGTGGGATGCCTATTGGATGAAGGATTTATTTTGATTATGTGATATATTTGGAGGGATGATATTGTTATGGAGGTAGTTATAGATGGTGTGATGGTAAGGGGATTGAAACCAACAATCTCACAAAACATTTTAGATTTTTAATGTTTCATGGGTGTTAACTCATACTAATTTTGATTTTCAATGTCTGATAGCACCTCAAATTGGTTTTCACTAAGGGATTTTTATTTTTTATTTTTTTATTTTGATGTTTTTTGTCTAATAAAACCTCCAAGAAGTTTTTACTAAGGGACTTGGTTTTTTTGTTTTATTGATTTTTGGATATATTTTGATAAAGGAACTTTTCCTGCTCCCTAAAGTATGTTGATGTGTCTAAGTTGATTTTAAATACCTATTTGTGATCACTTGGTGGGATGTCATATTAGAGTTACATGAATTTGTTGATAGTTTCATCATATTGAAATATGTCATTAAACATGTTGGTCCCAATCAAAGAATGGAGGGTATTAGATTTCAAGGTTTATGGTAGGGATGTTGGTGAAAATGAAAGGCTTGGTGGCACCAAGATTAAATTTAAATTATTGGTGTCATTGAAAGGATTGGTGTCTTTAAAAGTATTGGTGGCATCAATATTCTCATAGAGCCCATGAGTGGAACATGTTTCAATGTTGGTAAATGCTACCTCAAGCATCATGAAAGTGTCCTTAATATTATCATATTGATCATCAAGGGGTTTGTATATGATGTCATGATATCATTTTTTTTTATGTACATGGATTGGTTAGGACTAATTTTTCATGGAGGCAAAGGCCTCATTCTTTTTAGTTCACGATTTTATAGATTTTGTTTAGTATATTATATTTATTGTTTTGAAAACAAGAAGTGAAAGTGTCATTGTTAAACCAAGAATTATTGAAGCTTTCAATTTTTTCATTTTCAAGAAGGTTAGATTTGATAAATTATGTTGAAATAAAGTGATAGGTTGTCAAATATTTTTCTTATTCATGTGGGTCTTCCATTGCTTCTAAGAAAGATGGAATGATTTCTTGCATGGAGGTAAATTTAGATTATGTTGTCTACAAGTACCTCTTATACTTTAGGTTTATTTTGGAGGTATTGATATGTGATGGGATATGGGGTGATGGATTAATAGTTGGTATGTTGTTTAAGTTAAAGGTGGGTTCTTTGAAAATTAGTTTGTCAAAGATACGTGCATCAAATATGGGTGTTGGATAAAATGTGGGCTCATCAAAATTTAGAGGTAAACCATGGTGGTCAAATATTAGTTGGTCAAAGATGGGTTCATTAAATATGGGCTTATCAAAGATGGGTTCAACAAATATTGGAGGTAGGTCATGACCTTGATTTGGAAGTGGAGTAGTTTGATCTTGGTTTTAAAAGGGATATTGGCATATCCCTAGTTGTTTATTTCAAGATGTGGATGCTCTTGGTTATTAAGTAAGTGATGTTCCTTGGAATGGAAATGGTAAGACAATTTTGTATTTTTATGGTTTAGGGGTTGGATTGGTGTTGAATTTTGGATTGGATTGGTTTTTAAATAAGGGAAGGTGGGATGATTTCTAAAATCATCATGTATTGATTGGTCGATAAGAAACTAGATCAAAATTTGAATAGGCATAGGAAAAAATGCAATTTTATCGTATTAGTATGGGATTTTGGATTATTGGATTGGGGATTATTATATTTTTGTTTGTTGGGTAAGGGTAGGATAAGGTGGGTTTTATACAGCTCAGGGGTCTGGTTGGTGTGGGATTTTGTATTGTTAGATTTTAGATTGGATAAGGTGGGTTTTATACATCTCAAGGGTTTGGTTGGTGTGGGATTTTATATTTTTAGATTTTGGAATGGATAAGGTGTTCGATTGAATAAGCCAAGAATATAAGATTTTATACCTATAAACTTTTGGTTAATATTTTTGATTTAGTCAAACACATATTGGTTTTTTGTTTTTATGGACTTGTTTGACTATAACTATGTTATATTTGATGATATTGACAAAAATGTGGATTTGGATTGAAATTATTGGATGGATGATTGGCTTGGTTTTCAACACTATCAACATATACTAGATTCTAATAAAAATGATTTTTAATTTATTGGTTCAGTTGAGTTTGGTAATTATTTTGGTATGCTAAAATTCAAATTTTTGCTATAGGATTGGTTCAAGTTTGTTTTCAAAAAAAATTGGTTGGTTTGTTGGTTTGTTTTCACAAGGGGAAAAATAAATAAACATAATCAATGTAACCTAATCTAGTTATGTAGGTGTGTAACCAAGTAGTGGCCCACTGATAGTACCCCAAAAGTTATGTGGTGGGTGATCTTAGGGAATGTTGTTTGCCTGACACTACTACTTATAGTTGAAGGTTATTATGCTAGGTCTTAAAATATTATCTAGGGGTATCAACTATATACATTATGGTATGTTAAAGCATGAATTTATGAGATAATGGTATTGTTAAAATCCCGTGTATTAATAGATGCAACCATCTCATTTCATGGTTCCATTAAAATAGATGACAACTTATCCATTTACAATGTCCACGCCAAGGAATTTAAATAGCCCACTGAAACATAATATTTGGCCTAGCGCTTGGTGGTGAAATCCAAGGTTGCTAGAATTCCTAATAAAGAGAAATAAAGGTGTGAATTATTTCTAGTTTCTAATATCTCCTTATGGTGTGAGGAAATGTTATACATAGTTCAATCTTTGGGATACACAAGTTATTAGGTTGTTTATGATTCTTTAGATCCCCTTACGGTGCAATAGAAGAGCATGTGAATATTCTAGAGACACACATAAGATACACAAATACTAATTCAAGTAAATAAAATTTTAATTTTAAAATGTTAGAAAAAAGTGTTTCAATTTAAATACTTTAACCAATGACACTACAATAAAACAATTTAGTATTTTACACTTTGATATTTGAAAAATGATCCCTGTAAGATAATGCAATGCAATAAATACTAAACCTAAATGTCATTAAATTAGAGATTAGGGATGGGAAAAATGTAAATATGGTTACATTCAATTTTTAAATATATTCATTTTTTTATTAAGGTTAAAGGTGGGTTTTTTTTTTCACTAGGGACGCCAATCCCTAAAAGAAGATCCAGTACAAAATAAGTCTAGAGGAATCACCAAGCCCAAAAACTAAAAAGACAAAGCTAAGCTAAAAATAACCCAAATACAGCCTAAAACATTAGTAACAACTCCAAAAAGTGAGGTATAGCCAAAAACATACTACAAAGACACCAAAAACACTCTAATTGTCGGCACTCCTTGCCACATCTTCCTAACAACTTTTCATACATTTTAAATTAGAATCTATATAAAATAACATCTTTTCCTTATCAACGTCTTTAGAACACTCACTACATTTAAGGTGCTTACCCATAGAAATATTATCCAAAGCTATCAAACGTTCCAAATGAGACCTTAAATTCTCCAAATTCTGATTACCTTCATGCATAAATGTTTTGATACAACTCACCAAGTATTTAATGTTGTTCTTTAGCTTATCATTCTCACACTCCAAAGCCCCAAACCTATCCCTAAGTCTTTAGATTTGAATACTCCAATAATTATCTATGTCTTTCTGACTCAAATGTTCATTATCTTGTTGAAGGCTTTTGACTTTCCCTTTGAGATCTGAAATCTCCCTCATGAACCATCTCATACTAGATTTCTGTAAATCTAACTCCTCTTCAATATTAACCATCTTTTTCTTACCCTTTAAAGAGTCAACAACAAAACTAAAAATCTCATTTGGATTATGCAATGGGTTCCTATGTCTTCCACCCTTGCCACCTTAGGAACATCAACCACTTTCCTTTTACCCTTATTAGACTTATAAACTTATTCATGTATTTTCTACCTTTCAATGCCATTCTAAGGATTTGGACCCCCATGTCTCTTGAATCACCATATAATAGAATTCCATTTGAAGACCCTTCTTTATTTATGATGACTATCTTCTACACAACCCCTGAACAAACCTTAGTAACATTTCTCAAGCAATTCTTAATGTTAGCCCCTTGAGTTTTAGAAGTGTTCCTACTACTATCCAAAACTTTGGGTGGAGGACTGCTAGCTAGGTGTTTAAACCAAACCCTTTAAACTTTACATATATCACCCTTTCCTCTGTGGTATTTGGTCATGTTGGGAGATATCTAATTCATTCCTTTAAAATACTTGTGGGTTAGAAATATGAGGCCTTGATGCTGAGGATAAGAATATTTACCCTTTTTGACCTTGTCAATCAAACTTTATAATGATTGAAGGATATAAAATAGAAATCTCAATAGAATGAAATATTTGAAATAATTTAAAAAGATAAAATGTGATGAATGCACCACATTGTACCTACCTTCCAGCGTAATGTATTCATTTTAACCTAAATGAGAGCTCAAATGTATACCCAAGTCAAAATTTATGGTCTCTGATAAATGGCCACTACAAGTACAAATTCACCATTTAGTAGTTTGAATTCTATTTAGCAATGCAAGTTCACTGTTTATCCAAAAAAATTATAAAGTAGAAAAAAATTGATATGTCATAATGTGATTCGGGCAACATTCCAGGCGATAATTTGGGTGATGGTCCTACCCCAATTAGTGGCAGGACTTCCGAGAACCATAACTTTTGCACTGTAGCTCCAATTGACTCACCGTTGGAACCGTTGGAAAGCTAAGAATGAGGAGAAAATGATGAGATGTCATGGATATTTTATTGATGGATTTTGACACTTAAAAATCCAATGGAAGTGCCCCAAATTTTAATTTTAGTAGTGCAGTCTAAAAATAGTAAATCCTCAAATTATGTATTGTTGTAAATCATGGAAGTCAAACCAATTAATCTCCCTCGAGATTGGTGACCTTCCATATCCTCCTCCTACCTTAAAAATGTGTATAAATGAAGATGTAACCCAAAATGGAAATCAGACATCTCTTCTCAGAGATAAGCATATGTTTGGATCTACATTTTTTTATGAATAAAACATCTTTTCTCAGAGATAGCATTATTGTTATTGTGTTGTTCTGGTTTCTTAAATTTATTTCATCCAAAGATTATAAGTTTTGGATCAATGGTATCAGAGTGATTTGTCTTTAGAGTGTATGATCCTGAGGATGAGGTCAGATTACAGGAAGCTTGGGCAGAAAATAGAACTAGTAGACTATCTACCTATTCACTCCAAATGACTTAAAATGGTGGACAACACTGAAACATCCAATAATTTTAAGGAAATGGTGAATGAATCCCTCTAGAAACAACAAGTGTAAATGCTACAATAATTCACCCAAATTCTCCAACAAATTTTGATGGGAAATTTTAGGTCATCATCTGCAACCCCACATCCTTTCAGTGCCCCAACACTCTTCAAGGTTTAGGTGAATTTTGATATTCCTATATTTGAAGGCAAAATCAATGTTGATGTAGTAGAAAATTGGTTGGATCAATTTTCATCTTATTTTTATGTAAATAAATTTATCGATAAAGAAAAGATTACTTTTGCTCTTTTGAAAGCATCATTGCCTGTCAAAAATTGGTGGGAAGTGTACAAAAAGAGATTCAGTGTAGATGATATTGACCTTGAGGAAAAACCTACCCAAGATGATTTCATAGAATTTGTAAAGAAATAATACTACCCCCATTGGATCATATGATGATCTATATATAGAGTGGCAACAACTTCACCAAGGTAAGGAATAGTCTGTTCAAGATTACACTGACATTTTTCATTCTCTATCTATGAGATTGGGCATCCAAGAAAGTGAGAAACACAAAGTTATCAAATATCATGGTGGACTACAATGGCATATACAGGGAGAAATGGAACTCTTCAATTTGGAAACCCTCAGTGAGGCGTACAAGTTTGTAGTGAAGATTGATCAAAAGCATGGAAGAATGAATACAAAGAGTCAACCTTCAAAATGGAAAAGTGACAAAGAAGGTCAAACATGAGGCCAAAATTGAAAGCAAAAGGAAGGAAAGACTAGGAAATTGTGTGATTAACACAAAGCTAGAACTCACTCCAAATAAGAATGTTGAGCCATCAAGTCCCTGCTTTTTGAGTCATAATCCTCAACATCTATTGCTCTACCTCATACACAACCTGTAGTTGAAGAGGATGAAGAAGAGATTGTAGATACTGAGCTCGATGCCATGATTGCTTCATCATAGACACATGAGGAGCGGCCAGATAACAAGGAAAGGTTGTTTCATTCTCAGTTATAGGTGAATGGTAAGCCTCTACATTTCATTTTTGATAGTGGGAGTCAAAATAATTTAATCTTTACTAATATTGTGAAAAACCTAAATTTGTCCATGAAGTCTCACCCAAAGCCATACATTATTGGATGGTTGAGTCCATGGAGAAACCTCCATGTCACCCACCAATGTCTTCTCTCATATGCAATAAAACCTTTCCAAGATAAGGTCTTATGTGACGTGGTCAATTTGGATGTTTGCGATGTACTCTTTGGTTAGCTATTCATGTATGATTGACATGGAATATATGAATCAAGAACTCAAAGGATCACCCTCACTCTTGTAACATGGTGCTATAGGGTACCAGAGGTACCACCTTCCACATCTCTCTCTCTGATTAGTGCTAAGAAATTTGTTCTCACGGTGGTCAAGCCACAGGAATCCAAAAGGGCTGATGTTGCAGCGTTGACTACATAAAAAATACAACAAAAAAATACAATAAATAACAAGATAAATAAGTTCACGTCCTCTCATCCATAGACTAATGGTCAGATATAAATGGTGAACAATCAAGCCCTACACAGCTCCATAAAGCACAGTCCATTCCAAGTATACATCAGGAATCAAATCAAAACACAACTGCCACACTTGATGACAAGTCTTGATTCAATGGGGACCATTGCTTCTCAAGGAGGAATGAATGATCTAGGAAACATTCCAAGTGACAATTCGGGTGATGGTCCTACCCCAATTGGTGGCAGGACTTCTAGGAGCCATAATTTTGCACCGTAGCTCCAATCAAATCATCGTTTGAACTATTGGAAAGATAAGAATGAGAAGAAAGTGATGAGATGGAATTGAGCTCTATTTGATGTATTTTGACCCCCAAAAACCCAATATAAGTGCCCCAAATTTTAATGTTAGTAGTGCAGTCTAAAAATAATAAGTTTCTAAAAATAGTAATTCTTCAAATTTTGTATTGTTGTAAATCATGGAAGTCAAACCAATTAATCTCCCTCAATATTTGTGACCTTCAACATCTTCCTCCTACCTTCAAAATGTGTATAAATGAAGATGTAACCCAAAATGGAAATCATGCATCTCTTCTCAAAGATAAGCATATGTTTGGATCTACAAATTTTTATGAATAAAACATCTCTTCTCAGAGATAGCATTATTATTATTATGTTGTTTTGGTTTCTTAAATTTATTTCAACCAAATCTTCTGAGTTTTGGATCATAATTGATTCACCAAAGATCAATGTAAAAATAATGATGCACAATGCAAAATCACTAAAACACAATGTGAAATTACTGATGTTAAAAATCACCAAATCTCAATGTGAATTTTTCAAAACTTAGTGTAAAATCATCTTTTATCATTGAAAATCGCTAAAATTCTAACATGCATAGACAAAACCTACAAACAGATAGAAACAAACTCAATAGTGTGAAATTGTTGATTAGCAGCATAAATTCAACATTTCACAATGCATAATAATTGAAACTCAATGTAGAATCATTGTTCTCATAGAAGACAATAAAATGAAATGGAAAATGAATGAAAATAATTAAATTTCATCTAAGATAACTAAAATGTTACACTATAACTTTTATTAAAACAAACCAAAAAAATAAAAACTATAAAACACTCCTCATAAACAAGTGAAAATGTGTTAGAAAATTCAAGGGAGCAAGTATCCCACTAGGTGTACCAAAAATAAAATACAAAATGATTAGAGTTTACAAAGAAAAACTTTAGAAATAATCTAGATTTCCTAATCTAATCTAACTTAGCCTCCAATAGAGCTTTAAACATGAAAAATAAGTGGTACCTTCACTTATCAACAATGAATACCTCTCCTTCGTTAGATTGGATTTTCTCTTGATTGCTTGATATGTATTTTCTGAAATGAAATCCCTTATACAAGAAATTTTAGTAGTTTGATGATAGATCTGATTGATTGATTTGATCTCAAGTGGATTCAAGAGTATAATTACAATGATCAAACATTTAGTCACAATGATAATTTTGATGATTGTTCAGATGATCCTCATAATGGAGGAAGTCATGTAAATTTGTAGACTTTTGGAGGGAAGAATGGATGGTCAAATTTAATCTAGATTTTAAAAATATTTTCAAATTTGGATGGTGGATATTTAGTCTACAGTTCAAATGCATTCAAGTGGTTGAGAATTTATGAATTAGTTAGAGGAAGTGGTCAAATGATTAATGAGTTTGTTAATTAGATGTTGAATGATTTGAATGTCTTAGATTGAGTTGAATGTCTTAACTGAGGTGGTTTAAATGTGTTTGATTGTCTTAAATAGGTTTCTTGGAGGGTTTAATGTCTAAAATTGGGTTGTTTGAATTTGTTTGAATGTTTTAAATAGGTTTTAATAATCATGTTGATGGTTAATAAGGAAGTTAAATGGATTAAATAAGGTTAGTCGAGTGGGATGATGAGGTGTCTTATCTAATTTTATTATTATTTTGATTTGTTTATTTAGAATCCTATGTGGATGGATAAATTAGGGATTAATCAACTTAACTAATATTATTTAATTAGTTAATTAATTAAATGGGTAATGTTTATGGCATTATATAGAAATATTCAATTATTATAGTGGTCATGTCATAATTAGGATGATATAAATTTGGATTTATAATAATAAACAAATTATATACGATAAGTGATAGATGATGAATTATTATGATATAATATGAGTGAAGACACTAAAGTGATATAATTTAAGTCTCTAATAAATTTATTCACATGGTATATGATATTAAAAATAGGTAAAAAACTAGAGGGTAATGCTTTTGAATTTATTTCATTGTTAAATGGGGCATTAGTATTTAGATTGATAATAGTATGATTTTTCGATGCTGTACATACCTTATTTTTGTACTGATTATATTCAGTTTGATTTGGATTTGGAGAACATTTGAAATGATTAATTTTGTAAAGTGTGTCTTTAAAAATTATTTGTTTTTATATTTATCTTTATAACTTTATTTTTTTTAGCTTCTTGTTTATTTTTAACCTCTTCTTTTTGGTTTTGTGACTCGATAGAAATATTGAAAAATAAACCATTCATCCTCATAATCATCATCTTAAATTTTGTATTTAAAATACCCATTTTAAAAGTCTCCTTTAGATTGTTCTATCTCAAAATATTCAAAACCCAAACTTTTTTTTTAGTTTCATTCTCTTCATACTCATATCTCTTCTACTTAAATTACTCCATTTACAAGATCATTTGAAAATGGAATATATTCAATGAAAATTTTATTTTTATTGAGGTCAGTTATTATGTGGTAAAAAAATCTCTTTGGGATATCTTGATATTATGGAGATATTAAAAGCGATGATATCATTGATCATATTATAAATTATTTAATTATTTAAATTTGCTTTTAATACATTAATACCCATTGTTTTTACGTAGTATTTATTAAATTTATAGTTACGATTAAATTATATTTGATTTTAGTGGTTAATTTTGAAATTTTTTACAAAATAAATACTCATTTTGTTCTTAGTAGAAATCCTATTTCAAGTAATTATCTATTTATGAATAAACAATCATAATTTTCATTTTATAAATTTGGATGTAACATGAATCTTATTTAATAGATTTTTTAACAAACACCCTCATCAATTCATGAACTTATTTCTTTAACTGTGTCAATTTTTCAAAGAGTGTGTGCATATTCTATTAATTTAATTTGAAAATTTTCTTTTTTATTGTGACCTAACCATTAATAGAATTAAGAGAAATATGATAGAACCATTCTTCTACTTTATCTTATAACAAATCAAAAAACAACATAATCACTACATCCTCAAATTTAAAACCTAAATAACCCCTCATATAAGTGAAATTAAAGAGATGTTTATTTATATGTTATTTTCCATTGCTAGTGAATTTGGTAAATTTATGTTTTTTAAATCTTAGAATGTTGATAAAAATTAGAATTTGAAATAAGATAGTTTTAAAAATGACCTAGACTCTACTGGTTATACTTCCAACTCATTTTTTTATATGGATTAGTTGATGTACTTGAAAATTTCCTATTTATTATCATTTTTATTAAAAACATTTTGTGAACTTGGTTTGAAATCAAATATTTATTATAAATCAAGGATAGCATTAGTATTATATTTTTATATACTTATCATGATGACTTTTTTCCAGCCAACATGAAAGAGAATTATTGTCTTGTAGCATGAAGTAGTTAGATAATTATTTAAAAAGATATGATTATAACTTGTTCTATAAAAATGTTTTGTGGTTATTTTTTCAAAATAAAAATGATTTTATTATTCTTACAACACAATTACAACTCTATGAAATAGAACAAGATTAGTTATATTATTCAAAAAAACCAAGATAAGAAGAAATGTCTTCTTATGTTGCTAGTCTATAACCAAGATATAAATAATTGATAGGTGCTTAAACTTTATAGATATTAGTATGAAAAAACAATTATGGGTGCCATAGAAAACACCAAATTATATGATGGGTATAAAATATTTTTCACTGAATATTTGATATATAACACAAAATATGTTAATTCACTCAATAGTACAAAGAAAATCATATTATATATTAGTATGGGAGGTTCCCACTATTCGAAATAGGATAAAATTCTGATGAAAAAATATAAAATAAATATTTTATTATTTTTGTATTCATAGGGGAAAGTTTATAAATAATAAAGAATGATAATGAAAGGGAGAATGAAAATAAAGGGAAAATAATAGATGAATAATACGTAATTGAGTAAAAAACACTTCAATAACCAAAACACATTGAGTATAATCAAACTAATGATATTTTAACCATAAATAGTTTTTACCAAGAAAGAAAAAACATGATTTAATAAACATGAAAATACTAACCATTCATCAAGACAAGCAAAGGCAAAAAAAAATTCAAACTTTATTGTATTAATTTTATGGGAAAATTATAAATATTTAATACCTTCTTTCTTTATCAGAGAATATATTTACACTATCAATAATTCATTTTACAATAGACACGACCTTTTTTATAATGAAAGTATGCATAAATACCTCAAACCCACTTCATAACCAACTTTTTGAAAACAATTTATAATTCTTCTTTTTACTCTTTAAAATTTTGTTTACAAATGGCAAGCATAATAATAATTAAGTTACATTAACTTTATGAAAAATTACAATAAATAAACATAAACTCGAAAGACGGGAAACAAAAGGAGATTGATAAAAAGAGAAGGCTTGTTAAGTTGAGAAGATGATTGCTCAACTACAATACTTTCATATTTTTCATTGGTTTGTTATGGCTTCAATATGAATGATTTGAATTTATAAATTTCACCTATTATCCCTCGTTGTTTAGGTTTATTATTTTTTAATAGACGTGTTAGTCATGCCTACATTATTTCATCCATTCATTTCATTGTTCCTTATTTTTTTTAGAATATTCTCATTACATTCAATAAGAGCATTATGAATATCACTCAATTTATTCATGTTTTTCACATTTGAATTATTTTAATTATAAATATCTTCTTTGGTCATCTTTTGAAATTGTTGTTTTATTTCTATAACTAAATAGGATGCAATTTCATTTTATTTAGAAACCCATAGTGAATGGCAAAAATTTAAGCATGAATCTCAGTTTTGAGAAAATTACATAAATTTCCACGAATTTGAAAATATTTCATAATATCTCCAAGGAAAATTATCTTTCATTCTACACGTTGGGACCATATAAGTGAAAAATTATCTTCTGTTTCATTAAAGGTTTATTTCAGTAAAATAATATTTTCATTTGTATGAATCATATCCTTAAAATATCTTGTTATGTTCTTTTATAGTTATTCTAATTTTGATAAATTTTTAATTTATTATGAAATCTTAACTACATATTCTTTGAATAATTCATATATTATTATAATCTCATCAATGAATTTAAGACCATCAATAATGAGTTGTTTCACCCTTGTTTCCATAATTATCATATTATTTTTATATTTTTTAATATTTGTAATGACATATTTCTTAATATATTATATGGGAACAGAGTCTTGAACATAAACTAAGGGAATAATAGTTTATTTGAGTAATGTTTTGATATATCCTCAAAGTACTCATACATATTATAATTATTCTTGGATTTTCTTAATAGTTTATTTTGAGTAATGTTTTGATATATCTTCAAAGTATTCAAACATATTATAATTATTTTTGGATTTTCTTTCCTAATTTTATTCTTTGGATTATTCATATTATAGATTCTTATAAATTATGGATTTATCCTTCATAAGTTGGTTCTTCAAGAGATATCCAGCTCATGTTATATTCTTTTAAAGTAATTTATTTTTATTATTTTAAAAAATGGATTGATAAATCCTATTAAGTTATGCTCTTGGTATCTAACACTAATTTAGTAGTAGTTTTGATAATTTTAGGTGAAAGAGTTTGGATTAGATTAGCCTAAAAATTACAAGCTATGAATGTGGTTTTACTTATTTTTCCAAATATTTGGTGTATAAAATTAAATGGTGAGCTACTTTTAGAAATAACCATCTTACTATTTTGAATTGTGGTCAGATTAATAAGAAAAATAGTTTTTTAGGGAATGATAAGATTATATATATATATATATATATATATATATATATATATATATATATATATATATAAATTATTATGAGGGAAGGGAATATATTTAAGTGGAATGTGAGGATGATAGAATATTAGGAGTATATAGGAAATGGGTTGGAGATGGAATATGGAGAAGATATTAGATATTCAAACTTACATTTATAGTATAATAAATAAGAAGTGCCTTAGTCAAGTCTAAATAAGTGGTTAAAGATTTGAGATATACTATCAATTAGTATAGAATGATTAGACTCTTAAAAATAATTCAATTTAATTTTAGGTACAGTAGAAGGTGTGGAAGCTATTTTTATTCAAAACTTTGGTCTCAACAAAGATTCATCTCCATGGGTCTGGAATGAAAAAATCTTATTTGGGTCTTCTCCATCATGTCCACCACTTTAATTTAGGTTAGACAGAGAGATTTTAATGTATTCTTGATGATTAAGTTTAAAATGTTGATGAAGACTATCATTTAATTTTTTGCATATTCTAAAATATTTTAACCGAGTATATAGTGGAACATTTAACTAATATTTTCTTGAACTAGGATTTTGATTTTAATAAAATAATTAGGTGCATTCATTAAAATCAACCAACCCTTTAATTAACTAATCAATTAAAATGAAAGGGTAAAAAATATCATTTTTGAGTGAAAAATACATATATCTTATCATATCCATCATCAATTATCACTCTAGTAACCCATCCCAGTCTAAATGCTTTCATTTGATCAATGGTTATTATGGAGTAATGTTATTTTATTTAAATTCATCTTTATAATGGTAATTTTTCATTAATATCTAACTTGTATCTTATATGTATCTCTTGATGTTTAATGAATGGGTATTTTATTTGGATGTGAAGTGGCAAGAAGGATTGTTCTTGATCCAAATAATTTATTTCCTTTTGTGTTTTCTTTCATTTAGGGTTTGTAAATCGAGCACCACTTCCTATCTTTATTTATTTATCTCCTGCCTCTACATTTTCTTTTATTGTATTAATTTAATTTAGTAACACTTATATATCCCAATGTACTTATTCATTTTATTCTCTTATCATTTATGTTATGTTCTATTTGACAATAGTTTTACCTCCTTCCATTTTAAGTAAATGTCCTTCTATTTATTCTCTTATTTTCTTTATTGTTATAACTTGTTTATATTATTACATATTGTTCTTTATGCCTCACATACTTTGGTCAGTTTTATTTGTCAATAACTAAGCTTCTAATCCTAAGGTTTTTAATAATTCTAATGTGTTTACAAATCCAACTAAATATAACAATCCCTTATTCATTTCATCCACAATTTTTTTAATTTAAAATATAATATCTCTCTTTCCATAATTTCCTCAATGCCGTCCATTGTTACCAATGTTAACTAATTTATTTAAGTTAAATTAGTGTCTGAGTTTTCAATATGGATATTGTCACTAGTACCATTGTTACCAATGTTAATTAATTTATTTATGTTAAATTAGTGTCTAAAGTTTTAAATATGGATATTGTCACTAGTAAAGACTTTTGTGTCATATTATATTGCCTTATTTATCCATGTCATTCCATCTTCTTTAATTTTCCTTTTTAATTCATTTTTAATCTGTCCTAGGTCTCTTTTCTCTATTTTTTTCCACATCTCTTCATTTGTCATTGACTTATTAAATTTTTATTATTTATCTTATCTTCAACTCTTATATACCCCCTTTTCCCCTCTACATCTTGTTTTAATTTTCATTAATATTTTAAACTGAATATTATTAAAAGTCACATCCATTTTTGATCAACTTATTTTTACATGTCGTATTTTATGTGCCTAGTCTTTAAAGGAACTTATTCCATTCCTTATCTAACATATTATTTTTAAATAAATTATAAATAATAATTATTACCATTTTCAATATTTTTTGTTGTGCCCTTTTCAAAAAAAAAAAATTAATGTTGAAGCTTATCCTACCTTATAGGGCCCAAATGATCAATAAGAAACCAATTATGGTTTGAAACCAATAATCAATCATTCAAGTTAAAGGTTCATTGATGTTTTTTAAGGTCAATAATTTCTATAAAGTCCACTTAATTAGTTTCATAATGTAAATTCTAGATCCTTCTATGTGTTTTTCCATCTTTAGGAGCAAAAGACACAATAATTTGACAAATGTTACCCAAAACTATTCTTCTTATTAATTAGAAAAGTATGATTTTACTAACAATAATGTTGGATAAATATTTTGTCTAGGATAGAAATATGTTAATTCAATCAAAAGTACCAAGGAAAACTTTCTTCCTTTATTAACAATCAAGAGAGTCCACCATGAAGTCATGCAAGACTTCAACGCAAGTTTCCAAAAAGCTTGGGATAGAATTCCAACCTCTGTTAGACCGTACCCTGACTTTGCATTCCTATATTACTTGAAGGATATAAATCATGATATATCTATAATGATCCAATCTATGGGAGGGGACATATTTCCATATGTTTATGAAGTGGCTATTAAAGTATAAAATTGCTTAGTTCAAGCTGGCAAGCTTACTCCTAGACCCCCAATGCCTCTTTTCCTTGAAATTAGATCACCCCCTACGATTATTCCCCCACTTGATGTTATTCTTCCAAATCCAATAATTATTTTCATACCTTCACCTAAGTAGGAAAAGGCCTCCACTAGCGGATCAAGTGATTCCCAAGAACAGAAAAACTACCTAAAACTTAAGAGCATGCTCCAATCCTTGGGAAATGATGTGGTAAATGTGAAGAGGTAGCAAGCACTATTAAATAAACCTTATCAAGATCCATATCAGCCTCAACATCAGTCTTATCAAGCAAACAGACCACCCTTTAAGGGAAATTTCCAAAACCAAAACCATGAGCAAGGGCAAGGACAACCTAGCTACAATAAGCAGAGCAGCTATAACCCAAATGCCATAGCCTCTTCCAACTCTTTGGTTCCTATTCAAAAAAATATGGCTCAAGAGGCTAAAGGGACCATACCTTGGGATCAATCTTTTGGGTAATCCATTGTCTCAACTAGTGGTTTTAACTAGGATTTTAATGACCAATGGCAGCAGGCTATTGCTTATGGATACAATCAAGCCTTAATGGCTCAAAACATAGAGATCCCCATGATGAAAAAATTAAGACAGTCTCTATAAGAGCAAGGATCTAATTAGGTACCTAACCAGATGGATGCTACAATGGTCTTCAGTGAGCAAGAAGAGTGTTATGCACTCAGTCAGTAGGATAGTTCTAGCCAAGCATACATTCTAGTGGTAGCTAATACAAGGTTCAAAAGAAGGAATATGGATGGTAATAAAGAGGTGGTCAAACATCCCCCTAGTATCACTCTATTATTGTCTAAGCCTAATGAGCCTGATATCATTCTAAAGGTCCCAACACCTCCTAAAAATCTAAATCAAGAGAAAGTTTCTAACCAATAAAACTCATAAATTCAATAAACAACAAAAGTGGCTCTCAAAAGCTCAAGTGAAGGTTAGTGGTCCACCAATCAACATTGTTAAACAAATGAAAAATTCCAATGTAAGTGTGCCAATATGGGACATGATTTCCATGCTCGGTCAAGTGGATATCCTTTAAGAAGGTTTGTCTAAGATAAGTATTACAACAGTAGGTAGACAACCAAGCAAAGAGATTGAGGTCCTCACCAATGCAACCCAAGGTCATATAGGAGAAGGATCAAGTAATATGGTCAAACCTCCTCCATTCTACATTTCATTAATCATTGGTGATTCTTTGGTGCATAATTACTTGGTAGATAGTAGAGCTAGCACTTCAATAATGTCAAAGTCTATAGTTGATGAGTTAAACCTCAAATATGAGCCACATACTAAGGGATTTCTACAACTTGATAATTCTTCCACAAAGCCATTTGGTATTATCAAAGGTTTCAGCTTGACCCTACATGCTTGTTCTAGTGTTTTAGTGGCTCAAAATGTGTTGATCCTTGATGTAACTCCTCGCTTTGTGTTATGCCTCTCTATAGAATTCATAGCCAAAATTGGGGGTTATCTAGCAGTAGATTGTTCCTACATGGCTTTCACAATAAAGTATGGGACTAAGATATCAATCAAGGCTAAGGCCATGGAATAATTTCACATTGAACCCCATCAGTCAGATAGCATAAACCTCAATTTTACTATCCTTGATGAGGATGAATTTATAATTGGTCAAGAACCAAATACTTATCCTGAGGAGATTCCAGACTTATTCTTGATTGAGTTATGGGGGGATAATCAAATTTTCAACCCTTTGGAAGGTGTTGAAGAAAGAGACATGGGTGTCTATTTGCTACATGAAGAAAACAAACTCATGCCTTCCCTCATTGGACCCAAAGAAGACCTCAATGGTACGTGGAAGTTATTCTTTGATGGTTCAAGGAGCAAAAATGGAGTAGGTGCAGGGGTAATGCTAGTTTCCCCCTCAAATAAGAAGTATTTATCTTATTATAGTTTCCATTTTAGTTACTTCTCCAACATAGCAAAATATAAAGGCCTAATCCATGGCCTCTGATGGGCCAATAAGAGAGGAATCAGAAGATTGCAAGCATATGGAGATAGTGAGCTTATGTAAACCAAGTCAGGGGCCTAAACATTATGAAGAATATTTTGATGAGGTCCTAAAAAAATAGTGTATGGGACCTAATTAAATATTTTTAATCCTTTAGCATTCAAGTCATGCCAAAGAACTAGAATAAACATGCTGATAGGTTGGCAGTTGTGGGAGCCCAGTTTGATATTCCAAGTAAGATAAAAGAGGCCAAGGTTTAAACACATGTCAAGGTGGTGGTGAGGCCATCAGTACTAGATAATGAAGCCCACTGGTAGGTCTTCAAAAATGACAAACAAATTGCTTATTTCTTGTAGTAGGAAGTAGATTTTTCTTTAATAAACCAAGATAAATTTCAACATCAATATGAAGATCAAATTGTTCAACTAAAGTCTAAAAAACTTCTTAAATAGGTGGTCACCCTTGAAAGTCTTTTCCATGAGGAAGACCATATGAAGAAAGACAAGATAGTGATGTCAACTAATGTGGAGAACAATGAAAGAGTCCTTATTTAAAAGACAAGCTCCTCAAGCTTGGGAAGGTAAGCAATGAGGCAGAAAGGCATGCTTTCATTAAACTTTGTAAGGAATATTCAGATATATTTGCCTAGGAATATAGTGACCTGAAAGGTTTTAATCCAAAGTTAGCCCAATATACTATAGAAATAGAGGCTAATGCTAAGCCTGTGAGGCAAAAACAAAGGCCCATTAACCCCAAAATAGAAGAGATTATGAGGAGAGAGCTGACCAAGTTGATTGAATCCAAGAACATATTTCCCATCAAACACTCATCATGGGTAGCCAATTTGGTGCCTATAAGGAAAAAGAGTGAGGAGATTAGGCTATGTGTTGACTTTAGAGATCTGAATAGGGTCTCCTTGAAGGACCATTACCCTCTACCATCCATGGAGTAACTTATTCAAATAGTTATAGGTTCAAAACATTTTTCTCTTTTGGATGGATATTTAGGTTACAACCAATTATTAGTAAAGAAAGAAGATCAGTATAAGACTACCTTCATCACCAAATGGGGTATGTATGTGTACTAAAAAATGCCTTTTGGATTATCAAATGTTGGGGCAAATTTATAAAGAGCCATGGACATGGCTTACCAAGGGCAGTTGAATCAAATAGTGCTGGTCTACTTAGATGACATCACAATTTTCTCCAAAGATGCCAATAAACACATGGACCACTTGAGGTTGATCTTTGAGAGATGTAGAGAGTATGGGATCTCTTTGAATCCCAATAAATGTGTGTTTTTTTTTCATGAGGGCAAACTCTTGGGACACATTATCTCAAAATAAGGATTAGCTATTGATCCTAATAGAATAAGTGTCATCTTGACCTTATCCTTACCCAAGCATAAGAAGGGACTTCAAATTTTCCTTGGAAAAATAAAATTTGTGAGAAGGTTTATACCTAGTTTTAAAAACTTAGTCAAACCCATCACTGATATGTTGAAGAAGAACTAAGTGTTCACTTGGTCAAATGAAGGTAAATCAGCATTTGGGGCTATCAAGCAGGCCATTACCCAAGCACCCACACTCACGAATCCTGATTTATCAAGAGATTTCATATTATATGCCTTTGTTAATATTGATAATATATTAGGTATGATGATGCAAAATAATGGTGAAGGACTTGAGGAACCAATAGCATTTTTCAGTCAGGGACTTGAGGGGTATGAGGTGAGGTATACTTTCAAATAAAAATAAGTCCTTGTAGTGGTAAGAAGCCTTAAAAAGTTTAGGCTAATGCTCTCCAATAGTAAAATCTATCTTATGGTGTCTCATTATGGAGTGAGAGACTTCCTTCTTAACAAAGACTTGAATGAAAAGAGAGATGGTTTGATTGCTAAGGTCATGGAGTATGACGTGGAGATCAAGGTCACTAAGCTAGTAAGAGGTAAAGGCTTGTGTGAGCATATTTTTGATGACCTTCATGAGGACAAAGAAGCTTCCATGGTGATACAAGACAACTCATAGGTGGGAGCACCTCCACTTCATAATATTTGGCTCCATGATATGGCACATTTTCTACTAACAGGTTAATGCCCTCAGGGCCTAGATAAGGCAAAGAGAAGGTATTTTAGAATCTAGTCCATACCTTATGCACTGGTTGATGGGGTTTTATTTAAAAATGACCTAAATGGGGTACTCCTTAGGTGCATATATAATAACCAGGTGACCAAGCTTTTAGATCAAATCCATGATGGACCTGTAGGAGGTCATTTTGCACCTAGAACCATAGTAGCAAAGATAATGAGGGTTGGTTATTATTATCCCAACCTCTTCAAATATGCTCATGTATGGGTTAATAAATGTCAAAAGTGTACCCTCTTTATGGGTAACCAAATATTGGCATCCCTTCCTCTCAACCTAATTTAGGTAGAGTAGCCCTTCATGCAATGGGGGATAGATTTCATAGGAATGATCAACCCTCCATCAAGTGCATGGCATAGATGGGTGATTACTGCAACTAACTACTTCACTAGGTGGGTGGAAGCCATTGCATTGAAAGAAGCTAATGAAGGTGCAGTCCTAGGCTTCTATGACAGTATTATGACCAAGTTTAGCATTCCATCCACTATCGTTTCTGATAATGCATTAGCATTCCTCGGTCTAAAAATGAGTGAATGGGCTCTCAAGATGGGCATCTACCTCAACACCTCTTCCAATTATTATCCTCAAGGAAATGGATTGGTTGAGTCCACAAATACAAATTAGCTAAGAATCATCAAGAGAACTATGGAAGAGAATCAGAGAACATGACACACCAAACTAAAAATATCCTTGTGGGCTGACAGGGTGAATCTTAGTATATCAAAGAGAGGCCAACCTGTCCATTTCTATTGAGCTATCTGCATTAGAACTCGCCCATCAGCTAGAGTTGATGGAAGATGAGCCCATGCATGTGAGACTGGTAGAACTCATGAAGCTTGAAGAAATGAGGGACTTTGTAATGAAAACACTAGAGTCACATTAGGCTTAGGTCAAGAAAGCCTTTGACAAGAGAGCCATAACAAGGGACTTCAAGGAAGTAGACTTAGTCCTCAAGTGGGATTCAAATAAGGCCAAGCTAGGTAACCATACCAAATTTGATAGCTTGTGGAGTGGTCCTTATTTGATCCACAGATGCAAACAACATAATGCTTTTTAGCTGGCCCAACTAGATGGAGAGATACTACCCATCCTAGTCAATGGGATTCATCTAAAGCCTTGTTATTACAAGAGTTTTCAGCCATTGCATATATTGTACATCTTGTATAGTTTTCCATGTTTTCTCTGAAGTGACTTGTGCACGTCATTTTAGTTGTGTGTTTCCTTTCCCTAAGTGCCTTGGGCACAATGGTTATTTTGTTCTTATTGTCCTTGTTTCTTCAAGAGGAGGTTTTTAGATAGGGGTAGCCTTGTCAAAGAAAGTAGTGACTCCATTCCCAATGAATTGGATGAGGTAAATGAGCTAGTTTCTCAATCATAGTAGGCATGCTTCCTTATGAGTCACTAGAAATGTTGGCCAAATTTTAGCCCACATACCAAAATTTTGATTGGTTTAAAGAGATGGACATGATCAAGAAGAAGTAGAGGACCAGAAGAAGCAGAAGTGCAAAGTTCATTTCTTTCAGGACTTTTTTTCACTAAGTATTTTATTTTAGAGTTTTGTTCAGGCTAAGTGTTGGAATTTCTTTAGACATTTTTCCCAAAATAAAAGTTACAAAGGGAAAGTTACTTCATTTGCTAAGTGTCAGGAATTGTTTTAGACATTTTGTCTAAAACAATTCTTTTGAAGGGGACTTACAAAAATTTTTAAGGGTTATTTAAGGCAAAGTGAACCAAATAGGAAAGCTGAAGGGTACTTTTCCTTTTGAAAAAGGCATTTTCAAGATTGTCGAACAGTTCACTTTCCTTTCAAGAGGTCACTTTATCAACGCTGAAGGGCATTTTCAAGCATTTCAAAGGGCCATTTCCATGTCGAAGTGTTACATTATGTAGCATTATGAAGGGTATCTACAAGGAAATAGACCTTTGCAAAAGTCTTAAAGACCTTTTCTTTTGGGAAAGTGATCAAAACAAAATCATTCGAAGAGGCATTTTCAAGAGTTTCAAATGGTACTTTCCCTTTAGAAAGGACACTTAACAAAACCTAAAGAAATTCATTCGAAGGAATAAGATCAAAAAAAGGGGGCCCGAAGGAATAAATTCCATTTTTAAAATGCTGAAGTAATTCCTTTGGGAGACAAAATGTCTAAATAAAATGGTCAAAACAAGTTGTTCAAAGGAATTGATGATGGGCCCACAAACATCAAAATTTGAACCGTTGCAAGTAGCCATTGGCAGTTTAAAATATCAAAAGAAGTTAGGTAATCTATATATTTGTATCAACATAAATGGATACAAGAAAGCTAATGTCCTTAGATTAGTTTTCCATCTATAGAAAAGATTTGGCACAGGTTTCAAAGCAGGAGCTGGTGTATGCAATTAATGGAGAGGCTCTCATCCTTTGACATGACCATCATCTCTGACAAATAGCCACACAACTTAGAGCTAGCATGGCTCAGTCCAGATTCAAAGTTATGGGGATTTTGTCCTTATATGTGAAAGATAAGTGAAGGATGGCATGGAAGTGAAATATGAAGATCAGGTGATTAGAAAAGGTAGCTCAAGCATTAAAGACGTTCTTGGACTTTTCCTTTTTTAGTGGATCATGACATCATCATCTTCAACAAGTTCTTATCTTCTAGTGTGTTTCTCAACCAATGAGAGTGCTTGAATACTATTGGAGCTAATGGTGGTTAATTTATTGAATGATTAGTTCTAATTAACCCAAATGTGGGTGAGAATTCATGGAGGGTGGTTGGATCTCATTTATTGAATTATATTTGCTTGCCTCTTCTCCTTTTTCTTCCTTTTTTTTTCCTATATCTCCATTTTCTCCCCCATAAAGAAAAAAAGATATCCTCATTTGACAAGGAGAAACCCTATCAAAATTTGTAAGAAATACCTTTTGAAGCAATAAAAATCAATTTTTACCTATCTCTTGCCTCAAAATTGTGCTTAGCAAGCTTGTGCATGATGGCCTTATGAAGAAGTGTTCTTCCATGTCCATTGTCCTTATTTCTTGCCTATTTTTAGGTGTTTTCAAGTTAGTTAAAGGTCTAAACTTGAGATATTTCTACCATTAATGGATTCTTGGTGTGGATTTTTAAATTCCTCTTTGCTTCATGTATTATTTGGTGAGCCTAGTTTATGAAAAACTTATGCAAATTAACTAGTTTGTGAGGTTGTGTGAGCAAGCATTATATTATGTTGAATTAGTGTTTATTTCATGATTATGTGAGTGTAAATCAATTTTGTGTATCACAAATTTATCTCTCTTAGTTACCCTATACCCCCTCTCTACCTCTTTTCCAAGTAGAAACATTAGTTTAGGTGATCTACCATGAGGAAGTTGGCCTTCTCTAGAGGTTTAAACTCACTACAGGATACCCACAGCCTGAGGTTACTCCAATTTTATTGTTGGGAGTGAGAGAGCCTAAAAAAATCTCCCACAAGGGTGTAATTCTAGACCACAATAGGAATGTTTGCTAAGGATGTCCCAATAGTAACTATTTGTATAGATCTAGGATTGAGCACAAAAAAAGGAGTTGGAAAAAGAGCAAGCAAAAGTTTTGAATGAGGATTTAGAAAGGGAGAAAGGCAATGGAAATGGATAGGGGAAACATGTGGTGAAACCACTAGAGAATCCATCGATGTTGAAAAATCCTTCATCCATCCATTTCAACCTCAAAACCAATGGTTTTTTTGAAAAGAAGGATGAGGGACAAGAAAATAATTTGGGATTCAAAGATTTGAATTGTAGTTTTTAAGGTAAGATATCCTGGGCTAGTAGACTTAAAGGTAAAATTTTTGAGATAAAAATAGTTCATCCAAATAAAAATATTTTGATTTGTAAGGATGAGAAGGTTTTCCAAATTAAAGTATCAAATTCATTGATTCAAAGAGCTTAAACAAGAATGGAATGTACCCTGGTCAAGTAAGTTTCTTAGGGAAAGACCCAATAGTGATGTGTTTAGACAATGGGAAAAAATTAAATGGTCTCCAAAGGTATTCATGTAAATTTAAGCTATGATCAATAGTTTTTTCCTAAATAGGTTGAATGATGTGGATGATTATGCACAAATTCTAGTAAGAAGACCATGATCTTTTGGTCATTTTAGGTTATTCTTTAAAAAATTACAACCTAGTTTTGATCTAGAGAAAGAGGATGTTAATTTAATGCCTATTTGGGTTAGGCTTGCTAGGATCCCTTTAGAGTTTTTGGAAGAATATCTTTTCATCAGTGTGGTAAAGACTTTTGACTACATTATTATATTTGATGAAACTATAAAGGCAAGAACCAAGTTTGTACATATTTGTTTTTATGTTAATGCATTTGTTAATCAAGAACTTTCTTCTTCTATGTTTTTTCATACCAAAATAGGGGAATGGAAACAAAAAATAGAGTTTGAGAAATCATATCTGCTATGTTATAACTACAACAGGTTAGGTCATGTGACTAAAAATTTTCCCTCTTTTAATAAAAATAAATCAAATCATATGTTTAAGAAAGATAGACATACTTGGGAAAATAAAGAGATGGGGAAATAAAAAGGTCCCTCTAAGATTGGAGAACTTTAGAAAATGTTAAATTGTAAGGGATTTGAAACATGTCCTTGGTAAAATCCCCTAGAAGAACATAATGACAGACTATCAAAAAGTATGGAGGAAGTCTTTGAGAAAGGTTGAAGAAAAAATGGAAGTTACCAGATTCTCATCAAAGATATTTCAATTGATTCAAATCTATGAAGTATCATTCCCACTGGATAGAAAGTTTCAAAAGGAAAAGAAAATGTTTCTAGTGCCCTTAGGTAGGCCAATCATATAAAAAAAATTCTAAATGAGGGAGATATTAAAGAGACATTGAGATTTGAAGACAATGAGGATAAATCAATTGACATTCAGAATGCCCAGATTCAGGTATGCGATTCAACAAAGGTTAATTATATGAAGGAAAACTCTTTAATAAGTAAATATTTATCTTCCCTCATAAATTTCAATAAATTTAATTGTCTTCAATCAGTAGATGAGGAAATTGGCACTGACCCAAAAATTGTCCCTTATTCGAATCAAAAACACAAAAAAAAATTAGATGATGCATAACAAGTGATTCTTTCCCATTCAAAGGAAGTAGATTTGAACTCAAAGCTCTTGGAATGAAAAAATTGGGAGAGATATTCACTCCTTAGAAAATTAAAGGCAAAGGGTCATAAACTCGATCAATGAATACCAAAAGAGGTGTTATAATGGAGGCCATTAGATCACCATCAAAGTTATGTAGAATTCACAAAAAAGAAATTTTTAAAAGAGTCATAGATAGAGAAGTAATAGATGGATCTCAAGAAACATTCCCTTTCAAAGGGGAAAAATTCAACACAAAAGACATACATAAAAGTTCATCTTGGAATATAATAGGTATGAATATTAACAATAAGCATAGATTTTTTATATATTTTAGAAGGAGTCATAATCTTATTATGGTAGCTATTTAGGAAACTAAAATGGAAAGGATTTTTTAGGATAATAAAATAAAAATTTTGAAGGAAGTGGAGGGAGTGTGTGTTAGCTCTATTGGAGCTTCCGTTGGACTAGTTACTTTTTGGAATAGGAAGTTTTTTGGGAGATGTTGTGTGTAAATCTAAGCATCATTTGGAAGTCCTTTTTAATAGCAAGGAGGATAGATCTCTCTAGATATTCTGAAATATTTATGTGCTTAACTCTCTATTTGGATGAATAAGTTTTTGGGAAGAGCTTAGTATTTTTAGAAATAATTTCAAGGATCTTCTTTAGGTGATTGTGTTAGATTTCAATATTCCTTTATCCTCGAATGAAAAGAGAGGTGAAAATATATATTTTTTAGACAACATAGAAGATCTAGCCTCTTTAATATTTTATTGTAGCCTTATATATGTGGAATTAAAAGGATCCCCTTTCACTTGGTCTCAATTAAAAATTTGAGAAAATATAATTCAAGTTTGATTAGATAGGGTGTTGGTTTCTATGGATTGGATTGTCCAAAAGGATTTATTTTTATCTCCACTCCTGAGGATTGACTTAGAACACAATCCTCAAGAGTTGATTATAAAGAAAAAATTAAAAAAGCAAAGAATTCCATTGAAGATGGAACGTATGTGGTTTATTCATACTGATATTCATGACATAATATTGGAATGGTGGGCTCCTATGGTTCATGGTTCGGCCATGTTTTGACTGGTTTATAAAATGGAGAATGTCAAGAAAAACATCATAATTTAGAATAAAGAGGTCTTTGGAAATATTTTCCTTCTAAAGAGAATTATGAGGGAAGAGATATCTAACATTTTGGCTTTTAATATTTTTCATGGGTTAGATCATCAAACAAATCTAAAGGAGAAGCAATTTCTTTGTGATTATCATACATTGGCTTATAGAGAAGAAAGTTTTTGGAGGCAGAAATTTAGAGCCATCTACCTAAAGGAAGTTGATGGAAATACTATATTTTTTCACCTTTCAATTTTAAAACACAAATATCATAATTTTATTAAGGAAATCAAAAGGAAATACAGGGAAATTGGTTTGGATATGATTGCCGTCAAAGAGGAAAGTGTCAATTATTTTAATAGACTCTTTGAAGATAATTTTAGAACTAATGTTAGAATGCAATAAGAACTTCTACATGAAATTTTAGAGATGGTAAACCTTGAGGATAAATCTAATATTAAAGCTCCTTCTTCACTTCATGAGATTAAGTCTACTATTTTTCTCTAAAAAAAAGACAATGCGCCTAGTCCCAATGGATATCTTATAGCATTTTTTTAGGTTTTTTAGGAGATTGTAAACGAAGATTTAGTTTTAGTAGCTAATAAATTCCTTTCTTTGGGATAATTGTTAAAAGAATTAAATAACTCTTTTATAATGTTAATACCTAAAAAGGAGGGAACTACTAATTTTCTTGATTTCCAACCCATTAGCCTATGCAATATGGTTTAAAATATCTTCAACCAAATCATTTATATTAGGATGAATCCTATTATGGATAAAATCATAGAAATTCATCAAGGGGAATTTATTTTAAGAAGATAAATACAATATGGGATAATTTTGGTGCATGACACTTTACATTCAATGTAAAAAAGCAACCAAGTAAGTATGGTGCTCAAGCTTGACATGAACAAAGATCATGACAAATTGAATTAGAAATTTATGACAAGGTAATGATGTAATTCAGTTTTCAAAAAAGATTTAGATAACTAATAAGGATATGCATATATTCAGTCATGTTTTATGTTCTTACCAAAGGGGTGCTTGCAGGTTATTTCAAAATTAAAAGGGGAATCAGGCAAGGTTATGCTCTATCCCAATTCATTTTTATTATTATGACCAATTTTTTTAGTATATCTTTATCGACAACTCTCAAAGAAGGAGTCTTAAAGGGTTTTTAACCAACTTGAAACGTTAAGCCTTACTTACATCAATAGTTTATAGATGATGATATTTTTATGGTTGATCCTTAATGAGAGAAGTTAGAGAATTGAAAATAATTATTCTGAATTATGAAACAACTTCAAAGTATAAAATCAATTTCAAAAAAATCTCTCTTTTCTTATTCAATACACCTATGATTAGATAAAATAGGATTGTTGTTATTTTAGGGTGTCAATTTAAATAACTACCATCCACTTATCTTATAATGACACTTTTTGGTAGGAGCTTACCTCCCACGCATGGAACCCATTACAAGAAAGATTTCAAATGAAGTTGGATGATTGGAAATAGTCAATTTTTTAACTCAGGCAAGAAAGTTGGAACTCGTTAAGAACACTTTACAAAGTTTGCTAGTATACATGATGTCTATGTTCAAGATACCCAAGGTTATAGTAGAAATTTTTGAAAAGGTTCAAATAATATTTTTATAGGAAAGCTCTCATGAGAGTAATAAGTTCCCTTTTGTGGCTTGGGATAGGGTATGCATCCCTATGAGCAATGGGTGATTAGGTCTAAGAAGACTAAGGTAGATGAATAAATCCCTTGTTACCAAATTAACTTAATGATTCAAAATGAATTCCACTCATTTAACTATAATTATTTAGGATAAGCATTTAGATTCAAGAGAATCCTTATGCTTTCTAGAAGAAGTCCAATTTGTTAAAGGATCCAGCTTTTGGAGCTTCCTTTTTACCACTAAACATAATATCATCAGTAGATTTAAATGAAGAATATGTAATGGTGAAAAGGTTAGATTTTTGGAAGATGCATGGTTATTAGATGAACCCCTTATTATTACATAATCTTGAAATCAAATTTGTTCTCTCATTCAACATGTTCAAGGGTTTAAAGTGTAAGAAAATCTCTAAGTTTTTGATGAAGGTCAAAGCTAGAAATAGATTAGGAGTGGTGATGAAGCTAACGTTATTATTGATAAGCTAAATGATCTTCTTAGATATTTTCATATTCCAAACATTGTGTAAGATGATGAATTTTTTTAGAAAAGCTCCTTTGATGGGTATTACAGTGTGAAATTTGGTAATAATTTATCATATGCCTAGAGATGATTTTCCTAGGTTTAAGATGTGGAATAAGACTCTTATTCCTAATAAAAATATGTTCATGTGGTTGGTTGTGCAAAATAAGATATTAAAAATAGATAATCTTGGGAAAATAGGTTTGATCCTTATGAATAGATTTTCTCTTTGTTAAAATGAGAATGAAATGATTGATCATCTATTGATTAGTTTCCCATATTCCCATGAGACTTGGAGTATGATCCTGGATGAATTTGAGATCACTTGGGCTCATCCTTTATCATTTTTAAACCTATGGGTGGCACGTATCCTTCCCCCATTTGCTAATGATAACTTAATAAAGATATGGAAATTATACCTACCTCACATTATTTGGAATATTTGGAGGGAGAGAAACAATAGGGTCTTTAGAGACAATAAACTTCCTAGAAAAAAGGTTAGCCTAAAGCTTTATGAAATTCTCATGGAAAACTTTAGGGTTAGACCATCAAACAAATCCAATGGAATGACCAAGGAGGAGATAAATATTGCCTATAATTGGTAAATAGAGACTCAAATTAAAACTTTAAGTGATTTAAGAGCTAAAGTAAGGAAAAATATAAAGTGGAGGGTTCCATATCCTAGCTTGGTTAATCTCAACTTTGATGGGGTATCTAAAGGAAACTTAGGGGCTTTAGGAGGAGGAGTAATACTTCGTGATGGTAAAGGTAATTTTATAGCAACCATTTTAGGAAGAATGGGAAATCAAACTAATCATTGGATAGAAGCACTTATAACATTATGGGGATTAAGGTTGGCATAATATTTAGGAATACACATGTTTATAATCAAGGGAGACTCGCTTAATATCATCGATTGTCTATCTAGAAATAATTTGATCAGTTGGAATATTAAATAGATTATGGAGGAAGTTGTCACTTTGATTAACTCCTTTTAATGAGTATGCATCCAACATATATATATATATATATATATATATATATATAGAGAGAGAGAGAGAGAGAGAGAGAGGATAATCATTTCATAGATTAGTTAATAGATTATGGAGGAAGTTATCACTTTGATTATCTCCTTTCAATGAGTATGCATCCAACATATATATAAAGAGGGTAATCATTTTATAGATTGGTTTGTAAATGATGGAGTCTCTTCTATAAGTTTTAAAATGATCTACGTAGAACAATCTGACAAAGCATAGAGTTAGATGGATACCTTTTAAGTTAATTAATTAGTACTTCATGAGTGGGACTAAGATAAATGGGAATAATGTCATTTTTATCATCATGAGATTTTATGTTGAGATCATTAGAAAATAATGTTTGAGGCACAAAAAAGGTTGGAAGGTGATGACTAATAATTATAGTGATTTCAATAGCGCGTGTGAATCTCTCATGTACCATAAAGAGTCTCGTGTGACTCATTTTACCATCTTTATTATTTGTTGAATGAAGGATCAATCATTTTGGTGAAATACTGCATAAAATATATAAAATAATATGCAAGAACATGGATCTTGATGGGTGAATAGCATCAAATCACATATATATATTGACACGAGAATTTATTGATGGAAAACCTCAAAGAGGTAAAAAAATCCACCAATTATTATTATTCAAATTATTAAGAAACCAAGACCCAATATAACATATTTTTCCTATTCTTACTTCTTTTGTCAAATAGCCTTCACAAGTTTCATAGGTTGAATATGATAAAATAATTTCATATTCTAATAATTTCACAATAAAGGTAAAACTCTATTTATAGTGAAATATGAAGGGAGGTGACCGTTGTAAAAATAACAGGCCCATCTATCCCAATAAATCAATTTAATTCAAAGTTGGTAACTATTATATAATTTTAACTTTATTATTTATTTACACAAGGTTTGTACCTTTTTTGATAAATAATATATTATTACTATTTAATTTATTACCAAGGCTAAGGGTCAATTAAGCCCACTTAGAATTAAATGTCCTAACACTCCCTCTTAATGATAAGCAGGGATAAATGCCATAGTCACCTCAAAAAAAGAATTATACTCTGTACATAATTGAAGGATTTAAAAATCTTCATCATGGAAAACATCATCTTTTGAAACAAAAGGAATTATGATCCATAAACTACTCAAAATTAAGTTTAAACTAACATATTCATAAGACTGAATCTCATGGTTTCTCTTCAATAATCATCCAAGCATATTTGGAGCCTTTTATAACATAAGGACCTCCATTACAAAGTATGTTTTTAATGTATAGAGGTAAAAAATTAAAACTTTAGCACAAAGTTTACTTAAATTATAAAACTTCCACATGAAGTTTACAATGTTTTATAATTAATAAAAATTATAAATAAAAAGAAGAAATTCATGGCCATTAGGATGTTGCATTGTCATGCACACTCCCCATCAATGTCAATTCTGAGAGGCCCAACATTATATGAAACTAAAAAACTTGGTAGCACCAAATGGTTTTATGAAGATATATGTCACTTTAACATTCATATGATAGAACTATAAATTAATCTCACCATTGAAGAATTTCTCTTTGATAAAATACACATGAACTTCAATATGCTTAAATTTTTGGTGTTGTGCACCTACACAAAACTTAATCACATATCCAAAAATAGATTCATGATAGAAAAGTATGGTTAGCATCACAATAACTAAATACATAAAAATATGACATATGTTTTTCTATGGTAAAACACATTTAAAATAATCAATTCATATTTTAGGCAAATAATTTCACTATTTTGATTATAAAGTTTAGTGCAAAAACACAAATTATTGTACGCAATTCATTATTGGACGTCTCTAATATTGACAAAATGAGCGTCCCTAATGTCATGTGATGTGCATACTATAATATACTAATAATATGATACTAAATTAAGCCAAATTTTAGTTATCTTATTAGAAATAACTTATTTTATAATTTGAATCTTATCAAAACTTTGTAAGTTTAATATGCTTCAACAAAAGATTGAGTTATAACCTCTCATATATCAAATATGGATAATTTTAGCATGATATGAAATCATCCAATCAAACAAACATGAGTTTGAAACATATAATTTAAGAGATGTATAAATAGAATGCTTGGTATAATAAATGATGAAGAATTAATAATACAAACTCCATTTACACTTTGCATTTCATAAAATATCTTATTATCAAGTGAAACGTATAAATATGTTAGCATAAACAATCAAATGAGAGTATATAAGCATATTAATAATCAAATGAAATCATCTTAATAATTGAAACACAAAAGATCCAAACTTACGGAGCATGATCTTTTTACCAAAATATAATAACTTAACATGATCATTTTTTCAAATTAAGCATGATGTTATGCATATAATGTATTTCCATCCTAACTCATATGAATCAAAAATAATCATAATATCTATATATATTTTTTGATTTCTCATCTAAGACAAATATATCTATTATAATATAATTGTAATAAGTATTTTTCAAGAATCAAACTAAATCATTTTACTAACAAATATAATGTAGATGAGACACTATCAATATAGTTAGTATATATAAAATAGTTTTATCAAAGTAAATGAAATGCCATGAGTATACATGTATTTTGATGTAAAAATTGCAAATATTAAGCATGGATTCTATTTAAAATATTCACAATATTATCCATGGCTTCGGCCCATAAGAACTAGGAGAAACATTTGCAAAATGCAATATTGTTCTAGTCATATCAATAATGGTGTAATTTCTCCTTCCATAAATACCATTTACTAATGGGAATAAGGAGTTGTTAATTCCATTTGAATGCCACAAATAATGAAAAAAGAATAAAACTCTTGACTAACATATTAACCACCATTATTAGTTCCTAATCTCTTAATAGAAATATTAGATGCATTTTCAACAAAAGATTTAAATTTTGTGAATTTAAACAATACATCAGATTTTCTTTTAATGAGAAATGACTGAATCATTCTATTGTAATCATCAATAAAAGTAACAATATATAAACAAACATTAAGAGATACAACTTCAGCAAGTCCTACAACATCACTATAAATCAATTCTAAAGGATTGAGGAATTTGTGTCTTGATTCTTGTGATAGGGGTTAGTATATTACTTACCACGTAAGCAAACCTCACAAGTTTCATGATGAAAGGGGATAGAAACAAGTCCAACAATAAGATTATCTGTAGACATATCATGTAAACTTCTAAAATTAACACATCCTAATCTTTCATTATTACTATATGATGAAAGAAAACATGCAAAAAGAGAGAAAATGGATAAACCATTATTTTGAACATGTTCAACAATCAAAGATTCAAATTAATTTATAATGGATCAGTTATATTTAAGCAATGTTACAATGAAATTATGATTATTAAGTTGTGAATAAGATAACAAGTTCTTTTAAAACTTAGGTACATAGAAAACATCATTTATAACAATATTTAAAAATTTATTTTTTTTGTGTTTAGTAGCTTCTAAAAAATAATTATCTCCTAAGTAAATATTTTCAAAGATATCTCTAAAATCACATAGAATATCATATAATCAAGTCATATGGTGCAATGCATCACTATCTAATATTCACTCATTTTCATTTACAACAAGTAAAACAACATAAAATAATAACATTTAGAACTATATTATTATCCTAATTAAAGTTTTGATTCTTATATTTATTTTGATTAGATTTCTTCCCTTTGTTATTTTTGGAAGATTGATTGTTAACTCTATCCTTATTTTTATAATAGGTTTCCTTTTTATGACTAAATTTACCACAAAGAGTGTAATTTATATTAAACTTAGGTTTATGATTCTTATTACCATATTTCTTATTCTAATTTTTACCTTTAAAAAAATTAGGGTTATATTTATGGGTTTTATTGTTATCAAAAAAATTATTTAAGGTTAGAAGTACCTGAGTGGTATTCTCTTTATAATCAAAATTGGTCATTACTTAATCATATTAAATTAGGAGAGAAGACAAGGTAGTAAGGTCAAGGATATCTTGCTCAATTTGATATTTCGAATTCAAAATTGAAATAAAATTTCTAAAATTTTCATGAATATTTAACTGAATAATAAAATAAAGTAGTTTATCTTGACTCAAATTACAAATACAACCATCTAAGTAAGCTTTATATTTCTAATTTTAGCAATAAAATTCACAACCTTTTCATCACCTTTCAATGGTGTAATTAGCAATTCAAGAATTAATTTAATATTTTTTTAGAGGTGAGTGCCCCCATAAAGGGATTCAATTATTTTTTAAGCATCATTAAGAGACTCCTAATTACCAACGTGGAGAAGGAATTCATGCTTAACACTCCACAAGATAATGAGAATAACTTCCTATGATTTTGTTGAAATGCATGGTAAGCTCAACGGTCACATGTCATTAAAAAGGAGCTTTTTCAGTTTCAATAAAAAAAAATTATAAATTTTGGACCATAAATTCAGATTTAACATGAATTTTCCATATATTATAATTATTTTCATAAACATTTGGGATTTATCTAAGGAAAAATGAGACAAAGCCATAAGTTCTCTTTAAATATGATAGTAATCAAATGCTTCAAATGAATCCTTTTTAGTGTGAATTTTAAATTTAATAGATATTGAAATAGATTTAAAGTGTAAACACAATAATTATTCAATTTTAATGCTAGACAAAGTAAGAAAATTATGAAAGATTGTAATAAAATAGGGTGTCACAAGTGTCGTAAAAATACACTAATATAAAAATAATTTAACAAATTAACCCTTTTTAAAAAGTTTTCAGACTATTTTCTAGAATAAAGTGAAATAAACATGCAACTATGATTAATTTCACAATTTATATGTCAAATAATACAAAAAAATTTAATAGAGTTACACTAAGTGTTGAAAGAGTCGCATTCAGAATAACCACCTAGACACTATTATTTAAAAAGTTGTAAACAAGATAACAAGAAGTTACAAAACATTAAATGGACCATGTATATATCTTAAAGGTGACAAAAACTAGGGATCGATCGGTTACATGATTATATTTGATAAAACATTCACTAGGTCAAAAGTTGAAACAAGTTTGACATGTCAACTAGAGTTTTGAATGCATGAAACTTGGCAAACAAACTAAAAAATTGAGGGGTTTTTAACTTGAGATCTTCTTAGTTGTATCTTTTAACAAAAAAGAAGTAACCAACTCTTCTACACTAGAGTTTGGATTATTACATGCATAAATTTATATAAAATGATTTTTTTTTAAAATAAAATAAACAAATGACTATATTTAGCATGTAAATTCCATAGTAAATAACAATAATAAATTTTTTAAATATTGGATGAAAATTAATTACCTAATAAAGTGGCCCCCCTACTACATTGCATGGAAAAATAATGATTTATTAAAAACTTTATTTAATAAATACATTCAAATAAACTATATACTTACCTTTTCATGCATCTTATGTAGGTATGGTTTTGGGAGGATGAATAGGTGCAGGGATAAAGAGCTAAAAGACACCAGAAGCTCTAAAAATGGAGGAATCTTCTAGACTTTGCCTTTCAATGCCAAAGAAACCTTCAGAATTAAATTTTTAGTCAAAAAATGAATTTTCAGATTTCTCAATGCTAATATAGCCATATAATGGCACCCATTGAGGATAAAAAAATAAAATAAGCCTCAAAAATCTTTCATAGGCTCTGAAATTTGACAAATGATCTTCAATTCTTGTAACTAAGTATCAAAAATATTCAAAATGAATTTTTTTAGCTTAAAAAATAATTTTCAAAATTTTAATGGTTAATCCAGCCATAAAAATGTCATACTACAATAAATAATGGCATCCAATATTATATATGGGTTCAAAAAAAGATCTTTGGTTGCTTGAAATAGAGTTTGCAATGCTTGTTTCTTCAAATCTACAATCACCAAGCTCTACAAGGAATAAGGATGCTATAAATGCTTTTTAAATGAATTCATATGCCTCCCATGGTAGTAAAACTCTTTATCATGGCTAAAAATAAAATGATTTTCCTTGAATTTGATCAAGACACTGCTCTCCAGGGATCCAAGCCTCCATAGGTACTCTAATATAATTCTAATGACACTTTCCAATACTCAACCTACCACAAGCTCTAATTCCATGAAAGAATGCATGAAATATATAAAATAATATGTAAGAACATAGATCTATATGGATGAATAGAATCAAACCACACAAATAAATTCACATGGGAATTTACCTTGGGAAAAACTCAAAGAGGTAAAAACCCACTAATGATGCTTATTTAAATTATTGAGAAACCAAGACTCAATACAACATATTCTTCCTCTTATCGCTTCTTCTATCAAATATCCTTCACAAGTTTTACAAGTAAAAGAATTTCATATTTGAATGATTTCATAATAGGGGCAAAACCATATTTATAGTGAAATACCAAGGGAGGTGACCATTATAAAAATAACGGGTCCATCCATCCTGATAAAGCAATTTAATTTAATTTTGATAACTATTAAATAATTATAAAATTATTATTTATTTACATGAGGTTTCCACCTTATTTAATAAATATTATATTATTATTATTATTTAATTAATTACCAAGGCTATAGGTCAATTAATCCTACTTAGAATTAAATGCTCTAATATTTGGTAGACCTAGTTCTAGTTACGAGGGTTTTAATATGGGTGGGAATCTTTGTAGAATAGAGCCTATTATGTCAAATTGCATTAAAGAGGATGGGGAGTTGTGAAAAATTATCTATGAAATTAGAATGGCTAATTTTATGCATCAAGTTGAAGGGCATGATGAGCATATTTTTGAGATGTTTGTGAATGGGTGTAATAATAGACTTGTGTATTTTAATAGGGTGGAAATAGATATTACTGAGGATCTTATTACTTAGGTCACTTTTCGTAGAGTGGAGGTCACAAAAGTATTCAAAATTGGCATAAATTTTAAGGATGAGAAGAGCAAATTCATGTTAGAAGGGGAAGATGTAATCCCTTTACAAAATGGTTTATCCTGAGAAGATTTGTCTCGATGATTTAGAGAAGTGGATAGATAAGTAATGGTGTATGTTACTCTTGAAGGTAAACAAAAATTAGTGTATTGGTCCCATTTCATATTTCTAAACTATTTTTTCCATAATATTCCCTTAATTCTACCTTTATACATTCTTCATTTACTTTAGAGTTATGTCATGGATGTTAAGAGAGGGAAGAAATCTCAAACCTCCATCAAGCTGTAATTTTATTAATCTATAAATTATTAAAGGGTGTTAATAAGATCCATGTTTACATCCTGATTTAGGAAAAATAGAGCTCCTTCAAGGGAGGGACCAAATGTTCGTTGAGGAGTACTACAAAAGTAAAAAAGGATGATTTGGGTACTGAAATTGTTTAAAATGAGAAGAAATGGACAAGGAGAATCATGTGTGTTTTCATGGGAAATAGAGATATCATAAGGAGGGTTTAAGACATAATTGGAGGAGTGCTCCTAAATATTTAAAGGTTGGTCTAGGTGTTGTGGTAGCTCAAGGCTGTGAAGGAACCTCCAAAGAAAATCTTTTGGATTTTCAAGAAGACATAGTAGAGGATATTATGGAGGGATTAAATATGGTCAAAAGTAACATAGTAGTATTTTTTTTTTAGGATACAGCAGCTAGGAAATGTATGTCCATCAAATATTCAAGGAAGAAATAAAAGGGTATACATCCCTTGATGGTCAAAGATAATCAAAATCTCAATGTTGATTTTGGCAATTCAGGGTGAATGCTTAGAAATCAAAATAAGTAAGATAAGATTGGGGATGAATTCAGGTTACAAAAGGTTATTATTAGATGGATATTTAGAGAGAAATCATCCTTGAAGGAGCAGGTGAAGAATTATATCCAAGAGATTAGTCTTATTCATAACAAGGATGACCAAAGCGAGGTGAATATTTAATTGAAAAGTCTCAGAGACAAAGTGAGTAATCTAGAGCATGAAAATCTAAAATTGAAAGAGAATTTAAATATTTTTGTGACTGTTAGTAAAGTTTCTATGAATAATAGTATTGCAAGAATGGAATCTCTTAGAATCATGTTAGGAGGAATGATGAATAGACTGATACATCTTCTAGCAAAATGGTCAAGTGTAGTGGATGTATCAAAGAGATATGTCAAGTTCCCCAGGTATTTAAATAATTAGATATGGATATGAAAATAATGATTCAAAGTTAAGAAGAGGACTTTGTAAGCCAGAAAGATTACTTGTTTTTCTACTATTTTTGTGCCATTTTTGGGTTGCATTGTTTTTAGTTTGTTTTTACTTGTGTCTTGTAGCAAACATTATTGAATATTTCAATTTCTAAGACTTTTTTATATGTTTCTTGTATATGGTTGGATCCCTAGTTCAAAAAAAACTTTTTTTTACCAATATCAAAAAAAGAGTGTGCATAACAACCTCAACCACTTCAAAACCACTTTTGTGAAAATAATTTCTATTTTTATTTTACTTTTCCATATTACATTTAGAAATAAAAAACACAATAGTTTTATGAAAGAGTACAATGAATTAATATAAATGCAAGAAAGATAAAATTAGAAAAAATAAATCATATAAATATAAAACTTATCAATTTGAGAAGATGTTTGGTTGGTTGCTGAAATTTTACCTTTTTATTTGGTTTTTGATGACTTCATTCTAAATGATATATTTTTTTCACTCCTACTATTATCTATTTTTCTTTAATTATAATGGTTTCAATAGAAGTTTCAACCATGCCTATATCATTTTATATATATTTTTATTATTTTAGAAAAAAAAAATCATGTTACATTTGGTAAGGGCATTTACGAATATCACTAAATATATTCATGGTTTACAATTAAAATTATTTTCACTAAAAATATCCTTCTTAATCATCTTTAGAAATTGTTTTTTAAATTTATACAATTAAAAAAGACCCAATTCTATTTTCTTTAAGCAGTTCATAGTGAATGGCGCATATGTTTATAAATATCATATTTAATATGATTACATAACTCTCCATGACTTTGAAAATATTTTAAATATTCTCCAAGAACATTTATCTTCCATTCTACACTTTGGGACCATTCATTTTCATTTGTATGAGTCATATCCTTCAAATATTTGGTTATGTCCTTCCATAATTCTTATTTTTATAATGTTTTTATTTCTTATACAATCTTGACTTGATATTTTTTAACTATACCATATACTCTTCTTATCTCATAAATGAACTTAAGTCCATTATTAATGAGATGTTCTACCGATTTGTCTATAATTTTGTCATGATTGTTACATTTTCAAATGTTTGAAATGACATATATCTATCAATAAATTCTATGGGAGTGGAATTAGGAACAAAGTCTAATGGAATATAAATTTGACTAAGAAATGTTCTTATGTATTTTGCTAGTAGTTGTACTATTATTATAGTTGTTCTTGCATTTACTTTCTTTATTCTATCATATTAATTAGTTGGGTTAGAGATTATTAGAAAATATAGATGTCACCTTTATGAGTTGGTTGTCTAAGAGATATCTAAATCATGTTATAATTTGTTAGAGTCATGTCTTATTCCTTTTTGTTAAAAATGGGTTGAGAAATCTCAACAAATTATGTTTCTAAGGGATGTGACACCAATATTGAAGTGATTTTTATATTTATAGGTGATGTTAGGATTAGACTAGCCACACTATTAAAATCAAGAGATACAAATTAAACTATTGTTTTATTATTCTCGTAAACCATTTCGTATACCCAAGTGAAAGGTGAACTACTTAAAGAAGAAACCATCTAAGTATTTTGAATTGTGAAGTGATTAACGAGAGAAATAGTTTGTTAGGGAGTGGAAAGAGAGTCTCCTAAAATATATAATCTATTTAGAGATGATATATTATATGGAGGTGGATTGTGAGGATGATATGGGAAATGGTTTGGAGATGTAATGTACTTTATGGGAAACATAAACTTATTTTTTCATGAGAAAAAATGAGAGGTTATTGAGCTAAACTTGAATAAGTGGTTATAAATTATTGATGTGTATTATCAATTAGCATCTAAGGATTAAATTCTTGAGAAGAAATAACTTTAGTTATAGGTATAGTAGAAATTTTGGAAGTTATTTTGACTGTAAAATTTTGTCTTAATGATGAATAATCTCTAGGTCTAGTCTGAAAACATTTTTTATTTGGTCCTTCCCCAACACCTCCACTATTTGTTTGTAGGTTAGACATAGGGATTTTGGCATTTACTTTTAATCTTGATGGTTGAGTTATAGATGTTGGAGAGGTTTTTTTTAATTTTATCAATATTATGAACTCTTTGAACCTCTTGCAGTGGTATATTAAATCAATGTTCTATTGAACCAATTATTTGACCTTAATTTAAAAAATGGGTGTGTTCATTAAAATAAGTTGACTCTTTGATTGCCCAATCGTTTAGAGGAAAGGGTACAAAATATACTTTCTAAGTGAACAATACATATATTAGATCATATCCATCATCAATTATCCATTCAAATATGAATGCTTTCATTTGATAAATGGCCATTCTAGAATAATCTCTTTATTTAACTTCAAATTCATCATTGTAATATTATAAATAATATTCAATTTATAGTAATGTGAATAGGAACCATATTTGATATTGTTTATCACAAAAAAAATCACAATAAAAAATAATTATCTTAGTGTGAGTTTTCATTAGAGAGTTAACCACTAAATTCTCAATATTTTAAGCATATTGGGTTGGTTAAAAAATTAAATAGCTAAAAATAAATAAAAATAAAAATCCCACCTACATGCTCCATATTACATTTCGTTTAGAACTCATTTAAGTACCATTTTATCACTTTCATGTACCATGTTAGCCTATATAACCTATATTCAAACCCTTCAACTTTAAGATACATGAATCTAAAAAAGTGAATGAAATATTTCTATATTTATTGATTATTAAGGTAGCTTCATTTTAAATTTGTGCCTCATTATTGCCTTTCATGATTCTTATTACCAACATATTAAATTTATATTTTAATCCCCAGAAGTGTTTTGATAATTATATGAAGGAACTATTAAAGATACTCATATTTAAATATATCTATATAGTTATCAAATTTAGTTTTGAAATAATAATATGAGCTAAATTGTATGCAAAAATATGGTCACCACAAAATGTGAGCATGCGTGTTTGTCTATATATATATATATATATATATATATATATACAATCATATAAATTAAGAACATGATATAATTTCAGATGAATGTCATATATGCATACAATGCCAGAAACACATACATTGCCAAATAGGCATGCAAAAAAGTACATTGTCAAAGACATCTTAATCATTACAAATCCTCCCTCTCTTTACCTTCCCTGAAGTAGACTCTCCCTCAGATGCTTTGATCATAGATGGAGATCCATAAAATTCCTTGGATTCCTCCAAGGTCTGAATACCAGTCCTTTCACACTCATAGCTCACATGTAGATAAAATTATTCATATACAAATATTATTATAAACTTTATGTACTAGACATGCAACCATGTTCAGAATTAATTTTAAACTAATACAAAAATTATTTAAGAATGCACATAATGAAATCTCATGGTCACATTCAATTTTCCTCTAATGCTTAATAGGGTCAATGATAGGTCAAGATACATGCACAAGAGTGTGAAAGGGGTAAAAATATGAGAACGTGCCATGTTAATCATCTAAATGGGACTAACATATTTCATAAGACAAACCTACACACACAATACATTCATGTAAAATATATTTACTCGAATATAGATTAAAATTATTAAAACAAATATATATTTTCAATTCAAAATTACAAGTTAACATACCTCAATGAGTTGATGCACAAATGAAATTGTAGCAGTAATATCTATGTCCATTTCTTCCTATATAGATGGAGGAGTATCCACTGTGGTCATCAACTAAACAAACAATATATGATTGTTAGTTGAGCATAGATATATATAAATAAATACATGTATATTAAGTATGATATTAAATAAAAACTACCTGTATATATGTATACATTGGTTGATCAACATCAATAATTGCAGTAGTGGGTGGCCCACAAATTGGTTGTGAAGATGATGTTATCGTCTCCTCCTGCAACATAAAAAATTACATATATATTATTGAATTTATCTGTAAATCAACTACTACATTTTAAATACAAATATATATATAATTTAACATGCCACATATATAAGATACATGTATATGTGTAATCAATGTTTGCATACCAAATGTATGTACCAAAATTTAATAGGTCAAAATGATACAATATAGGACCTCAAAAACACCACCATCATCATCTAAAGTTATAATGGATATATCACCATAGTATCTACAAGGGTGTGGTTGGGTATGCACACTAGGTGGAGTATCCCCATGTCCACCCTATCCAACATAAATCTCAAAAAACGTATTCGTATGTTGAATGAGTGTGTTAGTAAGTGCATAAAGTGCATGAAATGTCTCAATCTTGATGACCTCTTTCACTACAGAGGGGATCTTTGGCTGAAGTAGATTTGGGATATGGTCTCTTGTAGGCGAATTAGGTGCATGATGTGTAACTATTCTATCATGTGTAAGAAACTTTCCCTCAGCCCTAAAAAATGAGTAGTAAAAATAAATTGGAATCTTGTTTAGGATAAAATCGCAATAGATTTTCCTCAAAAAATACAATGGTACCTCAAGGTTGTTACAAGGTGGGTAATCAAATACTATCCACCATCAGTCCAAAAAAAGGTTTCTTATCAAATTACTGGTATTGGTGGATTGGGAACCATTTTTTTGATAATGGAAAAGGTTTATTGATTGATGGATCAATGAATAATGCACAAATTTGGACTTTTTTATTTTTTATCCTTCACTTCATGTCCTAAAATTTTTTAGCATATTAATCTCTAAATCCCTATCTATAAGATGCCCATATATCAATTTGAATCATTATCAAGCCAACTTGATGTAATAATAACTCTAGGGTATTATACATATTTGTATGGTGTGTGTTGGTCGAACTAGGGTCCTTCATTCTCCTAATTATCTATTTAAATTATATTTTGTTCTCAACTATGTGTGTAACCAAATCCTCCTGACTACCTAGGGGTCTTGTAGAATTTTAGGAGGGTTAGGATGGTTATGATGAGGGTTAGGAGGGTGTTTTATTACACTTAAACAAGCAGTTCTAACAAAAAAGTTGGTTTTAATATAAAAATAATGAAAATAAAAAATAATTGTTAAAATTTCATTTATTCAAGTTAACTGGCAATGTTGTTGTGTGTTTTACTCCTAACAGTAAAACATGAATGTAGTTCCATGTTTGAGAGAATAAAAGATATGTGAGGCAAAGTGAAATGGTTTTATTTGGTGTTTGGATGCAGGTTTATGGTTTATATGTTAAGTTATAATAATGTGTATGCATTTTTAAAACTTACCAAAATGTGTACATGTTATATCCATTATATAGCACTTACACATTATGGACTAATAATTATTGAGCCTAGTTTTTAATAACATGTACGCATTATTTTTCTAACCTATACACATTATGTAATAACACTATACACTACACAAAAATATCAACAAAATTATCCCCTAACTCTATGCACTTACTTTGGATTAGATCCCAAGTTTGGTAATGTTTTATAGTCAACTTGCCTAGCAACTTTCCATATATCATCTTGAATAGATTCCTCAAAATATTGAGGTTTACATTCATAGGAATACATTGGAGCATGATAAGTATGTTGACTCCCATCCAATTTACTAAGATTGTCAATATTAGATTTTTGAATTATGGATTAAGCCCATTTAGGTATTTTAGTTTGAACACAAAGTGAATAATGTTCCCCCTCAGATTATAAGTTATCCAAAATTGAATCATCTTCCTCAAAGGCATCTGTTTCTTCATAAGGAGTAACAAAAGAGTTAGGTTCATTGAAAGAATAAATTTGAGGGTGTTCTAAAGAAGACTCATAGAAATATTTCTCAAGGATTTGAAAATTATTATTGTCAATTATTTACCATTTAGATAGATCATAAACTCTTAATCCTTTATTTTTTTCTCCATAACCTAGGGAAATGCAAGAATAGGAGGTAGGATCAAGTTTGTTTCTTTTTTATTTAAGAATAAAAATTGAAGCAAGACTATCAAATATCTTTAGGTGAGTAACATTTGATTTATTATTAAACTGCATTTATAAGGGTGTATAAATATGTAAAGATTTAGTATGGAATATATTTAAAATGTGCTCAATAGTGTCCATGGCTTCAAGCCACAATAATTTAGGAATATTTACAGAATGCAACATTTTTCTAACCATTTCAAGCATGGTTTGGTTTTTCCTCTTAGCAATTCCATTTTGTTGTGGGGAATAGGGAGTTGTTAACTCTCTTTGTATACCACAACTAAATAAAAATGAATCAAATTATTTACTAATTTATTCACCACCATTATCAGTTCTTAGTCTCTTAATAAAAAACTAAGAAGAATTTTCAACTAAAGCTTTAAATTATTTGAAACTAGATAACACTTTAGATTTATATCTAATACAATAAAACTGCATCATCCTACAGTAGTCATAAATGAAAGTAACAATATATAACAAACTATCAAGAAATACAACTTATAGAGGTCCTCTAACATAAATATGAATAAGATCTAAGGGATGAGAAGAGTTGATATCCTAATTTGTGTAAAGGGTTTAGAGTGTTGTTTACCATGTAAGTAACCCTCATGCATTTAATGATGAGAATATTATTAGATGTGTAAACAATGGGAAATCATTGATATGGGAAATTAGAGTTAGCTCGACCCAATTAGGTTTCCTCACTTTTTACAGGTTTTCAACCTACACAAGTAGAGCTATGGTTTCATATAAAATGAATCTAATTTATAGAACTGTACATATAATCAAGGGTTAAAGATTGCACATATAAAGATCTATTAAGAAGGACAAACATGCATAGGGAAGTAATGTCAACCTTAACCACCACCATTGAAATTTATGTCTAGGCATGATAGTACTAACCCTACACAATGACATTATTCTAGATCAAGATGAAACACATGTCTACTTCTAGTCTATTTCCATTGTAAAAACATAATCATATTCAATTGATCAAGCATTAAAGCTAACCATTCAGATCTTCTTAATACTTTCCATAAATCAAAAATTACATTATTAGATCTATCACAATCAATTACATTTAGATTTATGTTTGATTTTGATATAATTTAATCTAAATTTATTCTACAACTTTAGCTTATTGTGATTCACACTTAACAGAAAAAGGGTAAATAAATCCTTGTTTAATTTTTATAATTTGGGCATAAGATAATTTCTCACTAATATTGGTTGAAAATTATGCTAGAAACTAATCAGACAAAGGATTAAATGCATGAAATGATTGTAATGTGAGGTCAAAAAATCATTGCAAGGCATAGACCTTAAGGTTTCATAGAAGTCATAATCTAAACATGTTACATGAAAGGCTCTTAAATGTTGCTCAGGATCACTTTTACCATCATATAATGTAATCTTTGGAGCTACAAAACTTATAGGTAAGGGATAATCTAAAATATATAGGGATAATTGATTATGAAGTAGTGAATGAGAGTTTTATGAATTAATCAGGCTACAAGCACCTTGTTCTAACTACAACACATTAGCATGTAGATCTATAACCTTTCTAAATGAGGGATTGTGTAATATGCACAAATAATGATGACAAATGAGTAACAAACATAGGATGCACATATGTCTATTATATAAGATTAGGCAGTCAAATCTAAGGGAAACCTTATGTTCCCTATACACCTTGGGTGGGCATCACATGTGTAACCATACATGTAGACATAGGAATAGTAATAATAGTAGTAGTAGTCTAAAAACCTATTATGGATTCAATACCTCTAAAAGGTTTATATATATCATTGAAAGGATCATGGTGTTCCTAAGATGTGCCAATTTTTTACTTTTCTATAATTTTAACCTCAAATATTATCTTCAACACTTGGTCTAAGTCATTAGGTTGTTGACAAATTTAATGTTGAAATATAGACAAAGCTTCAAATTATTTAGGATCTATCTTGTTAAGGTGATCAAAATATTCATTATTATCTCGATTAGTAGTTTTAAATCAAACAATTCATCATTGTCAGTGTGGTCTTATAATGTTGTATGTTCATCATTAACATTTGCATCAAAAGAAGAAGAAATAATATGTAGTTCACTTACTTTAACCATTTTAATTTGAATTAAAGGAATCTAATTATGTTTAATTTCACTGCCACTTTACCTAACACTTTTCCTTAGAGGGGAAAGAGAGCTAGAGATCTTAGATGGCATAGAAAAAAATCGTGAAAATATGCAGAAGGCTAGGGCCAAGGTGAAAATGATGTTATTGGATTAATGGATGGGAAACTCATAAATTAGATCTAAAACCCTAAGACAAAAAAATAGTAAATTCCAAAAAAGAAGGATGAAACCCTAGGGCAAAACCTAGGGTTTGATGTGCTCACTATAAGGAATGGATTCATGAATATGTTTTATCTAATTTTGGAATGATTACCTAGACAAAATAAAACTTAAGATAATTCAAATTATCTAATATGTCTATAAATTAAGCAAATTTGAATGCTACAAGAAAATGTTCAATTAAAATTTTACTATTTATAGAAAACACTAAGAGGACTAGGGTACTTAGCTTGTTGCTATTTTGTTCAAGTTTGAGAATGCATGCAGGTGATAAAAATGACTAAAAATGGATTAGGTGTCATTTAAGTCAGGAAGATCGATATTTGAATACGAGTCCATTAGGATCTAGACACCTATATTAAATGTATGTGTTTGGCTTCTAATGGATCCATCCTTATAAACTATGGCTCATTATTTCAGCATAAGTCATTGTGTCTACTTGTAGATGATTGTTCTATGTAATATCAATAGCTTACTATTTTAGATACTAAATTATGGTATTAAGTAATAAAAAATGACAATCCTGACACATGTTTACCACACATGACATGAGCACATAAACAAAGCCCTAATCTTCCATTCCCTCACACTTATATGTTATCTTATGAGTTTGACCCTTTCATTATATTGTTATACACTTATAAGAACCTTAATGTATGTTTTAAACCTACTAACTATCCTGCACATACATCTACAAATATTTAGTTTAATCCACCTGTACACAAGTCAATTTCATTATTTTAAGTAAATATTGTTAGTCGATACTGACTTGATCTAGTTAGAACTGACCCTTTCCTAGCAACAATTACTTTTTACTATCAAGCCTTTCTTTAGGGTTGGCCCATCTTCCTAACATGTTGATGGAGTGAAAAATTACCTAATTGGAATCGTATATTAACAAATTAAGGTCTCATTCAAAATGGACTTGGCACTCATCTAGTATATATCTATACATAATACACATTCAACAAATCTATCATATTTTTCCCAAATTCAAAATCTATCTACAAGAGTATCCACAAGCCAAGTCTAAAACATACAAAATCCAAGTCAAATCAAACATTTTCAAGTATGAAATCCAAATAATTAGTTTCTTACATATAGCGAAGGAACATAATTACAAAATCACATTGGGTAGGATAACTACGTGTGGCTTGATTTCCCCATTTAGAGTATTATATATAGGTAGTGGTCAATCATTAAATAAGGTGATTGGGGTTAGCTTATACCATTACATTTTTCTATTTTTTGAATTTTTTTAATCCATCATGTAAGCACACCAAGTATTTTAAGGTGAAGGAGACTAATTTATGGAGTTGTGTGTATCATCAATTTTTGACATCGCACATACAAAGCATATAATGATAGTTAAAGGTGACCTTATGGTCACAACCCCTCATTTCCACACATGTCAGTATCAACCAATGATATTGATCTAGATCGACAAAATTAACTCCACATACATAGAATTATAGTTCCTAATCGAACAAATCACATGTTTATTTTTATCTAATTTCCACTTCTGGAATATAACCATAGTTAGACAGTGAATTAGAAAATCTAAGTACTCATCTCTTTTTTGTACATAATTTATTTAGCATACCCCATTTGTCAAATCATAGTAATGAGTTTTAATAAATTACATTTATATGTATGCTTGAATGCCATATCTTAATATTTGAATTACATTTCAAGTTTTTATCCTTTTAGGGTTATAAAAGCAAATTAGGGTAAAACAATTGTGTGAAGTATCCAAAATATTTGCTCCTTCACTTTGAAACCATGTTTCCACTTATGCCACTAGTTTAACTTGTAAAAATAGGGAAGAGTGGTGGAATGAGTTGATCCCAATCACTCCCTAATGAATGATTGAGTGTTGCCTATGTATTCAATACTCTAAGGAGGGAAATAAAACTACACATAGTTCTTTTCCTTAAGTGTGTATGTGAAATTATGATCCATTAATATGGATTAAACTTGTAATCTTGCTTTAAAAACTTTATAAAGGGTATTTTACTTAGCTTGGAAGGTCATTTAAACTAGATTAGGGCCTTTTTCTTATGACCAAAATCTGATTTAGGAGATTTAGGGCTATTCCTCTAAATGTGTAGATATGTCTTCTTGATAAGTGCTAGATGGGTGTCATATAGATAATAATTTTAGACCTATTGTGTATAAACAGATGATTGTTTGGGTTAATTCTCACACCATCAACATAAAAAATGTATAAGCTAACCATTACAGATGATTTGAACTTGGAAAATTATTGTTGCTTAGCACACAAACAAGTTTGGGGGAGGTGGATGGTTTTAAAAATCTAGAGTTGTCTAAGCATGGATGGAGGTGTCCCAAATTATAGGAAAAATGAGATGATGATTAGGTGATGGTCAAATTAAGATAATAAGTAGAATAGGCATAGACTGGGGAATTCTTATAGGTGACTAATAACAAATTAGGAAGGTAAGTCCCATATAAGACAAACAGATAGGAGAGAAGGGTGTGGAAGAGCCATGCCTATACACACAAGTCATGTAAGATAAGGATAGGTCAAGATTGATATTTAAAAGTGTCTAATACTATATTCTAGTGTCTACAGATATATATAAAGCTTAAATGGTGTTGTGGAAATTATACCTTGGAAAGATTTTTTACGTTGTACAAAACTCAATAGAAATTTATTATATTTTGTATCTCTTTTGTGCCAAATTGCTTATCTCTTAGTCTAACCATTGTTATTCTGATGACCATGCCTTATATATTGTGTAAAAATCTCTAAAGTTAATTATTATCCTTCATTTCTAGTTATGGACTTGTACCTATTTTTTAGCTTCCTAAACACTTGTGTCCCATGAAAACACATGTTGACACAAGTGCCCATTTTCCTACAAAGTGTTTAATGCCCAAAAGTCATCTAAATTACAAAATAAATGTATCCAAAAGGTCGGCCTAAGTGCTTTAATGTGATATATTTTTAAAATGTATTGGTATTTATACAAGATCAATCCTCATTCATTCATCACCTAGAAATCACATACAACTCATAAAATAATATACCAAGAAGCACTCAATCAAGCATTCAAGTGAGAAAACCTACCATATTTGCCCCTATTTATATAAAAATCATAGGAGAAGTATTTACACTAGTTTGAATCATTCAAAGAGCAATCCAAGAGCCATATTTTCTAAGTTACAAGATAGGTCATTACACATCTTTGCTTATCACACATTACACCCTTGTCCACACACAATCTAACATGTATGGGAGAACTACATCAGTTAGAGGCCCTCTTCAGAGTATTGGCTATTTAGGCAACACCTATATGTAGAGGGGTCTTTGGGGTCAATTCAACATTATAAGCCCACTAACATATTTTCCCATAGTCACTCTAAGGGTGAAGAGCTAGGGTTTGATCATTTGACAAAGAGTGACAACATGTGTGCATGATCTAAAGAAATCAAAATAAAGGTGATAGTAAACCCAAAAGGTTCTAGTTGGTCATATCTAGATATAGTCAGTATTCCATATAGGAAACTTATGGCAGGGTTAAACACCCGCATCGATGCAACTATCTAGATCCAATGCAAGTGTCTATGGCCATTGAAATAATATTTCTAGAATCTGATGATTGTTCCATGATAATTTTTTAGTCTAATACCATCATGTTCCAAATCAAACCTATATGCATATAGTAAACTAATTAAGTATCATTTGTGTCCAATTCATTACAATAGCTATCAATAGTTGTACTTCACTATTTTTAATAATCTTAGTTGTACAAATTTTGCATATTGTTTATCTAGGTTTTATATTAATTGGTATGTCTATTAGGTTAGTTCATCACCTTTGTGTCAAATCTAATCTAATCCCCTTAACCCTAGATAATTGATTTTATCTAAATTTAGGGTTAAACATCAAGATTGTAAAGTTAAAATAGGGGTTGGGGGTTGGTAACCCCTAAATTATTTTAGACCATATAGATATGTATTTGAAATGTTTTATCCCATGTTTTATATAACCCATAGTTTTGATACCCATGGCATTGTAACACCATTTAAAGGTTACCTATTGATGTTCCCATATATACTTACATGTATAGTTGGGGAAAAATATAATTAGAAAGTATATTATTGTACTGTTAATAGTTTAATTTTTAGATGATATTTTGTGAATATATAGCATCTTAGTCTTGTACACTTGGAAAACTTAGACCTTGGTTATTCCTCTTAATTTTCTACCTTTCCTACTTCTGTAAGTCTTGTAGCTACTTTATCCTTGTGCCTCTTGGCTTATATCTCTTAGTTTGACCAGTTTTATATTGATGACCTAGGTATTCTATCTTGACTAGAATGCTTAAAATGTACTTATCTATATCTACAAGTTTTGAACATGTACCTATTCCCCTACTCCTTAAACACTAATGTCTGAGTCAGATAATAGCATCAATGTTACTATCTTGTTCGAGTGCAAGTGTCTAGTGACCTAAAGTCATCCAATTTTCAAATGAAACGTATCTTAATGGTTCGCCTAAGTGATTTATTGTGAGTTATTACTCCAAATGGATTGATATAAAGATAAGATCAACCTTCTTTCATTTTTCACCTAGAAAAATACCAAAGAGACCAAAGCACTTGTCAAAAGCACTTTATCAAGCATTCAATTAAACAAATCTTCCTTATTTATATACCAGTCATAGGTACAACACATCCATAACTCTGAAGTACTAAAGGAGCAGTCCAAGAGCTCAATTTACCAAGTTACAAGCTAGATCATTATTTTACTTGATTTACAAACATTATATGAATCACACACATATCAACACGTAGAGGAGAACTACATCAGTCTAAGGCCCTCTTCATAGTATTGGATATGTAGGAAATGCCTTTTAACAGATGGGTCATTAGGGTCGGCTTGACACCATGTGCCCACTAACCCATTTTTACCCAAGGTCACATTAAAGATGGAACTTAGCTAGGGTTTTTTCATTTCACAAGCAATAACTATCCATAATCCAGATCTGAATGCACCAGAGTGAAGATGAAATCAAACCTAGAAGTATCCAAGTGGTCACATCCTATTTTAATAGATATTCCATATAAGATAGTAGCATCGAACCCAAACAATAGCATCGACATAATTATCCCAAGCTGATGTTCTTGTATAAATAGCTAGAGGTATCATATCTAGAATCTGATGATTATTGTAGAATATACTTCCTACTTGCTTTCAGTGTATTATAGATTTAGAATTGCATTAACATCAGAACAAGTTAAGTACATCACTTCTTTTACATCTCTATATCTAGCATAGTTGTACTTTTTATATTTAAAATATATCAACATAATAAATTCAATGTGTTTTTATATCTAAATTTAACATCTAAGTGGATTACTATAGATATGATTATCACTCTTGTGCCATTTCATTTTTATATACCCCTTTAATGCAATCTAGATAAAACCAACCTAGATTTCCCATTTTAGTGTGAAACATTTGGTGAACTCAATTCATTTGAATGCAAATTTTTCTAATTCTTAGGTTTTTAAACCAGCTAGGGTTTCATATTTTTGTACTTTTTAATTTCATACTTTTACTATTTTGCATGCATCTTAGGTGTAGCCCTAGATTGGGAGGTGTGCCTATTGAACATATTGAGCTTCCCCTCCACCCATGCAAGATGTCAGAAACTAATGAGGGATATCATACCTTGGATCATGATGACACCCATGTTGAAAATAAAAAAAATTGATAGGGTTATCATAAAAGAAGATTTTAATAATGAAAACCCTGAAATAAATGAACATGAATAAATAGACCTTGATCAAGTACATGCAATTGCATTGTTTTGTGAATGCATTAGAAAAAACCTTGAAGATCTTGATGATATCTTAAAAACTATAATCAAAGCAAAAAAAATCCAAAACTATAGTGGAAACATCCCTCCTATTGAACACATTACAATTAAATACATCTAGTGGGGGCATGGATTATGTGTTAAAACATTTATTCCCTAAAATTAATATTAATAAATATATCATATTGTTTCAACATAAATACTAGTTTCAATGCCTATTACTACTCAAAATATATTTTCATCCCATTTGATGACTACTCAACTTGCTAATCTAAATCCCACTGGGCCTATGATTCAGTCATTCCTTCGAGTTATAAATACCTTGGAAGACAAGATTATAAACATTGAACTGATTTAAAATCCCCTCATGCCATAGAGTCGTAAGATGTGTTGCATAACCCTCTTGATCTTGAAATATCTTTACACCTCTTACCAAATAGAATTTTTGCATCTAAGCTCACATTTTATGATGGCAAGGGTGATCCCAAACAACACCTTCAAACTTTTTATGTGGCATGCCTTGATTATGCTACCAATGATAAAATTTTGGCCAAATTATTTCCAAGAAGCCTTAAGGACTATGCTTTGAGGTGGTTATATGATTTACCTCTCTAATATATCAAAGCATTCAAACCTCTTACAAACTAGTTCTTAGCACATGTTTGCATTAACTTTATGAAGAGGTTTCCTATGCCCAAATTGCAAAAATCAAACATGGACCCAATGAACCTATCAATGAATATGTCTTGAAATATAAGACAATGCTAGCCAAAATGATCAATCTTATGGAAGAGAAAGAGGTACAAGATATACTCAAGCAAAGTTTGCTTGTTCCTTTATATGAATTCAATTATTTTTGAGAAGTTAAAATATTTATATGACTTATGCCATGTTGTACAGAACCATGAAATTAAGTTTATTCCATTGAATAAGCTCAAGAATGTATTAAACATAACAGTTTCATCTACATCTAGTACCAAATTAAAAATTAAACCATGTTATAAGTTAAAGCTTCCTTAGCCTAAAATGGAAACACCCACAATGGTTAACATAGTTTCATAGCAGCCTAATCAGCTTGTCTTATCTAATGCACCAAGGAGACAATTTACATGTTTACTTGAGTCCTTAGCTTCATTTATCCCATAGTTACTAGAGTGTCAGTTTTTATCTCTCTCTCATCTTATTGAAGTTGATATGAGTCGACCTCTACCCAAGGGATATGATGTGATTGCTTATTGAGATTATCACTGAGGAACAGGAAATTTTATAAGTAGATGTTTTACCTTGAAACATGAGATCCAAAATCTTATTGATGACAAAAAACTTATATTTGAGGATCCTCCAAAGGAATCAAGTTCACAATATGGTGATCACCATAAACAAAAAATATTTAATAATCCTTTGCAAGACCATTCTAACAAGGAACTAGAAGACCAAATGGCATATAATGCACATCCTCCTCCATCACATTATCAATACCCACTATATGGGGTTATTAGTACTTACACATGACATATATATATCATGGTTTAGAGACCTTTTATTTCCTTTGATGACAGTGAAATTAAAGGTGATGACTCTGATCTTCATTCTTTATTTATTTGAGCATACCTTGATAAACACCCCATACATAGTGTTATAAATGATAACGGTGAAATAAAAAATGTTTGTACCATGACATTACTTACACACTTGGGTTATATTGATAATGATTTACACCCTTCTACCAACTTAGTTAGAACCTTCGATGGGATCTCCCAAAAGGTTCTTGGTGAGATTGACTTGCCTTTATAGGTCAGTCCTACACATGTGGTCACCATATTCTCAGTTATCCCTTCTACGAGAATCTTTGATGTGTTATTGGAAAGACCTTGGATACACACTCTTTGAACAATACCTTCTACGATGCATGGGTGTGTTAAATACATTCATGCCAATTGGGTAATTACAATTTCCAAAATTTCATGTGAGCATCCTCTTGAACAAAAAAAACTTATACTTAGACAACTAGCCATCAAGCCTACTAACGTTAATTTGTTGCAAAAGGGTAAGCAATAAGCAATCCCCTTTACTAGGTAGATAATACTTGAGAGACCATTATATCATAGACATATAGTGGATTCCATGGAATTCCCATCTTCTATTACACACCTTGTTTAGATATCTAGAGCACCTCAAAATTCACATATTATTGCTATACCAAAGAAACCACACAACACTCAATGTTGGGTTCCAAAAACCCCTACTTTTGTTATGTCTACTATTGATTCTTGACCACATAGTACTATTTTACATATGTAGATCACCATTGATACCATAGTGATAGATATTACACCTACACATATTCCTCGATAGCATAACTTGGGTATTACACCAAATTCATAGTAGGGAGATATCTATGGCCATCCATTGGATGGTATTACAAGATAATCTTTCCTATTCAAAAAATACCAAAAAATATAAAAAACATTAAAAATTCCAAACACACTTTCAACACTTACATGTCCTATTGTCTCCTCGACATCTATATGTTACTTCCATATTAGTGGATGACATGCTCAATTACTCTACATACACATATGTGTCATACTTCTACTTGAGTGTGATACAGGCATACATAGGCACATGGTACATTCCTCTTTTGGATGTTGGGCCTTCCTTCTACTCATGTCATATGGACATTGGGGGCACCCACTTCTTTGATCTCGATACACAGGTTATATGATTCGATGATCACTCTACATTATCATGTTTGAGCTTACATATGTACTTACACACCTATTATCCATGATTATATCTTACACATGGTACCTGATATGATATACACATGACATAATTTTCCAAAAACATTGGATCCATGGGCTACTATGACATGCTTATTTTGGTTGCTTATTCTTTACTTTATGCACTTACTTGAGTGTCTTGTATTCTTTTTTTTGAACATTTGAATGTGTTCCTTTACTTTCAACCCCTGTGCCTATGTATGATTTCATTGACATTTATATATGTCGTTATTTATTGTATAAACATTTAAATATGTTAGCATTACCTTTATGGATATTTAACTAACTTATGTACCTTCAATTGTGCAGCATTTGAACATGCCCCTTGTTTGTTGTCTCTTTGGACCATTACCTTTTGACTTGTTTTTTGTTACTCTTGTGTGTGTGCTTATTTTCTTATTGAGCTTATATTGTTACTATCTAGACATTGCCATGATTTTTATCATATATTTTAGGCCTATGTGTGATCACATGGTTATATGCATCTCAATGTTATATCTACCTAGAAATGTTTCCTATGCTACATGGTTACATTCACTAAATATGAAACTATCTTATCTTTTTGAGGTGAGCTAACTACCAATTCTTATCTTTCCCTCACCTCAAGGGGGGGCATATTAGTGGGGGCATGCTAGACATACATGTTCTCCACACTAGCACAAAGTGGGGGCATGTCATATGGACATGGCTTCCACACATTCAAAGTTTCCAAATATAGTGGGGATATGTTTTGGAAGCATGTACTCCATATTCATTTAGTATGGTACTTATATCAGTTCTCAGATTTAGTGGAGGCATGCTTTGGAATCATGTTCTTCACACTCATTTAGTATGATACTTAAATTAGTTCTCATATTCAATGAGGGAATGCTTTGGAAGCATGTTCTCCACATTCATTTAGTATGGTATTAAATCAGTTCTCAGATACAGTAGGGGCATGCTTTGGAAGTATGTTCTCCACACCTATTCAATATTTAACATCTCTAGTTTATAGTGGAGGCATGTTTTGAAAACATGTCCTCCACATTGGTACTTATATTAGTTTTTAGATTTCTCCATATATAGTGGGGGCATGCTTTAGAAGCATGTTCTCCACACTTACATAGTTATCCATAATGGCCAAAGCACATAATTATATAATTCAGATTCATAGTTGTGGTAGAATTTTATACATTATTACTATTGTTATACATAGTTTTAACATGAAACATATCTAAGATGCATATTCTATACAATATGTGTCTAATATTTTAAAATCTAAATCAATTTCAGATTTGAGACCTCTTTTATGGATTATTACCATATAACACACTTTTTTATTACTAATACCCCATAGACTTTTACGAATTTTATTGAGCTGATATATTATAGTCGTTGGTTCACATTTTGGTATGATTGAGGTGATCAAATCACTCAATCTTTCCAAGTTTTTAGGTTAGCCTTGATTATCCAGCCTCACTAAGTTATAAGTATCATCGGATTGCATGATTGAGTTAATCTCAACTAATAGGTGGCAAATAAATTTTGATCCAAAGTTGTAAGCATGTGCCTCTCTCTCTCTCTCTCTCTCTCTCTCTCTCTCTCTCTCTCTCTCTCTGATATATGAACTTTAAATATTTATCTATATATATCTATATTTATCTTGATCTTGGTTTTCAGAGCCTTACAATGATACATATTTTGCAAAATAACTTGCCAATATGCAAGGCGATTGCATCAACACATAGATGTACTCATAAACCTTGATCTTGGTTTTCAGAGCCTTACAATGATACATATTTTGCAAAATAACTTGCCAATATGCAAGGTGATTACATCGACACATAGATGTACTAATAAACCTTACTCTTTCAATTTAAATCTATTTCAAGTACTTTCAACCCAGATTATATGCACTAATTTTATACCATAACATTCTATTAGTTATAGGTAAGTGACCAACAAAACACTCAAGTTGGGCACACACAAAGATAAGGCATGCATACATACCCAGGTATGCATTCCTTTCCTTTAAAATAGCAATGTCATTATTAGATTAGAAGGGGGAAAATGTAGATATTTTGTGATTATACAGCACCTTAGTCTTGTACACTTGGCAAACTCAGACCTTAGTTATTCCTCTTAATTCCCTACCTTTCCCACTTATGCAAGTCTCACATCTTCTCTATCCTTGTGCCTCTTGGCATATATCTCTTAGTCTAAATAATCTTATATTTGTGACCCATGTCTTCTATCTTGACCAAAATTCTTAAAATTTCCTTATCTTCCATCTCTATAAGTTTTGAACCTATATAAGTTCTCATACTCCCTATATACTAACGTTCAGGTCAGACAAAAGTGTTGATTCTACTATCATGTTTTGATGTAAGTGTCAAATGCCCTAAAATCATCAAATTTACAATTGAAATGTATTCTAATGGTCGATTTAAGTGCTTTAATGCAAGTTATTACCCCAAAGGGATTGATATGAATATAAGACCAACCCTCATTCATTCTTCACCTAGAAAAATACCAAAGAGACCAAAGCACTTGTCAAAAACACTTTCTCAAGAATTCATTTGAACAAAGCTTCCCTATTTCTATGCCAGTCATAGGTACAACACATACCAATGAACATAATTTGAATGGAGTAAAATGGACTGCGTATTTAAAAGATATAGTCTGCCAAAGTTTTCAAACAATATGTAAAAATACATTAAGTCAACATGATGTGGAAAATTTGTGACTTACCAAGTGGACTAATCAAATGTTGACATGTGGCAAAAAATCTACCTGACATGTGAACCATGGTTTTTTGACACATGGTAAAGAGTGGACCAGTCACAACTTGACAAGTGGCCCAATTAGGGCTCAACACATGACACCTCCACCTCAACTGATTCAGGCTTGACATGTGGCATCCACCTCACAACCCTAAGACTAAGTTTAATGTATATGCCTTGAAGCTTCCAATCATGGTGAATTTCAGGCCAAGGAGTGGTCTCGTGATCAAATAAGAAGGTAAAGACTTCCTTATTTAAGGATTAAATATGCATGGCACATGGTCGATGTGGGATAATTCCCATGACCAACATAAAAGGAGGTGAAATGACATTTTAAACTACTTGCTTATCTTTATCCCACTGAATATGGGATATATGCCTATATTAAATGTCCCTTTGACCGAAACAAAAGGCAAAGAGATTAATTTTTTTTAAAGGTAATATTTTTTATTAGCCACATGTATGTGAGATAAAACACATGTAATGCACTAAAGATAAAGTGATTAAAACTATTCAAAATGCCAAAAATATTGTTTAAAAGGTTATGGCATGGAAATTGGAGAGTGGGGTTTGACCCTTTAACACTCTTGACCTATTTTTAAGTCTCCACCAACTTACCACATAAATATGGTGTTTATCCCTTTAAATTTTTGGGATTTATTGCGGATAATGTTAATATCCATGATTATTAGGTTTTTGAACATTATATAAACCCAAGAATCTATTTGGAGAATTCATTCCAAATCATTACAAAACATTGTAAGTTTTCTCATTCAAATTTCCAAGCTCTTCTTTGTTACAACATTAGAGGAGAAGAAGTGAGGAAGAGCATTGGGAAGAAGATTGATACAGAGAAGATTATTGCAAATGCTTATCATTCTACAAAGTTGGAGAGTCGTAGCACATTGGAAGAAGTTGTATCTGGAGAATTGATGTAAGAATTGTATTGTTAGTTTTACATCATCTATATATCAATTTGTGTCTTATCAAACATGAAGACACAACCTTATTGGGTGAAGTCCGTTATCAAATTGTCCTATTTGTTATATTTGATTTTACAAATATGTGTTTTCTGTATTCAGAGTTATAAAATGTTGAATATTAATTTTATGTCATTTTTCAAGTTAATTATGGAAAATTGATAAATCTTGTTAAAACATTTAAAAATGAAGATTTACTTAAGTTTGCATAAATCCCATTTTGAATATAATTTGGATTAATAAAATATGATATTTATTTATGTCATTTTTCAAGTTAAATTAAAAAAATTGCAAAAAATAATAAATTATCAAGTATCTGTAAAAATGGAGAAACTAAGTCAATTTGTTGTTAGCCCATTTTCAGATCAAGTTTGGTAATAGATAAGTTTATCCAAGGGGTTTGGTAACTATTTTTTTATTTGTGTTAGTATTTTCCCATCTATGTAATTTATAATTTGGAGATAGAGCCCTAATACATGATGCAACTTAAAATGCTGCTTGATATGATGTTAAGGACTATTTTTAAAATGATGATGTCATATCATCATGAATAAGAGTGGAAAATTAATGAGCTAAGAATTAGTGTAGATGTTCTACATATAGTGTTATGAGAAGAGCGTCAGCAAAAGAAAAGGACTCGAAGGAGCCCATATGACTCACAAAATATGAAATTTTGTGGACATTATTCTAGAGTTGGACATATTGTAAAACAATGTTGGTTTCTTCTTCCAAATTAAACACCTCATCAATTTAGGCAAATAATTGAGTACGTAAAAGCACCAATCATTTCCATAGATAGTCAATCATCTGAACTAGTAGTACAATAATCATTTTTAGTGAAACCATTAGAGGTTATGTTGCACTCCAAGAGTAGTTGCAGATAAAGTATTATAGCTATCTCTGAATCACTATCCTTGTAACTTATTCTTGATTGGAATATTAGAGCTACTTATGTCACAACAGACATGGTATAATGCTTAAGACTAGTAACTATTCCATTGCCTCATGCCAAGACATTTGGGATAGCTAATGGTGTAGTTTTGGGGATAGTAACAAAATATTGTACTATAAGATTTTGCATAGGAAGATGTTTCTCAGATAGAGTCACTCTTGACATAGTCCTAATGGAAATATATGAAATCATTGTGGGAGAGTTTAAATTAACATCTTGACAAGCAATTCACACTACACTAAGAGATAGAGTCAAGATGACTGGAGATAACAGTTATATGATCTAGTTTGGTATGGGACATACCATAAAACTATCTAGGAATTCATTAGTGAGTCATAAAATTCCAATGTGCTAGGTAATCCACTTGAGGATAATGTAGTTAAGGACGCTGATAATGCTCCTTATATTGAAATTCCTTCTGATTCAGATGAAAATGTTGTACTTTTTGAATATAATAATAAAACTCTTTTTTCCATATATACTACTAGTCAAAGGAGAACATATCCTACTAGAGTAAGTACAACATCATGTTCTTTTTCTTTTCAACAAAATAAAGACATTTATTTTGGTGAATTTGAGAAATATACCTGGGGCATTGGCTCTAAGATACTCACCAAGATGGGTTTTAATGGAAAATCTTTGGCATAAAAGGTCAAGGGATGACTAATCCCATACAGGTTGAGGAATGACCTCAATATGCAAGTTTGGGATATACCAGTGGCAAAAGAGAAGTTGGAGAATGCTCCAAAGTAACTAAAGTAAAAGACGCTTCAAGAAAAGAGTCCAAGCCACTTCCATAGAAAGAGTGAAATACATCTTCATAGAGAGATGAAAATTTTGAAAAGGGAGATAACATATTTTATCCTCATGAAAATTGATCAGAGGACAACTCTCCAGGTATGGAAAACATAAATATTCTAATGTTTATTTTGATTATGGAAATAATGATCCTGTAATGCACACAATTTTGTTTGCATATCCATGTACTTTTTGTGGATCGATTAATCATTGTATGTCCATGTGTCAAGAGAAAAAGTCCTTACAAAGGTAGATCAGGTCCTTCATAAAAAGGAAACAAGTTGTAAAGATCACTATCCAAAACATAGTATGGAGAAAAACCAACCATCCAAGAAAATGGGTAAGAATTATTGCACTCATTGCAATATGAGTGGTCATTGGGTTGAGAAGCGTTGGAAGATTCATCCGCACCTACATCCAAAACATGATAAGGAAGTTGTTCAAACCTCTTCAAAATAAAAGGAAGAATGTGAAAGAATTCTTGAAACACCAACAATCCAAGAAGCCCAATTGTCCACCAAAGAACTCAAGAAGGAACATCTATCAAAATGGGTTGGTAAGAGACTCTTTGATTTCATGGATAGTTTATATTTAGTATAGATACATGTTGATTAACATACTTAATTTGCACCTCTAATTTAGTTTTTAGATTCTTTATTGAAGGTATGAAGTAACTAATAAGTGTTAGGGGGGTAGATCACTCCTTGAGAGAGAACCAGGATAAGCCATTTCAAGTGAAAGGCATACTGATCAATCCATGTTAATAAAGTTGTAGCATTTTTAATCATGTTGACTATATTAGCATGTAGTTTATTTACCTTTTATTAATATTGAACAGGATGGGTAAAGAGACACTCATAGAAATATGTTTCCAAGTCAATTTTGATTTGAGCATGTGTAATTAATTTGGATGCATGTTTATAAGACCCAAGATTGGGCAACATTTGAATAAGACCCCAAATTTGAGGGCAATGTTTGTAATTGTTTACATTACAAGTAGTTGCATTACAAAATGTATGTTGTAATCGAGACCCCAAGAAAGGCAAAATCATATAAATGATGACATGTTATAACATCAATTATTATGCAACGTAGTTTCTACCTTTGTTGTATATTGTACAATAGGGAGAGATTTATATCACCTTAACCATATGCAGAAAGAGAATCTGCCAGCAAAATTGAGACACTTCAGTGCAAGTAATTTGGTAAAAATATTGAGTTAGTAACTCTCTTCATAACTAGTTTACAAAGTTCAGTTAGGAATAGCCTCCATGGGAGAGAAACTGATATGGGTAAACTTGAGAGTTTATTTTGTGCTTTCCATAATCAGACATCAGAGAAGATAAACTTTGGTGAAGGAAGTTATACCTTAAGTGATTTTCTAAGAATGAAGACTTTTGGTGGACCAAAAGCTTTTTAGTATGGGAGGAGTGATCCAGGGGGATCTCCACAATTCATCAAATTCAAAAGGTCCTAATTTTAGTAGAACCTATTTGCACATAGAAGAGTTCGTCAATACAAAACCCATGCAATTTGAACGAAGTATAATGGACTCTATATGCGAAATATATAATCCACTGATGTTTTTAAACAATAAGGAAAATGTGCTTAGTCAACATGAAATGGACGAATTACAACCTTTCAAGTTGACTAATCAGATGTTGACACATGGAAAAAATGTACCCAAACATGTGGACCAATTTGACAAATGACAATGAATGAACTAATGACAAGTTGACAAATGGCCCAATCAGGGATCAACACATGACACTCCACCTTGTTAACTAATAATTGAAACTTGACACATGACATCCACCTAACAACGCTCCCAGGGTAAAGTTCAATAGATATGCCTCAAAGCTTCCAAAGATGATGAATTCCAAGCCAAAGGGTGGTCTTTTAACCAAATAATAAGGTAAATACTTCCTTATTTAAGGATTAGTTATGCATGGTACATGGTCAATGTGGGATAATTCCCATGACCAACACAAAAGGAGGTGAAATGACATTTTACACTACATGCTTATCTTTATCCCAATGAATATGGGATATATGCCTATGTTAAATGGCCCTTTGATCGAAACAAAAGGCACACAGACTACTTTTTTTTTAAAGGTAATATTTGTTATTATCCACATGTATATGAGATAAAACACATGTAATGTGCTCAAGATAAAGTGATTAAAAGCATTCAAAATGCCAAAAAGACTATTCAAAATATTATGGCATGGAAATTAGAGAGTAGGGCTCGACCCTTTAACACTCTTGACCTATTTTTAAGTCTCCACCAACTTACCACATAAATATGGTGTTTATCCCTTTAAATTTTGGGAACTTGGTGTTGATAATGCTAATATCCATGATTTTGAACACTATATAAATCTAAGAATTTATTTGGAGAATTCATTCCAAATCATTGCAAAATATGTTAAGTTTTTTCATTCGAATTTCCAAGCTCTCCTTTGTTAGAACATTAAAGGAGAAGAAGTGAGGAAGAGTATTGGGAAGAAGCTCGATATAAAGAAGATTGTTGCAAAAGCCCATCATTGTGCAAAGTTGGAGAGTTGCAACACATTGGAAGACGTTGTATATGGAGAATTGATGTAAGAATTGCATTTTTATTTTTACATCATCTATTTATTAATTTATGTCTTATCGAACCTAGACACACAACCTTATTAGGTGAACTTCATTATCAAATGGTCATGTTTCTTATATTTGATTTTATAAATACGATTTTTCTATATTCAAAGTTATTAAATGTTGAATATTAATTTTATGTCAATTTTTAAGTTAATTATGGAAAATTAAGAAATATTATTAAAACGTTCACAAATAGATATTTGATTGAGTTTACATAAAGCCCATTTCAAATAAAATTTGGATCAATAAAATGTGATATTTATTTATTTTTCACTTTTCAAGTTAAATTTAAAAAATACAAAAAAAAGATAAATTGTTAAGTATCCATAAAATTGGAAAAATTGAGTCAATTTGTTGTTAGCCCATTTTTAGATCAATTGTTAGAACATTAAAGGATAAGAAGTGAGGAAAATTATTGGGAAGAAGCTTAATACAAAGAATATTGTTGCAAAAGCCCATCATTCTGCAAAGTTGGAGAGTTGCAACACATTGGTAAAAGATGTATATGGAGAATTGATGTAAGAATTGCATTGTTATTTTTACATCATCTATTTATTAATTTGTGTCTTATCGAACCTAGACACACAACCTTATTAGGTGAACTTCATTATCAAATTGTTGTGTTTCTTATATTTGATATTATAAATACATTTTTTTTGTATTCAAAGTTATTAAATGTTCAATATTGATTTTATTTCAATTTTCAAGTTAATTATGGAAAATTAAGAAATATTGTTTAAACATTCATAAATAGAGATTTGATTGAGTTTACAGAAAACCCATTTCAAATAAAATTTGGATGAATAAAATGTGATATTTATTTGTCACTTTTCAAGTTAAATTAAAAAAATGCAAATAAAAGATAAATTGTCAAGTATCCATAAAATTGAAAAAATTGAGTCAATTTGTTGTTAACCCATTTTTAGATAAATTATTCACCTATAAAAAGACCAAATAGACCAAGGCACTTGTCAAAAGCACTTTATCAAGCATTCAATTAAACAAATCTTCCATATTCCCATACCAGTCATAGGTACAACACATCTACAAGTCTGAAGTACTAAAGTAGCAGCTCAGGAGCCTGATTTACCAAGTTACAAGCTAGGTCGTTATTGTAATAAATTTGCACACATTGTATGATTCACACACAAGCCAACACATAGGGGAGAACTACATCAGTCTGAAGCCCTCTTCCGAGTATTGGTTATATAGGCAACATCTTTTGATATAGGGGTCATTGGGGTTAGCTCAATATTGTGTGCCCACTAACCTATTTTCCTCCAAGGTTATAATGAATATAGAAAGTTGGGGTTTTATCCATGATGCAGATATGAATACACCAGAGTGAAGGCAAAGTAGAACCTAGAAACATCCAGGTGGTTGCATCATATTTCAACAAATATTCAGTACATGACAGTAGAATTAAACCTAGATAGTAGTGTCGACATAACTATCCCAGGCTAACGTTACTGTCCAAAGAGCTAGAGGCTTCAGATCCAAAATCTAATGATTGTTCTAGAATCTACTTCCCACCTATTTTCAACCTATTTTAGATATAGAACTTTATTAACATCATAACAAGCTAAGTACATCACTTCTTTATCATTTCTATATCTAGCATAGTTATACTTTTTATATTTAGACTATCTTAGCATAATAAATTTAGTATATGCTTAAATCTAAATTTAACATCTAATTGGATTGTTATAGATCTAATTATTACCTTTATGTCACTTCATTTTTATATACCCCTTTAATGCAATCTAGATAACACCAACCTAGATTTCACCATTTTAGGGTTAAACAAAGTTATTACAATAAAAGGAGTTATTGTGTTGGGTTTTTACCCAAAAGGAGGTGAAATTGTATGTACTATGTAATCTTATGTGTATGCCATTTTTTTATTTAGTCAGCTTAAGAATCTTTTGTGAATTGTTTCTTTTTATTTTAGTGTATCGGGTATAATTTTCTTTTCATTTGGTATTACAACTAGGTCTTAGCTTTGTGTGAAGAGTCAAGGTTTCTTTGACATGTGATAAACTATTGTTTGAGTGGGATCTATGTGTGAGATTTTTTTGATTAAAGGAGAATGATGAGAAACACAATGATAAAGATTGGAAAATTCAATGGTCAACATGTTTAGTTGTGAAAGTTCAAGATGGAGTATCTTCTTATGGAGAAAATCAATGTTTTATTATATCAAAAGAGCAACCTACAAGTGAGAAGGTGGAAGATTGGGAAAAGGTCGATAGTAAGGAAAAGAGTTCAGTTAGATTGTGTCTATTAGATTCAATTTTGTTAAATTTCTTAATGGAGAAAACTTTTAAAGATCTTTGTCAGAAGTTGGGGACTTTTTATCAAACAAAGTCTCGAGTGAACAAATTAAATCTCCAAAAAAGTTATATTCATTGAAAATGAATGACAGTGATTCTGTAGCTAAACATTGAAATGATTTCAATACTGTGATTAGTTAGTTAATTTTTGTTGAAATTAAAATGGATTATGGAGAAAAGTGTATTAATTTGCTTTGTTCTCTATGTAACTCTTGGGATAATTTATTTATGGCAATAATTACTATTACATTGACATTAACATTTAAGGATATAGTGGGAGATTTATTATCAAAATAAACGAGGCATAAATATGTTGAGGATTATTGAACAATGGATGCCTTGATTATAAGAGGTCACTCCCAAGAAATAAGTAGAATAAATTTGGGACAATCAAAGTCTAGAGGTAATATAAGTCTACAACAAAAGATAAGAGAAAATGTTAAAACTATGGTCAAAAAAGAAATTTTAAGAAAAACTACAAACCTAAAAAGGTTGAAAAGGGTAAGTCATTCGAAGATTCTCAATCTATAGAAGTAAAGCCCTCTAATGAAGAATTGGGTGATTTTTCTTGATAACTTCAAACTCACGTGCATATGGTGGTGCACAATAGATTGACTTTTGTGCCTCTTTTCATATAACTCCTCACAAGAAATGGTTATGTGAATATGAAAATATCAATACAGGTGATTTTGTTTTAGGATACAACTCAACCTATGAGATCATAGGTCGAGGGAGAGTCAAGTTAAGATTCAAATATATAAGGGTTAAAACCCTCCCTAGTTTTATGCACATTTTGAGTTTGACTAGAAATATAATATATGTAAGTAATATGAATGACGCGGGTGTGTAGGTAGTATCTAATAAAGACAATTTCATTATGGTTCATGGATTAATGGTATTATAAAGATTAGTTTACATAATAAAACTATTCAAGCTTGAGGTAAGCACTGTAAGTGATAAAATATAATAGATTTATGGTTCCTGAGCTAAATAATATTTTAGGTTAGGCTCCTATATCTCCATCAAATAAGATAATGTTGTGGAATCATAGGATGGGACACATGGAAGAGAAAATATATGTAGCATTCAATTTTAAAGTATGGCTCAAGTTATTTTTGATTGCCAATTAGACTTTGATTTTTATGAGCATTTTGTTTTTGGTAAGTAAAATCAAGTGAGATTTTCCAGTAGTGCTACAAGATCATAAAAGATTTTGCATTTAGTGCATAGTGATGTGTTTAGACTTGTGAAGGATCCATTGCTAGGGAAATTTCTAAATTATGTTTCTTTTTAGAAGTCTGCTCAAGAAAAAATTGGGTTTATTGTATCAAGGCTAAATATAAGCTTTTCAGTAAGTTTAAGGAGTTTAAGGCTCTTGTTTTCAACCAGATAGAGAATAAGATTAAGGTCTTGAATAGTGAAAATGGTGGAGAATATCTCTCAAATGTTTTCAAGTAGTTTTACAAGGCTTTTAGAATAAAAATGAAAAAGATAACTCCATATACATCACAATAGAATGGATTTGTAAAAATAATGAATAGGACTCTAGTGGATAAGGTGAGAAGCATGCTCTGTGATGTAGGATTGGAAATACATTTTTGGGTAAAAACAATCACAATTGTTTGCTATTTGATCAATAGATCACTCACATCAGCCCTAATCGATAAAATTCCACATGAAGCATGGATTGGTAAGAAACCCTCTCTAAAAAATCTTAGAGTTTTTTGTTGTGATTCTTATATGTGAAGAAACATACGATGCATATCCAAAAACTCCAATCTCGAAAATATCAAATCAGGTGAGAAGGACACCTAATAGGTATAGTCTTGATTTTTGTTCTATAATCATTTTATTAGTTTTGTTTGTTATTGATGAAGACCCGGATATTGTAAAGGAGGTGTTCGCTTCAAAATAAACTAAGTCTTGGAAGAAGGCTATGGAGGAATAAATGGAGTCCTTAGATAAAAATCAGATATGGGACTTGGTGAAATTACCTCCTTGAATAAAATGTGTTGGATACAAATGGGTATTTAATAAGAAGTACATAGTAGATGAAATAATATATAAGTATAAATATTGTCTAGTAACAAAAGGGATTCTATCAAGTATAGGGATTTGATTTTTATGAGATTTTTTTCTCATGCTATTAAATTACATTTAATTTGATATAATTTAGCTATTGTTGTTGCTTTTGATTTGGAAATAAAATAGGTGGATGTAAAGACAACTTTTTATATGGTGACCTTGAAGAGGAAATCTACATGACACATATAAAAAGGTTTAAAATAAAGGGAGGGAAATGAGGATTTGGTGTGCATGTTGGAAAAGTATCTATATGAATTGAAGTGGTCACTATGAATGTGGAGCCAAAAATTGCAGGTATGTGTTAGGACTTGAACTTGGAGGAAGCAAATTAGACCCATGTGTTTATTTTAAATAGGAAGGTGAAAAGTTATTATCATAGTATTGTATGTGGATGACATATTGTTAGTTGGTAATAATAAGGAAATTATCAGCTAAGTTAAGTTTTAATTATCATCTCAATTTGATATGAAGGATCTTAGTGTTGTAAATATATATTTTTATCATGGAAATTAAAAGGGATTGGGTAAACATGAAACTATGGTCAAACCAAAGGAATTACATTGAGATTATACTACAAAGGTTTGAGATGCATAAAAGTAAGCCTATTAGTACTCCCTTTCCTATTGAACATATGTTATCTAGTGAACACTATCCTAAAATAGAATAATAAATTGAGAACATGTCTTTAGTCTTTTATGCTAATGTTGTTAGTAGTTTGATGTATGTAATGGTCTGTACTAAACCTGACATTGCTCATGCAATGGAAGTAATGAACAAATTTATGTCAAATCTAGAAAAATAACATTAGACTACAGTGAAGAGGATCTTCAAGTATTTGCATGTGATGCCAGACTATGCAATATGCTATCAATTTAATTTTGGTGAAAGAAAAACATTGAATCTACATGGTTTTGTGGATTCAAACTACACTGGAGACCTTGATTTCCAAATATCTAAGAGTGGGTATGTGTTCAACTTGTTTGGTGGAGCTATAATTTGAATGAGAAAAAAACATACTAGTGTTGCTATATCCACCACAAAGGTTGAGTGCATGTCAGATATACAAGCAAACAAAGAAGTAGTTTGGCTTCAAAGATTAATTTACACTATTGGGTTTGATCAAAAGGCTATAAGGATAGATTGTGACTCTCAAAGTTTAATTTCTATAGCAAGGAACCTTGAGTATCACTTTAGAATGAAACACATTGATGTGCAATACCATTTTGTAAGAGAAATGGTGGAGAAGAAGAAGATATTATTAGAGAAGGTCGACACAAGTGAGAATGTTGTTGATTCACTAATGAAGGATGTGAGTGGTAAGAAATTTTCTTAGAGCAAAAAATCAATGGGCATAGTTGGTCTTAGTTACTAAAGGTATGGCCTTTGTGCCCCCCTATGGATAATATTAAATAAGTGGGAGATTATTGGGAATGTGTTAGATATTTTTCATGATTTACACTCTTCTAGACTGTATAGCTAAAATAGGGCATTCCTCCCTTCAGGGGGATGAGGCGATAACCCCACACTTATTCAGGGGTTTGGGGCGAGTAGTCCCTAGCAGGGTTCGGGCCCTAATTTTTTGGGGGACCATATTGGTATATATTTGAATGGTTTTAACCCATGTTTTATATAACTCATGGTTTTGATACCCATGGTATTGTAATTCTGCTTTGATGATTAGCTATCAATGTGCCTATATACGCTTTCACATACAATAGGGAAAACATAATTAGAAATTACATTATTATTTTGTAAATGATTGAGTTATTTCAATAAAGGAGTTATAGTGCTGGGTTTTTTCACTAGAAAAGGTTTTCCCAGGCGAAATCATGTGTATTATGTAATTTTTGTGTATGCCATTTTTATTTTTGTGTTAACTTAAGGATTATGTTAGTATGGCTTCTCTTATTTTAATTTAATGTGTATATTATTTATTTTAAATTATATGGTTGAAGTTTGAATTCATTTTTTGGCGTCCATATTGTTCTTATTGAACTTGGAATTATAATATCTAGTGTATATAATTTTTGTGATGTTTTTTTTCCCATAATTATATTACAATTTACATAGCAATAGGTATAGGTAGATTGAATAGACTATGAAGTAGAACATCCAACACTATCAAATGAGATCAAACATGCACACAAAACAAATCACTAAATCCATTTAAATATTTATAACCCTCCTCTAGTTGATCTACATGGTTGAATGGAAATAAACATGATAATATGTACCATAGTTCTTCATTAGTTTAAAGAGTTACAAAGCAACATTTATATAATTTGAACAATCCATACTAGATCTTAAAAAATCCACTGACTTGGAAAAGATTGATCATATTGTATGTGTAAGGGAGGCACAATATTCTTTGTTATTGTATAAGTGTTTCCATGTGCTTTCAATTATTTTGTAATTAATTACATTTGTAATGTTAAAAAGGGTAAAAGTGGCTTCTGAAGGGCTGAAATCACTGGAGAGTGAATTGATTGGATGAGCAAATTGATTTTTTTTTTTTTTTAGTGATTTAAAAAACATGCCCACCAATATTTAACATTAGCCATTTTGAGAAAAGCCTCTCGCCATGTAAATTTAGTCATGAACGATGTGTGTGGTTAAATCTATAAGTTTTTATAAAAATTAAGAAGAATATTAATTCCTACCCTAAATCTGAACAACACCTCAAATTGAGCAATGAAAAGAGAGAATAAAAAAATCACCTTACCAAATAATTCTTTCATTCTATATAAATTTGATCACCATCAATGGATGTGGTTGCTCAAGACTTGTGCAAGATTTTTAGTAGTGTGTCAATAAAATGTACTTGATTGTAATGATTGTAAGATGACAAATATTTAAATTTAGATTCAAAATCTTGATCAACTAATGACTAATTAATGATTAAAATGAAGGATGAATAATTTATAGATTTTTGTATGAGAAAATGGATGGTTGAGATTAGCTTGATCAGGTTACGAAACTTGAGTTGAATGGATGAGCTTAACTCCTCTTGATTTAAATCTCGCATGATTTAATTTTCTTTAAAAATGATTTGATTGGTAATTGAAGAAGTTAACTAATTTAATTGATTTATTATATTTTGTTGCTTTATTTACTTTTGGGTGTGCAAACATTAGATCAAAGAGTTAACTGATTGCGGATTTCACTGATTGAATGGATTAATGAGTGGATATGATTAATTTTTGATGAGAGAGTTAACTAAAGAGACTTAGATGAGTGGATTAAGTTTTCATTTTGATCAAGGAGTTCACTGAGATGATGACATGGAGTTAAGTGATTTACTTCTAATTGGAGATTGAGTTAACTGATTGATTGGGGTGTGCATAAATAAGTTTCTATTTTGATCAAATAGTTAACTAAGTATTAACTTGTGATGAGTTAAGATGGAATGTGGGTGTACATAATAATAATTTTTTATTTATTGTTAAATTAATTATGTGTGCATGGAGTTTATTAGGAATGAACTAACTAATTAACAATTATTAATTAACTAATTAATCATGGGTGTAATTAATGTGGGATCATAGTGTAATATAGGGTTGGTTAATGTTTCACATGGTGGTGTTAATAATGTTTTGGTGGGAGTAAATTAGTTAACGAAGTCATTTCAAAGTGGGTTAATTAGAAATGATAGGATAATAAGATGACAATTTAAATGATGATAAATTAATGATGACATTGAGATGGCGGGATTAAGATGTATACAAATGATAAATAGGCTATGCAAATGTGTGTGTGTGAGTGTGTGTGTGTATATAGATATGTATGTATATGTATATGTATGTGTATACATGTATGTGTGTGTATGTATATATATACGTACATACATATATACATGTACATGCATACAGACATACATATGTACGTATGTATATATATTAGATCAATAGTATTTTCACAGTCTATGAATTATAGTAGAGAGCTTCTAGATTAAATTATGTTTAAGTTTTTGATTGACGTTTCGGTTCACACTCCATGAACCATCATCAGGGTGAGAGAATGAAAAATGTAAAACAACAGACTAAGCATTATCTTTATAGATAATATACATAGATACACACACACACACACACACAAACACACATGCACGCGCATGTGTGTGTGTCTATATATGTATAGACATACATACATACATACATATGTATGTGTGTGTGTGTGTGTGCGCGCGTGCGCGCACGCATATATATAAATACATACATACATACATACATATATATAGAGAGAGAGAGATGCAATTGCAATTTTTGAATTTTGGTTGGATGTGCAATCCTATTTCGAAATAAGAATAAATTTATTATAAGTTGGGAAATATTTAGTGTTAAATATATTTTTGTGATTTTTTTTTTTTTAAAGCAATTATTAAAGATTGTTTTCAAACGTGGTTTCCTTAAGCAGTGCTTAGTGTGATATGGGAGTAGCTTCTCTTGCATTAAATTGTGAATACCATTAATAAATATAATGGAGGTTATTTAAAATGATAAAGAGGACGAGCCAATGACCAATCTGAGATTGGAGCCAATAACTTGTATATCATCTACAAAGTTTACTATTGAATTGTGTGTGTATTTAAATATACAATGCCCGCAACAAAAATAAAATAATGACATTATAATATATTTAATGCATAAAAACATGACAAAAAAATATCAATATAAATTTCCTTTGACTCATGATTTTTTTCTAATTTCTTAATATCGACGTTCAATAGGTAGAGTCGTTGGATTATGTGCCATTGAAAATTTATATTTATAGTTTTTTTAAAGTTGACAATCACCCACAAATCTTGTCACTTTAACAAAATAGTTGGAAATTTTGGTTTGAGCAATGGTATTCTTTAACATGATGACGGGATCAATATATTTCCCATTCAAAATATTTATTCTCGAGTTAGTTTAAAATTTTAAATTTATCATTTTATCCATTTTGATTTTGCACATTAGTTATTAATGGCTTAATTTTGAAATATGAAAATCTGTTTCAATATTATCTATATTGTACTTTCTTTTATCTACCTAAAACACATTATTTTTAGATACTCATTGAATATTAAGTAAAATATAAATTTTTAAAATTTACAACCAAGATAATCACCAATTTGGATTATGGGACCTCCTTATGGGATAAGGGAGTTGCTTTTCATTTACCTTTTATATCCTTTCCATCTTTAGATACTTTATCATGTTAAAGTTTGGCATTTTATTATTTTTTGGTATGTAAATGGTTTAAAATGATTTCTAGTTTTTAATAGTAGTATGATGTTTTTTTGGTTTGTGACCGGAAGATTTTTATGTTTTTTTTTTTTAAATTTTATATGTATTTATTATGTTTTTGTTTAGAGATGATTAAAATTCGTTAAAGTTATTATATCTTATAAATAAATTAAATGTTGATACTTCAAAACTTTATACGTAATAATTAAAATTGAAATTTTATTGAGACAATATAACGTAGAGCTCAATTTAGATATTCTAATTTTATGTTTGTTTATCAAGATATACCTATTAAAAAATTACATGTTAGTTTATAATATACTTATATAATATTTATAACTTAATTTCTTTATATATTAGCTTATGTATTCCAATTATGTCTTAAAGGAAATGCTAAAATAGTTTTTTGGTTTGTAAATCACTATTAAAATTTCATTATAGTTTTTTCTTATTCCATGTGTTTTCTTATTCATTGGGTTATTGTTATGTCTATCAACCCTACTTTTCATGAGCATTACCATTTTAAAATGCAGGACACAAATTACAATCATTCTCTTTAACCGAAGGGTCTTTTCAACTCTCATTATTTTAAGGTTTGTGTGTAACACATCCTAAATATTACTCTATAATTTTATGGTCTTTACACCTTTATTTAAAAAAAAAAAATCATTTTACTTTATTTAATTAAAAAAAAAGCAAAAAGGATATCAAAGAAAACAAAAAGATATCATGATAATAGAATTGAAGTCTATAACCATAAATGATATGAAATAATTTTAATTAACTTAATGAGAATGAAGTGTTTACCGAACCATCAATTATTCTAACTACTCAAAAATTTGAGAGTTTAAAAAGTTACTTTTCTTATTGATTTGAATTTAGCACCTCCCCAACTATGGTACGAAAATATTAAAGTGGAGATAGAGGACCCAAATAAACAATATATATGTACAAAAATAACAACAAATGAGTTAAAAATTAGGATTTTTGCTTGTTATTTTGTATCACTAAAAACACATAAGAAAAGGAAGATAGATTGTGAAGACCTCTATGCATCACTAAAAAGTGACATTTAAGTTTTCAATAGCTTAGGAGAAGTCCTTGTTATAGTGGACTTCAATGCATGAATTACAAACAACCAAGCTCTTAATTTGAGAAATGAAGGAAGAGTGAGAAACAATCTATTATGGTTAGAAGAAAAAGCGTAGAGCACGAATAATCATATATTCAAATAAAGAATGAATTATTATACAAGTTATTATATAGCCAAGAAGATAGTCAAACAACCTCCTATAATATAGGAAGGAAGAATAACAAATAAACCTGGAATAGTCTTCGGATAAAATAATATTATAACAAACTAACAATAACGTGCTATGGTGAATTAATCACCATTTATTTTAATTTAAATCTTTCCCCTTAATTCAACGTAACTTGAGGTGAATATGAGAGATATTCTCTAAATGTCTCAAAACTATCACGTGCAAGTGACTTGGTGAAGACATTTGCATGTTGTTCTTCTATCAGGCAATACTGGAGTTGGATGTTGTATTGTTGTACATTTTCACATATGAAATGGACTTGCACCTCAATGTGTTTTGTATGTTCATGAAAGATTGGATTGCAAACAAGTTTTAGAACACCCTCATTGTCACAATACAAGATGGTAGGTGTCTTTTTTGGTACTCCCAATCCTTCTAATATGCGACATAACCATATCACTTCACATACCACTCCTCCTGCAACACAATATTTTGCTTCAGTGGAAGATCAAAAATCAAAGTTTTATTTCTTGCTCCCCTAGGATATAGGACTAGATTTTAAAAAGAACATATCTAGAAGTGAATTTTTTGTCATTATTATTTTTGCATGATCTGAGTCTGAATATCCTGTCAAGAAGAAATTATTATTCTTCTTATACTCTAGGCTGAAGTCCATTATACCATTGATATATCTTAGTATTTGCTTTGTTGCTTTTTAGTGAGACATCTTCAACTCCTGCATGAACTGCGAAAGATAGTTAAATGCATATGTAATGTCTAAACTAGTATATGTTAAGTAAATAAGACTCCTAATCAACTATCGATAGAGAGTTATACTCACTTATAGTGATAGATTTGTACAAGACAAATGAAGCTTTGTATCTATAGGTGTAGTAATTGGATTATTGTTCATCATCCTGAATATCTCAAGCATTGTCTTGGCATATTTCATCTGGGACACAAATATGTGGTGTTCCTTTTGTCATGCTTCTAATCCAAGACAATAGTGTAGAAGCCCAAGATTTATCATGTCAAATAATCATTTTACATCTTTCTTGGTTGTATCTATCATTTTCACTAAATTGCTAGTGATGACTAGATCTTCGACATATACTACAACAATCATAATCTCTCCCCCTTATTGTTTGAGGTAGAGATTTGGATCATAGGGACTCTTATGGAATCCATGTTGAATGATATGCTCATCAATCTTTATGTACTAGGCTCAGGGAGCTTGTTTAAGATTGTACAAAGATTTGATGAGTTTACATACTTTTCCTTCATTATCAGGAGTGATAAAACCTTATGATTGTGTCATGTAAACTTTTTCTTGGAGATCTTCATTGAGAAAGACACTTTTTACATCCATTGGTGGACCCTCTATCCAAATTGTGTAACCAGAGCAAATATCATTTTGATTGTCTTGATCTTGGCCATAGGATAAAATGTCTCCTCACAATCTATGTCTTCCCTTTGTGCATATCCCTTTACTACGAGTTGGGCTTTGTATTTATCAATGCTACCATTGGATTTGTATTTAGTTTTGAAGACCCATTTACAACTAATTGGCTTCTTCCTTGGTTGAAGATATTTAAGCTACCATGTTTTATGTTTCATCAATGATTGAAATTATGCATCCATAACATCCTTCCAAGGTTTAGATTCTAGGGATTTTTTAATTGTAGAGGACTCAACATATTCAAAAACTATATTCATTAAGGCCAAATTGACCTCTCCTACAGTCATGATGTGAGTCCTTGGTCCAGTAGTCGATGTGTCTGGAATTTTATCCAGTTTAGCATCCCTTAATGTACTAGTATACCATTTAGGTATACATTGAGTGGTTCCTATGGGTGGTAGATCTGCACCACTATTCCCATCATCATCATTGTCTTCATCTAGTTGATTACCATCTTAAAATTTGTTATGCGACTGATTGGTGTACCAAGTGAGCCTATAGAAGGAGGTTCTGCTTTTATCTTCTAAAAAAACTCAACATCCGTGCTTGTGTAGATTTTCTTGGTTGTTGGATCCATTAATCTATAAGCAAGCACTTTTTCACTATACCTTAAGAAGACATACTTTTTTGCTTTCGTGTCAAGTTTAGTACTCTCTGCTTTGAGAATATACATACTTGATTTACATCTAAAAACTTGAAGATGTCTTATAGATGTCTTCTGTCCTGACCATGCTTCTCATGATGTTATTCCGTCAAAAGTAGCACTGAGAACTTTGTTGAGCAGATTAATTGTAGTTTTGACTACTTCTACCCAAAATGCCTTTATAAAACTAGAATAATGTAGCATACATCACACCATTTCCATGATAGTATGATTCCTTTGTTCAACAACATCATTTTGTTATGGTGTATGTAGAGGTGTTATTTGATGATGAATGTCATTTTTTTACAAAAAATTTCGTTACTAGTGAATTTTACCCCATAATCTGAGTAGAGGATTTTAATGTTATGACCAACAACAATTTTAGAGTATTTGAAAGTTTTAAAGGCTTGGCTCTTTCTATTCAGATAGTAAACCCACATTTTTATATAAAAATCATCAACAAAAAGCATGAAGTACTTAAACCCAACATGACTAGGTGCCATAGATCTGTACAGATTGGTATGCACCAGATCAATTTTTCCATGTGCCAAAAACGTACTTTTATGAAATAGAGCTCTATGTTATTTGCCTATTAAGCAATGTTGACATTTGTATGTATCCTTTTTGAGAGATGGTAATCCTCTTACTATGTTATAACAATGGAGTGTGTTGAGATATCTAAAACTAATGTGATCAAATCTTTTGTGCCACAGTTATGTTGAGGTTGTATCTTTTACCATAAGTGCTTGATTGTTTGTCTGTACGAAGTCAAATTGGAACATTTTCCTAACTCTTGAGGCTTGTGCAACAATTTTCAAGCATTTTGACTTATCTTTGGTCAAACACATATTTTTTCACCTTTATATTAAAATTCAACCTTGAGGTTATGTTCAAGTAATCGACTGATTGATAGAATATTCTTTACGAGTCCTAGAACATACATGATGTCTGAGATCTTGTAGGCATTATGCCCAAGAGGTAAAGAGATGCTCCCAATACCTTGAACATAATAGGATGAATCATCACCCAAATAGACATGATTTTTAGGATAAGTCTCATTCATACTGTAGAACCAATCTTGTCTTCTAGTCATGTGTCAAGTGGTACCTAAGTCGACATACAAGATAGAAATTTGTGATATTGATTCTTCATGAGACTATATAGTATATAGGAAGTTCACATCTGAAGTGGGTTATTCTTGTTTGGTAATGTTTCCTTATTGATTGGATTTCTTCTTCTAATGACCTTTCTTATGTTCCGGTCCTTTTTGTGGATTGGATGATTATTGGTTATTAGGCTTCTTATTGCTTAAAGAGCCCTATGTAAATGAGTTATACTAATAATGCTTGAGGTTGTGGACTTTCCTCCCATATATAAGGCTGACTTTCTATTACTTATTCCCTTGTGTATTATATTGATGACCTTACTTTGGTTTAGAAGACTTGATTTGTTTCTTTCCTTTCTGTTGATTAGAGGCAAGAGCATGTTCTTCCGATTCTTCTTCTTTTGTATGCATAGACTCTTCTTGTTACAACATGTTTACCAACTTGACAAAAGATGGTTTCTATTAATGACTATGAAAGTGGTCACAAATATCTTATAGGAGGGTGGTAGTGTTCTTAAGACAATAGTTAGAAGAGATGCATATGATATTATCTCACCTAATGATTGGAGTGAAGCCTTTAGGGTTGCAACACGTTGTAAAAAAGCTTCTACTTTATCACTAGACTTCAATTTGAGTGAAAGAAGTTGAATCTACAAATGAAGAATAATATCTTCATTTTTGGACTTGTAGATTATTTGGAGCTTATCCCAACCATCTTTAGCTATTGTGGCCTCACGAATATGAGGTTGTACCTCATCTGGTACCCCAAACATTATTATCAACTTTACAATCTGGTTGGCTTTGTCAAGTTTATGTTATTAATCAATGTCAGTGGCATGTCAGAGGATTGTGCCATTAACAATAGGCCAAAGGTCTTAAAATTCCATACGTGTCCTGATTTTTGTTTTTTAGGTGGCATAGTCATCATCGCATAGAAGCTGTGAGTCTGGCAAAAAGAACTTTGGGCCAATTTCGATCATTGTGTAGAATCTGACCAAAGGTGATGGATTGGTTTCTTATCACTCTAAGTATTAAGGTCTCCATTTTTATACATTGACAATATAATATACTAAACCTTTCTTTATATGTGCCCTTCTTTTATACCTGTTGGTACGTGGAAGAAGCTCACCCTTTATATATACTCGACAGTATGTGAAAGAAGCGTAAACATGCATGAAAGAGAATAATACGTGGTATTTAGATAATATTGAAAGAGTTTCAAAAAATTATTAGCACCTACTTAGATGGAATTCTGCATACATAGATGCAACTTCCCTATATACTTGGAATGTCTACCTATCAGGATTTATGTATTTTGATTGAATTAAACATGTAAAATTGAGGGATGGATTAGTGAACGTTTAACTTTATTTCTCCTCAATAGTTTAAAGGGATGATGTCTAGACATTATTGTTGCAGTTATGTTAGGTTATGTATGTAGTAACTCAAATACAATATCTTTAGCTGTAAACGTGAGTCAGAGGCATAACTGTGATTATGCACAAATGCACTATTTTGTATTTTTGCTTGTAAAAATAAAATGTTACAATGATTCACAAATAAATGATTACAATGAACAAAAAACCACTAAATTCATTTTTTTAAAATAATGTCATCTTTTAAAATAATTTTGGGCTCTTTGGCCTCTTTTGATTTTTTTAATGACTTTTGTAGCTAAATTTAGTTAGTTGTAACTATTTTAAGTGAAATTCTTAAATTTGGGGGTTTGGCTAAAATTTTTGTTTTCTTCTAAAAAAATACTTTTCGGGGATTTGAACCTCCCACATACTTTTTATCAAAAAAGTTCTCTACCAACCCACCTAAGCATTCTTTCAAGTTGATGAATGACAAAACCTGTATTTAAAGACTTTAAAATCTGTAAATCATACCTAGAATGGGTTGAGAAAAAGCTTACAAAGGACTAGATGACCTTATGCAAAATTATACTTCTCAGTTGCACATGTAAGATTGGACAACCTACTATCTCCTGCAACAATCAGATTTCAAAATTTCTTATTGTATGACTTTCAAATAGGTAAAAACCATCCAACTATGTAGATTGATTGGACATATTATAGATTCCCTACTTAAGTGATCTAAAATGATGTACATCTTGCTCATAAAAGAAAAAAATTGGTATGGAGTGAAATATGGAAGAGTCTTCTACCACGTTATGGTGTCAGATTTCAAAAATATTATTCGTATGGCCTGTGCCAGCTAAAAACCATACGGGGGTAGGAAGTTGTAAGAAAAACTAGTTTACAAGTTTTGCCTTCAAAGGGCTATACAACCTACTCCAAATTAGATTTTTTAAATTAGATGTGATAACTGGCTTGGAGGGATATACTTTTGGACCATCATATTCTAGATTTGATAACAATATGGCTAAAAACTGTTAGAAACAAGCAAATTTGCATAAAAACCATTCAAACAAGAGAAATATAGTGAGTGAATGATTGAAATTTTGAACATAGTATTAAAAAGTGAACAAGTTGTGTAATGGCTAAGGGAGAGGCTCTGGTAAATGAGAGCACTAGCTTCTCAATTCTTTACTCTGGTTGTAGTATGAGTGGGCCTCGGGGCTCCACCTCCTATTATCTTCCTCAAAAAATAAATCCTACTCTGAAACCAAATGTAGAGCATGAATAATCATATATTCAGATAAAGAATGAATTATTAGATAGGCTATTATATATCCAAGAAGATAGCCAAACAACCTCCTATAATATAGGAAGGAGGAATAACAAATAAACCTGGAATAGTCTTCGGGTAAAACAATATTATAACAAACTAACAATAACATGTACAATGAATTAATCAGCATTTATTTTAATCTAACAAGAAGAAGGTCAGTGTTGGGAAATGAATTCACAAGATGGAAAGGTGGCAATTACATATTATTGAGCATAACTATTGGGATTATGTAGTTTGTATGACTTCGTTATATGCAACAATATGAGAGCATGACAAAATTGAGGGAAGATCACTTACAAAACTTACAATGATCAAAGCGTGGTAGACTATGTTATTTTCTCACAAAGCGCTATCCCATGATTGATGAAATTCAAAATTGGGGACTGCCCTATATAGATAAAATCAAACCACGATCCAATATATGTAAAATTTAGTATGCACACAAATCATCAACATGGAGGACAAGATCACCACAAACAAGGGAAATGACCTCTTTAAGGTAGAATCTTTGTGACTCAAAAGACTCAAGAACTCTTTAAATCAACCTTTGAACATCATTCTCAACAACATTTTCAGAAAACAACGTATAATACTCCAATGACGAACAATTGTCTAGCAAACAATAATATGTCGATTTCTTTAATTCAAAAGGCCCTAAATGCATGCAAGAGAAGTAGACCTAAAAGTGAAAGTGCGAGTAGGTTTATAGTGAATTCATGGTATGATGAAGAATGAGAAGCAACAAAGAGAAGTTTGAGAAGACTTGGAATGACCAAAGAAAACAAAAAGGTTTATGAAAGAGTCATCCGGTCCTAAAAAGTAAGCTACATGACTACAAGGAGAAAATAATTATTTTCTCTTAGAAAACACAATCCCAAAGGTTTTTGGAGGGAACGACAACAAAAGAGAAAACAAATAGAGAATAATATTACAGATACCCAATAGCTAGAGCACACAAAACTACTCTATGAAAGAGTTCAAGATAAAGATAATCCTCCAGTAATCAACACAACAACTAATTTTTTTTGTACGAATGATATCACTCAAGGCATAAAGAGGCTAGTAGGGGGTAAGGCATAAGACATAGATGGGCTGCAAGTTGAATATCTAAAGTGGGGCTTAGAAACTCTTGCACCACACATCAAAAACATATTCAATGGCATCATTCAAGAAGGCTTTTCAACATATTGGACAACCAATATTGTTATCCCTATATGTAAAAGTGGAGATATCAATAATCCATCAATTTACCAAACTATCATGGTGAATCCCCTCCTTAGAAAGCTATTTAGTAGCATGATAGAATGTAGAATTAGTAATTGGGTAGAAAATCAGGGTAAAAGATCAAAAGGGCAAGCAGGGTTTAGGTCGAAACACTCCACTATCGATCATTGCATCACTCTTAGACACTTGATTGAAAAAATATGGGATACTTGGGGAGAAGAAGCTTTTTGTTCTAATTACAAAAAAAGATCATAGTTTAAGAGAACATTTAAAAGCCCTAGAGCTCTTCTGTCAAGAGGTGGGAATGCAAGTGAACACTGGCAAGACAAAAGTTATAATTTTTTCTCTATGAAAAAAAAAGAAACTAATTGAGTTCCTTTTCGAAAGAAATCCATTGAAAATAGTGGAAGAATAGAAATATATTAGGCTTGACTTTCACAACAAGCTTAGTTGGGAGACCTATAGGGCAAAAAGAATTCAAGGAGGGTGGAAAGCCTTATACTCACTACAAAACATATGCAAGAATACATAATTATGGAACTGAAAAACCAAGAGAACCTTGTTCGACTTACTTGTCACACCAGTGGTCCTATGCAGATGCAAAGTTTGGGGCAACAATGTGTCTGACCTAAATTAGAGATATATAAAGAGAATCCAAAAGCATTTAATCACAACCAACCTCAGAGTCAAAACCTCAGTTCCATATGAGATTCTATTAGCCAAAACAATTACCTTTTCATTAGAAACATCAGTAATGACTCAGACATTAAGTTATTTAAAAAAGAAAAAATATGGAAAACCATCAATGGCCCAAAATAGTAATAGAAGCAGAGCCGAGTAGAAGAAAAAATACGTGGATAAAACAGAACAACAAATGGATGAGTAAATGGAACATCAACATGCAAAAATGTTCAAACACCAACAAGAAAATTAAAAAGTATGTGAGAAATTCAGGTCAACCATCTGGACAAAGCAGTTGGGACAGAAGAAAGCATACTATGTTAATAAGTTTAGCCTCACATGGGAGCATGGAAAAAAGACATACAAAGGAGCAAAAATCAAATGGAAAGTAAAGATGTTGATTGCATAATTGAGGACTAGCTCCCATCATCTTAGGTGTGAAACCGACATATGGACAGTACCCAAAGAAGAATGAAAAACAAAAACATGTTTATTTTGTGACAAAAGATAGTGGAGACACAATGACACTTCATTATGGAGTGTGCAAACCTATAGTGACATCTGTATTAACATGAAAGACAGCTTGAGGATTGACAACTTAACTGAACTATTGAATAAAAAAAGTTAAACAATACGAGTTTTCTAATCAAGATCTATAATAAAAAAATTAGCATTAAGAAGAGATTAAATTTTTTACAATAATAATAAGACAACCCTTATATCAAGAAATTGTAATATTACTACCAATTTTTAATGTAACTTTCAATCCCATAGACTCTTTAATCTTTAATCTTGTGAACGTTATTAAAATCTTCCAATCTTCCATTCATTCGTTCAACTTTTTTGAATCTGCGTTCCAATAATAAAGCCAACAAGTGAAGTGACAAAATTTGCACTTTCGGGTTATAATTGATCAGAAAATGAGAACAGAGTATGCTATCGATGACGTTAGGCCAAAAGAATAATGAACGACTGAACGAAAGGAAAAGGCCAATGCCACCGTTGATACAAACCTCCAACAACAACAAACTCCAATTAATTATCCTCCCTCCTTTCCGGCCATTTTGTTCAGCAGGGTCATGGAAGCTGTGACATTTTCCACCGGAAGCTGCAATCTCCTCCTGCTAAATGTCAGACTAAGCCGTCAAGTATGGGAGCCATCGTGCTCCCTCACTCTAAGAAAACAACTCAATTTATCTCTACATTCGCGTCAATGTGGCCGTCAAATCGCTGCGTGTCAAAAACTAAACGCTCCCTGCTCGAACGACGATGCCCATCGGCACGACCATGGCGACCATTCTAATCGTGGACACCATCATCATCATCAGCACGGGCATGTACATAAGAGCCTTGAACACGGGCACGCGCATGGCCAGGGCGACGGGCAGCTGAACAAGGCGCAGAAAGCTATGCTAAGTTTAGCGAAGGTTACTGGATGGGCAAGTTTGGCAGATTTATTACGGGAGAATTTGAGGCTTTGCTGTTCTTCCATGGCTTTGCTGCTTTTGGCGGCTCTTTGCCATTACGTTCAGCCAAAGGCCGCTGCTAAATCGGCGCAGAATGCGCTAATTGCACTTGCATTTCCTCTTGTTGGGGTACGTATTCCTCTCGCCCCCCCGCTCCCCCGCCCCCCGTCCCCCCTTCAAAATTTCATCTCATTTGGCAATCTAGGACTTGTTGTTTGCTAAAATCATTCAGAGCTTTGAATTTAGTTATTAATGTTCTTAAGAACCTTAAAATGCTTTTTCCTTTCTAGAAGCTTTTCAGGTTTTCCTCTGTCTCAGAACCTGAAATGTTATTCTGTTTTAAGATTGGAAGTCAGTTTATCTGTTTCTGTCCATGCGGTGATGGTGTAATGGTAATTGTATGCTTTTGAGCGAGAGACAGGTTCAAACCAATCTCCGTGATAAGGCTGCTCACCCTTGACCCGTTTATAGGTTCCGCTATAGGATGGTTTAAATGGTGGGCATGAATAAGTAGTGCTTACATTCCCATCCATAATATGGTGGCACAAGGCTGCTCATCCCTGACCCACTCCCATCCATGATATGGTGCCACAAGGCTTGTCACCCCTGACCCGTTGGTAGGTGCCTCTACAAGGTGGTTTAAATGGTAGGCATGGATAAATATTGCTTAAATTCCCATCCTTAATATGGTGCCACATCCGGGTGATGTCCCCAGTTGATTTTCTTAAATCTCTTTCTGCTAGAGTACTTTTTGAAAATTGCAGAAATTAAAAAAACGTTTTTTTCTTTTTCAGAACGAGAAAAAACAATTCAGTTTTAAAATTGCCTATATACCAAAATTATCTGTAATTAAAGCAATCCAAGCCTTGTTATTTACCTTTTTGGCGGTGCCCTTAGATTGAAGCCAAGGCTGCTGCTCACGTTTTCTCTTGTCCGTGTGTGCACCAAATGTCATTTATGCACTCCATCAAGATTTTGCTACCTTTGACGACTGCACAAGGCTTTGTTCCATAATTTTGTCTAATTACAGAAATATAGGTCTTGTTATTTGCTTACTTCATGCACGGCTATAAATTTATTTATGTTTTCTTCTTCGATTCTATGATTGGAATGCAGAACTTTATAATTTTTCTTTTTTTAAAGACCCTTTTCACTATTTCTACCTTAAAATGCTTTCTTTATTTGTAGAACCTTTACAACATATCTTCTTTTTTCAGAACCTGAGATGACATTTCTGTTTTAAGATTGCAAGTTTCTTGAATTAAAGCAATCTAAGTCTTTGTTTTATGTTTTAGTGGTGCATAAGATCAAATTTCTTTGTTTCTTTGGGAATTGAAAGATTGTATAAATTTTATAACGATCTCTCTTTGTAGAGCCTTTACACTATTTTTTCTTTTTCAATACCTGAAATAACAATTCCTTGTCAAAATTATGCATACATACAAATTTTCTCCAATTAAAGCAATCAAAGTCTTCTTATTTATTTTTGGTGGCCCTTCGCTTGTATGTACAACTTAAGGATGCTGCTGAATCGGTTTTATTAGTACAACATTTTGTCATGGGACAAAATAAGAAAATTTGCAACAGTGAACAGGACAAAGTCCCTCCTCTATTCTAAGGGGCGACTCCCTTTATTCAAAACCAAAATTTGAACTGAAAGGAAATTCTTACGAAGAAAATTAATACCACTTGCAACTCTAAATAAACACACAGTTTAGTTATTATGTGGAAAGAAAGAAAGAATAGGAATCCTGACCATTGAGATTTATACATGTATCTAGAACATCTATCTAAAAAGGAAGTCATGTATTATCAAATATTGGGAATGATAATATCATAAACAGGAGTAAGAATGATGCAAAGTTTAGCCTTAGGTCTTGTATTTCCTCTCACTAAAGTTTCGTTACATAGATCTTCACAACAAAATTGTATTAATTGCCAAAAAGTTCTTCAATCAATGAAGACACCATTTATAACCTCCAGGAAATAAAAAGTAGTTAAGATAACTACATTCACTTAAGTCATAATAAAACCACTTTGAAAATATATGAATATATAGATATATTACAAATATGAGATATTAGAAATAAAATTGCCTATATATTGACCTCACTTTCACTTAAGTGGAACCTTTTATTGACGAGTCATCCTTGTAGGGATGGAACCCGTGATCATCAGTTAAGTCAATAGGCCTCTTGCTTTGCTCATCCATTTTCAATTTGTATGCTCTCAATTTCTTTACCACTTCTTTCATCACTGCATCATCAGGTACATTTGTGTACGTAGTTCTGACATCTCATGTGTACTATAGCTCTACATTTTTATTGGGAAGCATATCATATTCAATTAGGACCTTTTCATTTTTGTCAAACAAATTCTGCAGTCTGATTAATCTTTTGATAGCCTCAACATTGAAATTGGTATAATTGAGGAGCTCTATTTTAACAGCTTTCTGAATTGTTTCTCAATTTCCATTGAAGATTTGAGCTGAGATTGGTCATCCAGGAATGTTCAAGGAAATTTATAAATGAAGTCTTGTGTTGTGAGAATTCCATTATAATTCTTAGTTTGGAGTTCTTCTAATGCTTTCACGCTATGTTGTAACATCTCAACCCTCCATCTTACAGATCCCAACCATTCGTAAGATACATCTCTTTAGGAACATTGAAGATTTCTTAAGATATGAGCAAATTGACATCCAAGGTGGCCATGTTCTTAAGGTTTGGGAGGATTTTTTTCCATGATGCAATTTCTTTCTCCATCATTGCCATTTCATCTTCGAACCTTTTGGATTCAAGAGACAATTTTTCTTTGATATTAAGAGCTTCTTCAATGGCTTTGAGTCTTTGGATCAACAAACTTTTGATCCATTTATCAGTTGCCCTGCCATAGCTTCCAAGTTTACCTGCCAATGATAGTGCGTCTTTATTAAAACCGGGCATAATAATTGTAGGTTGTTTAGGAGCTTGTGAAGATTGCATAGGTATGATTAGATGTTGAACATAGATACTCAACTGATGCATCTACGATTTAAGCTCAAACTTTGACTTGCCATCTTTCTCTATACATCCCAAAACTAAATTCATAGCATCCTTGATATAACTTATGTTTCCTTCCCTTGTGGATTTGCCAAATGGGGTCTTCTAGACTTGGTAATCTTTAGCAGTCATATCGTCTTTATCCTTGTCACCAATTGGGTCTGCCGTCTCAATATACCTCATGCCTTGCTTGTTGGTGGTGATTTCCGATTTGGTCTTGGCCTTCTTGGCAGGTTTTCACTGGAGTAATGATGCAATTGATTTTAAATCAGGAACAATGGTCTTTACTACTCTCTTCCTTTTCTTAACCCTCTCTTCTACCCATCTAGGAGCATCTTCATTTGTCTTCTGAGCCTGTATTTCAGTTTTAGTTTCAGTTGATGCATCTGTTGGTTTGGGAGAAGGGTGAGATGGTTGCACATGAGGTGGAGGAGCTTGAGCATTTGGTGAAGGGACACAACAAGAGGAGTAGGCATCAACGTCCTATGAGCACAAGTAAAGAATTAGGAGATGAAGCAACACTAGATACATGGCCTTGACTCAATTCAAAAGAGAGGAACTGTTGAGTAGTGTTGTCAATTAGCACAACACTATCAAGTCCCTTGGGAGATGGAGGAGTAAGATTCACAATATGAGGAGATGGAGGAGGATTAAGATTTGTAATACGAGGAGATGGAGGAGGATTAAGATTTGTAATATGAGGAGACGGAGGAGGCTTTTGTGTACCTTTTGGCGATTTGAAAGTTATTTTCATTGCCTTAATTGGTGGACCTCCACCATAGGTGGCTTCAACTTTCTTCTTCTTATTGGGATCTTCCCAATCGATACTAGGCGTAGGTTTGACCGTAGCTCATAGGAAAAAGAGTGTTAGAAAGTGTTTCAAGTCAGATTATTAGTCTTCTTTAGAATAGTGGCTTAGTCAGCTTATTTTTCCAACACTTCATGATCTAATTCAGATCACACCTCCCTAATCATGAGACTTTTGGTCCCCAAAAGCTTAGAAGCTTACCAGGTGATGAATTTTGTTCCCTGCTTCCTCCTTTGAATACTAGTTGGCTTTGCCTAGCAATTTTCCTTTCAACCCAATTTGCCAATTTTTTTGCACTCCCTTCCTTGACGCTCTTTCCTTCTTTTGCAAAACATCTTATTCAACTCATCTTGGCCATGGGGAGCAAGATCTTCAATGAAAGGTAGTAAAAGACCTTCTTCTTCATCTAGCATAAAAGGCTCAAAGAGACGTAAGTCTTCAGCATTCACAATGGAATAAATCTTCATATATGGCGGCAAATGTAATTTAAAAGCATTCTTGCCCATTTGCTATAGAATCTCAAATGTGTTGTGCCCTAACACACATCCCATTTTAAAATTTCAAATAGGGACCCACTATAGTTTGAATATCTCTATTCAAGGTCCTCTAAGCCTTAGAGACCCATGACATTGGTTTTAATATGCAAAAGGCTAAGGTTGTCCTCAATGTCTAAATTTATAGAAAAGTTCGAATTATGAAAATCAAAGCTTAAACATCCATTTTGATTCACTTTAAACCTTGGGTTTTCATAGTTCTTCTTAAATGACTTTATGATTATTATGGACTAATGGAACTAATGTGTGTCAACCTAGTGTTTCTTGGATTTTCATATGTTCGCAGGACTATTGACAAGGACTTACAAATTATTCACGTTTGGGCCCCACCTTTATTATCAAGATCAAAATAAGGGGCAAGATCACGTCAACCAGAGTCATTCAACGTTCACAAAAGATTCCAAGTCTCTAAAGTTTTTGAGCTCTGAGACCTCGACAGATGGCACTATCACGTTAGACGGAATGCATTGCAGTTTAACAAAGTTCCTTACTTTATCGAAAGCCATATTACCATAGGACATCCAAGTGGCAAAACAACGTATAGTTGGGACAAAGTTCGCTTCAAAAAAATTCTAAGTCTTCAAAGTTTTCGAGCCCCGAGAACATGCCACACGGCATAATCATGTCACCCAGAACCACAAAAGTTCAAAGTAAAGTTAATCGTTTAATGGCCCTGAGGTTTTGCAGTTCTAAGAGCTTGACAAGTGGCGCAATTTGATTAACCCAAAATCCAAAAGGTTTAAACAAAGTCTAATGGCCTTGTGGCTCCGCAGTCTAATGGCCCCAAGGTTCCGAGCTCAAAGAGCATTCCATGTGGCAGAATTTCGTTAACTCGGAACTTCAAAGGAGAAATATCAAGTTAATAGCTTAATGGTTTCGAGGTTTTGAGTCTTTGAGGTCCTGTAGCGTTGAGAGCATGCCACGTGTCAACATTCCAGCCACCCAGAGCCTTCCCAGGGACATACACAGTTCAAAGTTCAAAACAACCGAGGCCCTGAGCCTTTGAGAACCCGTAGTCTCGAGATTGCTCCACATGGCTTAATTCCATTAACTCTCACCCATGGAGCATATAAAACAAGACATAAGTCTTTTAGACCCGAGTAAGTGAGAAGTAGACAAATGTCATGATCCAGGAGATGCATGGCCAAAGTGCGAATAAATGAGTTCGACAACAAAGCAAAAGAAGCTAGTGAACGAGAAATCGACCCCTGTCTTAAAGAAGTGATTGGACATACAAAGTTGACAAAATTTTGCCATATGGCAAACACAAACCCACTAAAGCTGATTGGCACATTTAAATTTAAAATGGGAGCAAAATAAAGTCATTATTCGCATTGAAGTCACACGAATTATCCATTCAAGGCGCAAACTTTGGGCAATATATGCAAAATCTAAGCAAAGGAATGTCACTTTCCCATTAATCTACAAGTGAACATTGCAATTTGAGCTCTCTGACGACCAAAAACCCTAGTTTTCCCAACGAATTTGCGAAGAGAGATCAAACAGTTTTACAAAGGAATTGTGCAATTTAGATAATTGAAATGGTTTTCCCAAAACCAACATGCGTTCCAGCCCCTTTTGTATACTCCATTGCTGGACACACTAAATATATTGACATAGTGTTCGACAAAATTGCCTTGGATTTTAAGTTTCCATACTATTTGGCCATCTGGAATGAAGTGGAGTCTGTAGCACCATACTCTTCACATGACCGACTATCTCAAGAGCATAAATAGTATGTTGATGACTTGCGGCATGGGACTTCATCAAGCAATAATGAAACCAGAGGTAATGCCTTGTATCGATTTGCTTCGAGATTTGTTTTTGAATGGTACTTGTTCTGGAGACTGTTTGCACCTTAGGAAAGGGAAAAATGCAGTTGCCTATATCTCTAGAAAGGCATTTGAGAGATACCTTAGGCTTCTAACGTCTGAGGTTGCCTATAACCAAGTCTCAACCAATGTATGGCTTGAGCACGATACTGTAGAAGGCAAATTAAAGCAGTGGCTAGTGAAAGGTCAAAGACTGAACCCGGAGGGGGCTATTTCCTCCAACAACATCATCAAATTCAGGTATGGTATCAGAATAGGCATGGCCCTTTTGATCAGATTATATGGTTTTGCTAGCATTACCTATGTATAGGTGGAATGAGTCTCATTGTTGGACATTCTCCTGACTTCCGACAAAATTGTTGCCCTAGGAGAAATAATTAGTGTTAGACTGAAGGTCCAAATGTACAAACATGAACAAAGCCCTGCTAATGGAAATTTTTATGTGATGTCATATCTATTGGATGCAGTCCTTGGGACGGTCCACAGAGCCCATGGTGAATTGTAGCAGCCATTTGTAGAATATGTGGATAATAGAATCTGTGAAGATTATTCTTTTATGTTTGTCTACATATACAAAAATGAGATTACAAGGATTTGTGAGGAAATCTATCCTCAGTTTTACCAAGCCATTCATGGCACCTAGATGCCTAGAATATCTGAGAATTTGAGAAGAAGCATCGGGCAACTCCAATTTGTGGTGAGGGCACACTTCAACCAGGTAGAGAAAATCAGATCCCATTACAATTTAAAGGTGGCCCAATTCAGGGAATGGGATCCTAAAGGAAAAGTCAGAAATTATCTTCAATCTCTTAAGGAGAAGAAGGGGGTGACCATTACATATGGTCACCAAGAGTATGAGCATGATGTTATCTTCATGAATGCATCAGATGACTCAGAAGTGTGGACACATATGAGGGACAACCAAATGTCCATGATAGTTGCCCAAGCCATTAAGTATGACCCTGACATTACTAAGGAGCAAGCAAATGAGATGGTAAAGCAGACAAAACAAGCTTGGAGTCATTAGTGGCACCCAACGCAGCAACGAGACCCAACAGGACAAGACAAGCCTCCTCCTACAAGAGAAGAAATTAATCAACAAGAGGGATAGTCCAGAGGTCAAAGGAAGGAAAACCTCTAAATCAGAAATGAAAGTCTCAGAGGTCTCCTTAGTTCCCATCTGACCTCCACACATCTAGTTGCTACCACCATTTTGGGCACGACCACTATAGTGGAGATGACTACACCTCCTCTAGACGGGCAGAAGAACATTTTATTTATGGCACCTCTTCCTCCATTAACAACACCTACACAGGGAAGTCTCCTAGAGTTTCTGCAAGCTTTCTTCTCATCTCTTCCATCCACTCTTTTATCCCCTCAAGCACCTCAACAAGAACCTTTTATATCCATTCTTCCCTCCGCCACCATTGATCCACTTTCCATTTCTTCACCATCCCCTGTAGTGGTAGTCCCTACTATCGTGGTTCCTTCATTTGTTTCATCATCCCCTTCACTCACCATTCCCCCCACAGTCACTTACCAAAGGAAGTCCTGAGTGCTCCCTACCTCCTTCAAAGCCCAACAGTTGGATGAAAGACCATCATTAGGTCTTACAACTCCTGGAGGGTCCTTTGAAGAGGAAGTTGAGGAAGAGGAGCAAGTACATGTAATATCATTAATGGACTATCCTACTAATGAAGAGGAAGGAAATGCATAAATAATGATGGGACTAGAATCAAGGTCAAGTGAGGAGGGAGACCAGGACGAAGCAGAAGAAGAGGCAAAATTAGAAAAAGCTAAAACACTGAGCGTGAGAAGCTTACAAGAAGAAGAAACTCCAGTTGGAACATTAGAACAACAAATCCTTGCTGAAGAGGAAAGGCAAAGCATCAATAAGGTAGTTACTTCCCTTGCTTCTACTATTATTATTGTAGATACTTTGGCTACATATTTGCCTCCGGCCATTTTAGGGCCACCATCTTCTAGTTCAGGTGATTCTTCTATTCTTTCAATAACCACACAATTAAAGGCTCCAAAGAAAAGAGTCTATTTTGAGAAATTGGTTTCAATTTCCATTTTTGATCCTAAAAGGCCACCAGTCCCCCCGACATCTTCAAATCAATTAGAGTTGCCCTTGGAACAATCTACACTAGCACAGTCAGTCACAATGACAGTGGTGAGAACTCGAGGCTTGACTAAATATGTGGCTGAAGTCACCCCATAAAGGGAAGCCTCACCATGGCAGAGAATTACTTATCCACCCCTCCGATTCCCAATTCAAATAAGTGCTTCATTAGCACCTCTCTAGTAATAACTCCCTTTCCTATGATCACTCCGCCCTCTACCTCTGAAGACCCAAGTCAACCAGAAGGAGAACTTATTGTTCTCCAATGGGTTAAAGAGCTGCAAGGCCGAAGAGATGAGAGAGAGAATTTGGTCATCACTGAAAAACCTACAGTCTCTACTCGTTTTGATAGGTAGAGTGGCACCATTCAGAAGGTGAAGCAGAGGAAGGTGGTGAACATTAATACAAGGGAAGAACTCGAGTTTGAGCAAAGGGAAAACCTATTTCCCTTGGCCAAGAAGGTCAAAAAGAATCCAACTGACTCAACAAAGTATACAAAGGATTTTTGTTCTTTGGTGGATTCAGCGAGAGAAGCAATGAAAGAAATGTACAAGAGTAAGGAGGCACAACAGAAATTACTGCAGAGATAGATATCCATGCCTCTTGAAAAATTGTATAGTGTGCAAAGTGCAGCTACCAGGCTGTACAATATTTTGAATAATATTCGAGTCTCTAGAGGGGAAAGCCTGCCTGATAGAACAAAGGTGTTTAAACTTTGGCACCAGCTTAAAGAATTTGAGAAAAGGCTTACCTTTTTGGTTTAGTGTGCCAAAAGCAACACATTCAATCATCTGAACCTGATGTCCAACCAAGATGTTGCATGGGCCCTAAGTTATGTAATTGCAAAATGGGATGGCGCCTTTAATTGGCATACGCAGATGAAGGCTTTGATAGGACATTTTGCAAGCCATGAAAACAAGGTCTTAGAAATTTTAAGAGATATGAGGGTCATTGATGTGATAACCTTTACTGGAGAGCCAGTCAATAGGTCTAATTTTGAGACACTCCTTAAAGCAACTGCAGATAGCTTCAAGGAGGAAGTTTAGGGAACTACATATAAGACTAATAACGAGAATCTGTAGTTGATCAATTTTGCTAAAGAGAGAGTGGTGAAGGCTGAAGCCTTTGGAGCAGGGTTTAAGAGTTCGGACGCAGAACACAAGGTTGATGGCTAAAGCCATCCAAATATTCAAGCTTGCCCTGCTCAATTTTGATATCATTAATAAGGAGTTTGAAACAACACACGCAATATTTGAAAAACTCAGCGCCATAAAGGGAGCATCTGGGTCAATACCAAGCACGCAGTCAACTTCAAGTGCTGCCACGTCATCCTAGGGTCCCCATGTGATGTCCCCTTTTTAAGATTATAATAATTAATAATATTAATTAAGTTGGGACCTATCATTTATAATCTTTTGGGAAACTTAATAATATTATTATTATTAAAATAAAAAGTATTCTTAAATACTAATGTAAAAATAATAATATGACTAAGTCAGCCAAAAGTAACATATTGTCGGTAACTTATGTTTTATTATTAAAATAAAGTAAGTTTGAAGTTGGAATGGAAAAGGTATAAAAGGAGGGGTTCGTTTGGAGTATCTGTCATTCATCTATTATTTGATATTTTATAAGTTGAACAGTTTGTTTCTACTTTCAGCCATTGAGGATGAAAACCCTCTTTGGTAATCAGATGTTGGGGACGAAAATCCTCAACTTTTGCATGGTGGCTTCATTCAGGGGTCACATTGGGTGTGAAGGATTGTTGGATAAGGCATATGGGTTTGATTTATGCATGGTGTGGCAACTAGGACATCCATTTGAGGTTGACGCAGCAGCTACGACATTAATTGAAGGTGGACACAACAACTAGGAGGCAATTGGAGGTGGGCAACCTGCCTAGAGGAGTCATTCACATGCTTTACCAGCCTTGGGAGGGTTGGCATCACTCTAGGAGGGAAGATTCGAAGGTTGTTCCGCTTTGGCTTCATCAGGTTGGTTGATAATTGTTGAATTTGCATTTGTATAATCAATTGTAAATTATTTAATTTACAACCCTGAAATTTATATAAAAACACAGATTTGATGATGTAAGGGTTCTACCATGAAATAAATTGAATTTATTTATTTTTCGAAGGGTTTCTTGTTGGAATAATGCATATTTAAGCTTACCTAGGGTTAATAGGGTAAGTTATTTATTACCGAGGGTAAAATTTATTTACCTCGGTTAATTTATTTTATTGTTGAGAATTTCTCAACAATATATTTGTTCGTAGTATGAGAAAACAAATAGTTTGTTTTCTCTATTTTGTAATCATTACAAATAGTTTGTTAACATGAAACAAACTATTTGTATTATAAATACTTTGCATTATATGAGAAATTAACGAGAGATTATTAAGAGGATATAGAGAAATTTGTGGATTATCACATATTTTCTAGGTGTGACAAATTTATTTATTCTCTGAAAATATTTGCAGGTTATTTGTTGTGGGTTCTTTCTCCTGGATTGATCCTGTGTATCACCTGCTCATTCCTTCATGGTATCAGAGCTTGGAGTTCCAGTTGAAGATCCTCTTCCCTGCAATTTTTCATCTTTTAACACATTCAAAAAAATTATTTTATTGATGTGTTACAGATATTTTTAATTCTCTCAAATTCTGGTTCTTATTTACAAGTTTTTTTGGAAAATTCTGTACTTTTTGCTCATTAAATGGCCGTACAGATTTCCAAAATCAGATTTTTTTTAATGAGGGCGTAGGAAATCAAGTCAGGTATCCATTCCAATTTGAATTTTTGCATTTAATTCTGGACGTACAGCTCTTTCCTTCCAAATTCTGCTGACTGGTTCATGTTGGCAGACTGCAGTACCTGTTCGTTTTTATGATGTGGCAGATCGTACGGTTGACTTTTTTCAAATCTGAGACCTGTTAATGAAAGATGACTCTTATATCTTTCTATCCATATATTTTTTGACGAATTTGGGTCAGGCTGTACAACGTTTTGGAAGCCAACAACAGGAAATTAAAAACTGTTTTTTTGTCTGCTGCATAGCTGTACGGATTTCTTATTTTTGAACGCCTTATGCTGCATAAAATCCAAATCTGAAAATTTCATGTGATAGCAGACTTCAAAATATTTCATTTCATGCTGAGGACGGATTTGGAGCAGGCCGTACAGTCCTTTTGGCAGATCCAGTGGAGCCATTCTGCATTGCTGAAAGGTGTTTTTTCCTTGGCTGTGTTTACAATTTTTCTCAAATATTTCCCTGACCACCACGCCTTGCTGGAAAAAGAGTTTATTCTTGATAAAGCCAAAGATTATTCAGCTGATATCTCACATGTGTGTCATTTTTGGTTTTTTTAATTAATTATTTTAATTTTTAGTGGTTTAAATGCAAGTCTCTAGCTTTGAAAGTTCAAATTTGACTTTGCTAAAGCGGCTAGAGATATTTTGTTAAAATTTTGTAGGGAGGAGGTCTTGGGGTCAAATCCCCCTACATTTTTTTTTGCATAAAAGCCATTTTTTAATTTTGTATAAGCCAAGGCTAATTTTTTTTTTTGGTCGGGAGACGTTAAATTGTAACGGGAGGGGTGTTTTTTTTTTTTGAGGAAAAATAAATGTCTAGATTGTTCTTGTCAACTTCATCATCTTCCTCGGGAATGGAATCTCGATTGTTTGAACCTCTAAATTCTACAAATTACCATGTTTGGAAGCCGAAAATGCAACAACTCCTTCAATCAAAGGGCTTATGGAGATTTTTTTTTGAAACGACACCTGCAACATTCACCACTGAAAAAGACAAATATGCATATGGTTGTAAGCAGGATGAGGCTCTTGGATTGATCTGCCTCAATGTCTCAGATAATCTTCAATTTCACATTGCAGATGCTACTACGCCAAAAGAGGTATGGGAGAAATTTAAAAACCTATTTGGCAAAGTTAATGAGTTTAAAATTTTGCAATTAGATGCAGAATTGAGTACTCTCTCTCCATCAGATTTCCCTTCAATAGATGAATTCTTGGCAAAATTCAAATTTATAAGGTCACAGTTGAAAGCTGGTGACAAGGATAAAAGTGATCAGGAGTGCATTTTCATGATTTTGTCAAAGTTGAAAGGACCATATAGTGTTTTTTCCTCTGCTTTTTATACTATGATGGATACATTAGGTGATGAATTCAAATGGCCTTCTTTTGAAGTTTTTTGTGAAAGATTGACTAGGGAGCAAACAAAATTAATGGCCTTAGATGCTCTACCTGGTCCTAGTCATGCTTTAGTTGCTAATTCTTCTAAAGGAAAACCTTCACCTAAGTCTAAAAATCAAGCACCTTCAAATAACCCTCCAGAGTCCACCACCCAATCACCTCATCATTCTAAATCTACTAAGACCAAAAAGTCCTTTAAGCAAAAGAAGAAAACATTTGGTCCATGTAATTTTTGTGGTGGTCCTAATCATGATGAAAGTAGATTTTTTAAGAAGATGGAAGCATTAGAGGTAGCAGTCAGACAACACAAAATTTCCATTCTGTCTCCATCTCCTTCTACTTCTACAGGAAAAGGGAAAGCACTTTCAGCCAGGGCTATATCTTCATGTCAGGATCAATGGATTTTTGACTCAGGTGCTTCTCACCATCTCACACATTCTAAAGATCTATTGTCTTCTCTTACATATTGTAGTACATCACATATTGTTATGGGTAACTCCTCACAGATTGAAGTTTTGGGATCAGGGACCTGTTGATAAACAGGATGGATGTTTTAACAATGTATTGCTTGTACCTCAAATCTCTTTTAATCTTCTCTCTGTATATCAAATATGTAATTCTGGTACTGGTAAAACTGTGGAGTTTACTTCACATGATGTTGTAATAAGAGAATGTAATGATCCTAGTGAGATAGTTGCTACAAGTACAGCAGACCATACTGCAAGACTCTATACTTTTGATAAGTTTGAGTCTTTTATGTCTTCTGGTTCTTAACTTATAGCACATGGTAATAATCTCAGCAAATTGTGGCATGAGAGATTAAGACATTTGAGTTATGGATATATGCAACAAATGAGTACAAAACATCTTGTAAAAGGCCTTCCTAAGGTCTCTTATATTGATGGGGTGTGTCCTGGTTGTCTAGTTGGTAAACAGCACCAGGATCCATTTCCAGTTGGTAAGGCCACACGTGCAAATGCACCCTTAGAGTTGGTTCATAGTGATTTGATGACTTTTCCAACTCGTTCTTTTTCAGGGGCTAAATATGCACTCACATTCATTGATGATTTCACTCGTAAAACTTGGGTATATTTTCTCAAGTTGAAAAGTGAAGTTTTTGAGACTTTTAAGGCCTTCAAAGCCTTTGTTGAAAAACAATCATCTCTTCCTCTTAAGAAGATACGCACTGACAATGGGGGGGAATATGACAGTAATGCTTTCTATGATTTTTGTATTGAGCATGGGATACAACATTAGTTCACTGTACCACACACTCCTCAACAAAATGGTGTAGCAGAGAGGAAGAATCGAACATTGAAAGAGATGGCTAATTGTATGATTCACTCTAAAAATTTGGGTCCACAATATTGAGCTGAAGCTGTAAATTGTGCAAATTACATTCAAAACCGTATGCCTCACAAAGCTGTGCAAAATATGACACCAGAAGAAGCTTGGTCTGGGATCAAGCCTGATATTTCAGATTTTCGCATCTTTGGGAGTCAAGCATGGGCATTCATAACTGATGACAAACGTAAAGCATTGGAGAAGAAAAGCCAACCACTCATTTTTGTTGGTTATTGTGAAGATGTAAAAGCCTACCGTCTTTTTGATCCTGTCACACATGATGTGTTTTTTCGACGAGATGTTCAGGTTGATGAGTTACCCACTCCACAGGAGTGTACATCTAGTTCTTCTTCTCCCCCTCCTTCTACTGAGGATAGTGAGGATTTGCTTTCTATTGTTGATGATGATGATGATGTTGCACTTATTCAGCCACCACAGCCATCTTCTTCACCACCTTTGCCTATGTGGGCAAAGAGCACTCTACAGGCAGCTGGTTCTTTTGTTGGTGATCCATTTGATTCTCGTCGCACTCGCTCACAGACATCTGGTGTTGCTCTTTTGGGACAAGCTTGCACAGATGATCCAGTGTTGTTTTCTGAGGCTAATGGTATACTCAAGTGGGATGTTGCTATGTATGAAAGTATTCTTCATTGATGAAGAATGATACTTGGGATCTTGTCCCTCTTCCTAAGGGAAGAAAACTTGCAAAATGTAAATGGGTCTATAGGACCAAATATGCTGCAGATGGATCAGTAGATAAGTACAAAGCTAGATTAGTAGCTAAGGGTTTTTCACAGGTTGAAGGGGTTGATTACTCTGAGACCTTTGCCCCTGTAGCTAAGATGGATTCTATTCGGCTTGTACTCTCTCTTGCTGCTTCACATTCTTGGTCTATTTTTCAGATGGATGTGAAGAGTGCTTTCTTGCATGGTGATCTCCATGAGGAGATCTATATGGAGCAGCCTCCAGGATTTGTGCAGGACTCATCATTGGTTTGTAGACTCCGTCGTTCTCTTTATGGCCTCAAACAAGCTCCTAGAGCTTGGTATGAGAAGATGGATAGTTTTCTTTTGAGTTCTGATTTTATTCGTTGTGAGTCAGATCACAATGTATACATCCTGAAGCAAAGTGAGGAGCTTGTCATTTTGGTTTTGTATGTTGATCTCATCCTCACTGGCAGTTCAGATTCCTTGATACATGACATCAAGGACAAGTTGGCAGATAGGTTTGATATGACAGATCTGGGACTTCTACATTATTTTCTTGGTCTTCAAGTTTTTCAGTCTTCTAAGGGCATTTCTATTAGACAGCACAAGTATGCGACAGATCTTCATCAATTTGGCATGACTGATTGTAAGCCCACACCCACTCCATATCAGTCAGGGATTGTGTTGTTTGCCACTTGTACGACTCCTCTTGTTGATTCCACTTTGTATAGGCAACTTGTAGGTAGTCTTTTATACCTGACTCATACCCGTCCCGACATCACATTTGCTGTGAACCTTGTCTCTCGGTTCTCACATGAGCCTCATGAGAGTCATTGGCAAGCAGCCAAGCGTATTTTGCGCTACATTCGGGGCACCACTCACTTTGGTATACATTACACACCACAGAGTTCTACACAGCTTGTTGGATACACTGACTCTGATTGGGCTGGTGATGTTGACACTCGCAAGTCCACTTGTGGATTTGCTTTCACACTTGGTTCAGGGCCAGTTGCTTGGGCATGCAAAAAGCAGATTGCTATTGCATTGTCCTCTACTGAGGCTGAGTATCGAGGTGCTGTCAAAGCTAGTCAGGAGATACTTTGGCTTCGACAGTTGCTTGGAGAGTTTGGCTTCACACAGCAGGGTCCTACTACTCTTTGGTGTGATAACCAAAGTGCGATTGCTATTTCACGCAATCCTGTTGAGCATCAGCGGACAAAACACATTGAGATTCACATGCACTTCATTCGACATCTTATTCAGGATGGAGTTCTTTCTTTGGAGTTTGTGCCTACAGCTGAGCAGATTGCAGACATCTTCACTAAACCTTTGGCTTCTCCTCGTTATCTTCAGTTGCGAGCGATGCTTGGGGTGAAGGAAGTTGTCCTTGGGGGGGATTTCCCATGAAGTCCTTCCTTTATTTTTCATATATTTTGATTGGTTTGTACATGGGTACCTTATCAGGCCTAGTAGCCGGGACCCATCCTTGTTTGTCATTCTCCCTATGTTTCGCTTAAGGGAGGGTGTTGGAATAATGCATATTTAAGCTTACCTAGGGTTAATAGGGTAAGTTATTTATTACCGAGGGTAAAATTCATTTACCTCGGTTAATTTATTTTATTGTTGAGAATTTCTCAACAATATATTTGTTCGTAGTATGAGAAAACAAATAGTTTGTTTTCTCTATTTTGTAATCATTACAAATAGTTTGTTAACATGAAACAAACTATTTGTATTATAAATACTTTGCATTATATGAGAAATTAACGAGAGATCATTAAGAGGATATAGAGAAATTTGTGGATTATCACCTATTTTCTAGGTGTGACAAATTTATTTATTCTCTGAAAATATTTGCAGGTTATTTGTTGTGGGTTCTTTCTCCTGGATTGATCATGTGGATCCTGTGTATCTCCTGCTCATTCCTTCATTTCTATGTAGATTATATTTTCGTATCATGTGTTATGGATCATTTTCAGAATTATGTACTTTCATGTCAGGTTTGAGTGAAATTCCAAAATTGTATAAATCTGCCCTAAAAGGGACATTATAGTGGTATCAAAGCCTATCTTTTGGCTAACTGCGGGGTTGAGTTGTTGCAAGGTTGCCTACATGCCAAATAGTGATATATAGGTTAGATATTATGAAAGATAAAAAAAAAAGGGCTAGAATAGCTAAGGGAAGAGTTTGAACAACTAGAGCACAAAAATATGGATGATTCAGAAGCAGATAGTGTTCGATTTGAGAAGTTCACTCAAAATCAAGAGTGTATGACAGATATGATGGCTGAGATGATTCGCATAATGCGGGGCATGATAACTTTTTGTCCATCCAATGGTGAAGGGAGTGCTTTAGGAGTCAACCTTAGCCCTCCTTCTACATAGAGGGTAACCGTTAGATCTACATCTAGGCCTTTTCAGCCTAACTTCATCCGTAAAGAGGAAGCCATTCCGGAGGTAGGGCTTCAGCCTTCAGTGATGGATGATATTCATGATAGTTATGAAGAATACACGACTCTTCCACCTAAAATCAAGGGAGAAATGACCCTCACTAATTTCATGGAGATGAAAAAAAACAAAGAAGGGCCTAGGGCTGATCCTAGATAGCAAAATAATCAGAGGGATCTTCAACATGCATTGTGGAAGCTCACTTTATCTACTTTTGATGTGTCTACCAAGAGTACCGCTCGAGCTTGGATTTAAAAGGTAGAAACCTACTATCCCTTCGGCCTATGATGGAGGATGAGGCCATCAAGTTTGCCACTTTACATCTTGAGGGTACCGCACATGAGTGGTGGTATAATGGTCTAATCACACAAGGGCACAACCTCATCAACTCTTATGACAAATTCAACAGTGGGTTGATTAAGAGGTTCGATAGGGTGGATCTGGAAGTTCATTTTAGAGAATTGGTGCAGCTGAAACAAAAGACTTCCATGGATGATTATGTGGCTGATTTCTAGAGGGTTTTGGTGATAGTACCAGATGTTTTCGAAATGAGGCTTGTGGTTTTGTTCATAGAAGGGTTGGCTGACGCACTCAAGGGTTTAGTCAAGGCTTTCAACCCTTGTTCCCTCCAAAGGGCACAACCTCATCAACTCTTATGACAAATTCAATAGTGGGTTGATTAAGAGGTTCGATAGGGTGGATCTGGAAGTTCATTTTAGAGAATTGGTGCAGCTGAAACAAAAGACATCCATGGATGATTATGTGGCTGATTTCCAGAGGGTTTTGGTGATAGTACCAGATGTTTTCGAAATGAGGCTTGTGGTTTTGTTCATAGAAGGGTTGGCTGATGCACTCAAGGGTTTAGTCAAGGCTTTCAACCCTTGTTCCCTCCAAGAAGCCATCAAAAAGGCTCTTGATCTTGAAATAACAACACCGAGGGAGAGATTTTTGCCTTTTGAACAACAGATAACACCTATTTTTAGACAAGAAAGGACACCTTTTGGGCAGCCTAGGACTGCACTTCCCGAGTAGCCAAAAACAACCCCAATTAGACAACAAAGAAGGCCTTACCAGTAAGGCATTGGTCAGCAAAAAGAGCTGCCAACGACAAACAGGGAAGTAGAATCAAGGATTGAACTAAGAATAAGGAATTTGTGTTTCACATGGAAAGACCCTTGGACATCAGGTCATCGTTGCCTTGACAAAGGGCAAGTTCTTTACATCGAGGTAGTTTCGGATGGAGAAGGAAAAGAGGAAGGAGAAGAGGCAACCCCTAATGAAGAGGAGCAAGAGATGAAAAAGGTGACAACATGGGTGGAACCCTTGCCACATTGTCCGGTGCTCTCCTAGGTACCACTCGTTTAGAGTGAGAGGGGAATTGCAAGGTAAGAAGGTAACCATGCTTGTTGATAGTGGAGCCACACATAACTTCATTGATGAAAGTTTGGCATCTAGATGTGGCTTGCCAACTACTGATTTCAAGGGTTTCAAGGTGACCATGGTGGATGGCTTCACCATCCCTTGCACAAAAAAAATACAAAAGTTGAATCTCACATTGGGAAGGCATAAAATTGAGGATGATTTCTATGTGGTTGGGATTGGAGAGACCGACATAGTCTTCGGGGTGCAGTGACTGCATTCTCTAGGATAATTCACCCAAAACTATCAAACATTGGAGCTGAAATTCAGATCAGCTGGTAAAAAGATAGTGCTGCGTGGTATGGTCAATGGGGCTCCTTTGGTTGTGACAACATAAAGGATGGAAAGGGCTTTCCATAGAGGGCAAGTTGCTTGGGTAGCCGAGTGTTTTGTGAATTCTGCAAATCAAAATGTGGGACAACAACATCATAAGGATATTCAGCCCATCCTTGACAAGCATGCCAAGGTTTTTGATAGCATTCCACAAGAATTACCGCCATTCGATGACGAGGGCAAGCTGATTTTGATTCCGGAATCTATTATGGAGGTTTGGGAAAGGAAGCTAAAGAATAGGGGCATCACGGGGTATTTGATTCATTTGAAGGACTTGCTCATTGAGGATGCCACTTGGGAAGGAGCAACTATTTTTCAACATCCTAGCTTGCAATTACTTGAGAACAAACAATTTCGAGATGGGAGGACTGTAATGTCCCCTTCTTGAGTTTAGATTAGTTTGGAGACCCTTACGGAAGGAGAAATAAGGGAAACATGGTTTTTTTGTTAAAATTGCCAAAAAGTAACTATGTCAGCAACTTATTCTAATATGATTTTAATAAAGAAGGGGGACTTTATAATTTGATGTAAGTCGGCCCTTAGTTTGAAATTATAATGAAATTGCTTTTGAATATTTGTTTTTTCCTCCCTCTTGGAGCGTCCCACTTGGGAGGAGGATTGGAGGGAAAAGGGGGTATAAAAGAAGGTAGAGAGATCCAATTTTGGCATCATGATCAGCTATGTATTATTTTTCTCTAATGTTAAGCACGCTTGCTTGTATTCTTAGCTCTTGAGGACAGAGACCTTCATTGGCTTTAGTATTCAAGGACGAAAACCCTCATTACTCGGCTGATGGCTTCATCTAGGAGTCACTTTGTGCATAAATTAATCTTTTCTAGGATAAAGGTCACCTTGGAGGGTGGCGAATCAATTAGGGCAGTTGTCAAGGGGGGATCAAATCAGTTTGGGCAGACTTGGGAGTGGGGCAAACTAGTTTGGCAGTCCTGGGAGGATAGATGCAGCAGTAGATCAGCTCCTTGTGGTTCAACGCAGCACTTTTCAGGGTTTTGGAGGGGTGGCGCCTTGCTTGGGAAGCTTGATTTCCAGTTTCAACATTATTTGGTGGGTGAAAACTTCAGTTTCTCCCTTCATTGGTTTGACAATATTTTATATTAATTTTCAGGACTGAATTTGTCTAACAATCAGATCCTTTTGATGTCAAATAAATATATTGAATTTCTGCAATTTACATGAGGGTTTTTAGAAGATCTGAAAATTATCTTTATGCATAATCTGTATTTTCTGAGTTAGGGTTTCAATTAAAAAATCAGAATTGGTGTTTCATTTTTGAGATTGCTGCAAATTCCAAAATCGTATTATTTTGCCCTAAGAGGGACATTACAATGGTATCAGAGCCAAGATTTTGGCAGCTTGTGAAAGAAAAAAATAAAAATAAAAATAAAATTGCAGATCCGTACGGATCCGTATGACGGTCATACCCCTATTAGATGAAATAGATCCTAGTTTGTATAGCTCCAGAGTAGTGGTTGTACCATTTGTAGCTAGGGTTTTAGACAAAGTTTCAAGTTTCTATGTGTTTTCAAGTTATGACAGGATATATTAGAGCATTGGATCTTGCCACCCTATGATTCAAAAGAAGATAAAATGGTAAATAGAATTTCTGATGATGCTAGGTTTGAGAGGTTTGCCCAAGGGCAAGAGAGATTGGCTAATATAATGGCACGACTGATCCACACCATGCAAAATTTGAATGAAGAAAGCTCTTCAAGGGCAAACAATAATATTCAGCCACCAAGGACCATGAGTGATTCTTTATCTAAGTCATTTCAACCTACTTTCCTTCTAAGAGAAGAAACCATTCCAGTGAGGGAAACTCAACCCTCCATAGTTGATGACATTGCTGCCAGCTACGCTGAGTATAAAGCTCTTCCAGTTGAGATTGGGAATAACTTTCACTTACTAGCTTCATGGGATTGAAGAAAGATCGAGTTGGAATTGGACCAAGGTTTAAACCACGAGCCACATAAGGAGAAGTGCAACATGCTTGGAGAAAGGAAGAGGAAAAGAATTTCCAAATTTTAATGGTGAAGCATGAAGAAAAATAAAGGTTGCAAGTAATGGAGAGGGAACAATCCATGGAGGCATCAACCGTACAAAAGGAAAGTGGAAAAAATGTTCCAGTCCAAGAGGAAAATAATTCTTCCCTTGTGATGAGGAAAGAGAAAGAAACCTGAAAACAAGAACACAGGGAAAATAGTGAAGAGATCAAAACAAAAAGGGTTTTACTTGTTGAATGCAAAGAGCTCAAGATGGAGGAACATGCACCATCCTTCAAACTTCCAAAGGAGGAGCCATTGACCGATTTTTAGAATAGCATTGTGGGGGGACATGTAAAGGAAGAACATGCATTACATGTTGAATGTCGAGTCTCTAAAATTGAGGATGTTTCAACCCTAGCAGCACCTATCAATCTACCAAGCATTGCAAAGTTTGAGTCATTACCGTATAAGATTGATTTTTAGAGTAACTATAGTGATGAGCATGCAAGTAAGGAGAATGTTTCAGTTGATGCCACTAATTCTGAAATTCTGAATTATAGGATGGTTGTGTCAAGGCAAATCTCTCAAAAGCTCCTACTTTAAATCAGAAAAAGGAGGTAAGCAATTTGATTACAGCCCAAGGTATGTAAAGGAAAGTCATATTTCAGATTTATTGCTTCTTGCTATGCCATTGCATGAAGTTTGTCATCATTGGCATCATGTTAAAAATGGTGATAAGATGAAGAACACGATTGGCACTCAAAAGGTTTTAATTCAGATCCTTCATTGCGTGGGAGGAGCCAAGTGGGACAACAGTTGCACAATGGGGAGAACATATGGCATCTTTCGGTCTTATGGGAGTTTGTGGGTGCCTTCAGGCATCAACAAATTTTGGAGGATCATCTTGAGGATGAATTGCATTCAGTATCCATTGGGGTTATATCATACTATGTTCCTTGGGAGGAGCTATCTCATTTGACAAGTATTGGATCCAGACTCCACGAGCACTACATTATGACTCATCACTTTGGCATAGTGATACTTAAGCATATGAGGTTTCAATTGCTTGAGGGCAAGCAATTTTGGGAAGGGCGAACTATAATGTCCCATTTTTTAGATTAAAATAATTAATAATATTATTTAAGTTGGGTCCGATCATTTCTAATTTTTTGGGCAATTTAATAATATTATTAGCATTAAAATAAAAAGTATTCTTAAATACTTAATGTAAAAATAATAATATGACTAAGTTATTCAAAAGTAACTTATTGTCGGCAACTTATGTTTTATTATTAAAATAAAGTTTGGAGTTGAAGTGGAAAAGGTATAAAAGAAGATGGAGGGGTTCATTTGGAGTATCTATCATTCATCTATCATTTGAAATTTTATAAGTTGAGCAGTTTGCTTCTACTTTCAACCATTGAGGACGAAAACCCTCTTTGGTAATTAGATCTTGGAGATGAAAACCCTCAACTTCTGCATGGTGACTTCATTCAGGGGTCACGTTGGGTGTGAAAGATTGCTGGATAAGGCACAAGGGTCTGATTCATGCATGGTGTGGTAGCTAGGGCATCCATTTGAGGTTGAAGCGGTAGCCAAGACATCAATTGGAGGTGGATGTAACAACTAGGAGGCAATTGGAGGTGGGCGACCCGCCTATAGGAGTCATTCATGTGTTACCAACCTTGGGAGGGTTGACATCACCCTAGCAAGGAAGATTCGTAAGTTGTTTCGCTTTGGCTTCATCCGGTTTGTTGATAATTGTTGAATTTGCATTTATATAATCAGTTGTAAATTATTTATTATTTAATTTACAAGCCTGGAATTTATATAAAAAATCAGATTTGATGATGTAACGGTTCCACTATGGAATAAATTGAATTTCCTTATTTTTCGAAGGGTTTCTATGTGGATTATATTTTTCCTATCATGTTTTATGGATCCATTTTAGAATTATGTACTTTCATGTTAGGGCTTCGGTGAAATTTCAGAATTGTAATTTCTTCCTTAAAAGGGACATTACACCCCAATTTTTGAGATATGCAGTCATGCATACTCCAACAGGGCCAATTTTGATTCCCCAAGCAACTACAACATCTATTTCTGTTTCTACAGTTGTCACGCAACTGTTTTCCTCTTCTAGCGGTGCGACATCAACACCACTCTAAATATGAATATGTATTTGCATGTTTCAATTAAGTTGGAAGTGATGGTTTCTAATTTATTTAGCATATATATATTGTATTTTGGTCAAAGGAATTCTATTCTAGGTAAACACTTTCGTATATGCATGTTCTGCATGATTTTTGACACAATTCTATATTTTTGAGATGCAAGTTTAGACTTCTCTTGGAGGATGAGGCATCCCCTCACCAAGCCTATATATTTGTATCCTCCCTATCCCAAAGGGAGGAGAATTTTGGCTATTAAGATTAATAAGAAATTCTGACGATTGTTCTGCAATTAGTCTTGACGTGCAAATCTAATTCTTCTCCAAACCTGTGAATCTTGTAAGAAGTTTTGTCATTCTGGTATCTTATTCTCTTGTTTGTGCATGGATATTCTTTTAAATACAATTATTTATATTGTGCTATTGCTAATTTGAATGCCTTTTGTGTATTAATCATAATCTCCCTTTGTAGATGTGCAATTGCAATCTCGTATTAACAACCTTTGATTATATATGTTAAAGTTTACTGTATTCCTGTTTCCTTAGACTCTTAACTGTGTTTGATTGTTGGTGTGCTTATAGTAGCTTGCAACAGACATTTGTCCAACCCTAGTTCAAGAGCTGACTTATAAATGTTTCATCTTGTTTGGTACACAGGCCTTCTTTCTTGCCCTACCTTTCCCTCTTTTTTTAGTTTTTTTTGGTTAGACCCACCTTAGGTTAAATCTATTATCTATCCACCCATTTCAAGTAGATTTTGATTCATCCGTATTCAAACCACCTGTGGTAAACAACTGCTATGCTCACCGCTATTCTACCAACAGGTTGTTTACAAAACCCAATACCCCGCAACTCGTGCTTTTGAGTGAACTTTTTTTCACGGATCTTAAAACGTTAGAGGATATTTTTGTCACATGAATCATGCACTTGTGATCAGCTTGGTGATCCAGTGCAACAATGAGAACATTCTCTAAGGTGTGGGACCTTGGCTCCTTGGGATGAACCTCCGAAGTAGGTCGGCTTCCAGCCTAGATTGAATGCACCTAGTGTATCGTCAACTTATAGGCCTCTAAACTCTTATTTAACAATCTTAAAACTAGCTGCTTGACAAGAAAAAAGGGAGAAGAAACTGAAAATACAATTGAGGTGATGCCCCAGTGGTCTAGGGAACTTCACTACTTGCTTATATTAGCACAAGAAATTCTTTTTTATGACTGATTATTGTTCACACAACTCCTACAAGGTGTTGCACATAGGCATGACAAAGTGATAACAACAAAAAGGGATGACAAGGCTCACAATTCATCTGAAATCAGGGCAAAAGGAGTTAGATATCTACGAATATGACTGAAACTCAAAAATTTGCACAATGAAATTGTTGACGCTGTGGATTGCACTGTTTAAAAGAAGGCTCAGCTTCTTTCTTCCACGCGGCACAATGGAGACATTCCTCCTACTGTGGGCTTGGCAAATTTGAGAAATGAATCTCTAGAGATGGGCTAGCACTCCATGATGCATCTTTGAGGTCCTTAACTACTACTGTTGATAATGGGGGGGGTGAAAAGAGAGGAGGATATAACAAAAGCAGAACCTATCTAAAATGGTGATGCACCAAATGATTTGATCTACTCAGCTTATATCAACACTTTACACCAACAGAGCAAACAGACACTTCATTCTGAACAAAAGATCAGACTGCGTGGGCGCTTTAACAAGGGGCTTAATGGAGATACAAAGAAAAAGAACCTACCATAGGTGCTACAGAAGCACACTGTTAGATAATTGCTCTTCTGTCTCTATGCTCCAACTTGGGCAATTCCTTTTAACCTGTAGAAATGGTCTGGGATATACTAGATATGCTGGTGTCGATCTATGAAAGTATCAAGATGAAATGACTAAGCACAAAATTGATACACAGGCATATTCATAAGTATAACACATTAGATGGAGGTAAAACACGTTCTTTTGATTCAAAGGTAAAATTTTTGGCAGGGCTTCGCCTTACACAAATGAGAGATCCTTTTTTCAAGCTGAGAGGGTACAATATATAGCATTAAGAGAAAGACTATTGGTCCCCCCTAGAACAGGCGGCCCATACTGTATTAAACGCCTAGGAAAGAGGAATCCGCTCATGCTGCTGTCATCTTTCCATAAAAGCCCTGAAAGAACCATGCTGTAGATGTCATAGGTATTGACTTTGCTGCTCAAATTGTATTAAATGTTCCTGCTAAAGCATGGGTCGCTTTGTTGTTTGAAAGACAAGGCCACCTTTCTATGAAACTTATGCGACTGTCTGCTTATCAATGCTAAACGAAGAAAAGCGGGCCGCGCTATTGAATGCTTGCGCTCCCTTTGATAACCACTTGGTGGGGACTATTCCATCTGCAGCAATAACTTCTTCTGTCAACGCCTTCTGTGCCACCTTGACTGCTCTATTTGTTCTTGCACTACTTGTCTTTTCCTGGCAACTCGGCTCTCGGGGTTGTCTTTCGTCTCCTCCTGGCTCCTTTCCTGGCAGGTCGCTGAGTCTTTGGGTCTTATTCCCTTTGAATTCCTTCGAGCCTGCGCTTATTAGCTCTTTTGGCCGTTTGTCCGAAAGAACTTGTTCTTTGGCTTCTCTTCAACGGCTGACGCATCCCATCAAAATTGACGTCTGTGGGCCTGTCACCATTTGAAAACCAATGACTATTTCGTTATCTTGAATTTGACGTTTGTGGGCACGTCACCAGATGTTTGAACCTCCAACGGCTAGTTCACCGTCTTGAATTTGACGTTGTTGGGCCCGTCATCATCTTTAGTAATTCCTTCAGCTTTTTGCAAAATGAACCTTTCCGAAGGGAAGGTGATCCTTCGGAAAAAAGGAGAAGGTCCCTTTGATTGCCGAGAGCCCTTCGCAAGGGCACCTGCTTTTCGGGTTCCTTCGGGTCCTGTTGTCTTTCGAATTCCTTCGGACATTTTGCCTGAAGGAAATGTGCCTTCAATGTCTCAGCATTCTCTTTGTAAATTTCTTCGAACAAAATGTCCGAAGGAATTCCTTCGAGCATTTTGTCCGAAGGAATTTACCTTTGGTTTTTTACCTGTCTTGTACATGGATTTTCTTCGGACAAAAAGTCCGAAGAAATCCTTGGTTTTGCCTTGTCACTTTTCTGAAGGAACTTCCCTCTTGGCTTTCAGCCTTGATCTCTTTTAAATGTGTTCTCTGCCCTCCGCAAGCGCACCTTGGGTCCAAAATTGTCCTTCGGAGCTTGCTTGAATGGTCCCATTTGTCACCTTCCTGCCCTCCGCAAGGGCACTTGACCTTCGGAGTTTTTTGTAGAAGACTTGCATTCCTTTGAAACTGGCCCATTCCTTTGTCAAAAAAAGCTTGTCCAAGGTAATTTGCTGAAGCGAAATAAGCCCCAGATCAACCCGAAAACCTACAGGACTCAAATCACTTGGCTCTTTCGTAGAACAGGCTTATTATAAAGGGAAAAACGACAATTGCAGTAAGGTGAAGACATTAGAGACTGACTAATCAGGACAACAAGGAAAGAAAAGGGAGATCGATTTTTGGCATGCAGGACCAAAAATGGTCAACATATTTGGCGATTCACAGGGGAAGCATGCCTGCTATGCTTAAGAAAATCGGTGGCTTACAAGTCCGTTGGGCATGGAGTCAGAATATAGCCTAAAAGGCTGACAATAACCTTGAAGAACTTAAGAATCAACATGAAGCTTTTACCCCAAACGATAAACAAAACACACACATGGCTAAAAAACTATGAACATGCGCAAAAACACTTAGGGTAAACAAAGGGAAAAAACAAAAAAAATATGTACATAACAAGAGAAGGCCTAGTGACAATGCTTAAGATATATCCCATTAACTGGGATATGCAATTCTCCACCATCCAACTTGGAGAGTTGGAATGCGTTATGCTGCTTGCATTGAGTGATGACATATGGACCACTCCATAAGGCATCGAACTTCGTGTGCTTTCCTGTTTTAGCTCGGTTTTCATCCCATTTTAAGACAATGTCGCTTTCTGAGAAGCCTTTTGATGAGGATTTTTTATCAAAATGCTTCTTCATTTGCTGCTGACGGCTGGTCATGGAAACCATGGCTTGGTCTCTTATCTCCTGAAGCTACATTAATTCACAAAATCTGACCTCCATGCTATCGTTTTCTTCCAATTGCAGCTAGTGGGCAAGATCCAAGGCTGGCAATTCAAGCAAAATAGGAAGTCTAGCTTCCCTTCCATACACAAGTGTATATGGTGAATTACCAACTGCTCTTTTTGGAGTAACCCTGTCTGTCCACAGGACTATTTTCAGCTTGGCGTGCCAAGTTCTTTGATTTTCCTCCATTGTCTTTCTAATGATCCTGATCAGATTCTTATTGGTGGACTCAGCCAGCTCATTTCCTTGTGGATAGTAATTGCAAGAAGTACTAAGGTAGATGCCGTATCCTAATGCCTACTCGCTTGTTTTGGTTCCCAAGAAAGCCAATGCGTTATCTGAGATGATGGTAGCTGGGACTCCAAATCTTGTCATTAGGCCTTCATAAAAGTCTAGGACCGCACTTTCGTTGGCTTCCTTCAAAGCAACAACTTCCACCCATCTTGTGAAGTAATTTGTAGTAGTCAAGACCCACTTGTGGCCAGCACTAGGAGGATTGATCATTCCTATGAAGTCCAAGCCCCATTGCATGAACGACTACTCTACTTGAATAGGTTGCAGTGGCATTGCAGCCAACCATTGCTTTCCATCAAAGAGAGCACATTTTTGACATTTCCGAATCCAGGAATGAGTACCTCTAAACAAAGTGGGCCAAAAGTAACCAACCTTCATAAATTTTGCAGCTGTAGACTTAGGAGCAAAATGATCACCAGCTGGCCCGTCATGAAATTCAGATAATACCATGTTGCCCTGATTCGAATCTATGCATCTCAAAAGTACCCCTGAAAAATCCTTTCTAGACAACACCCCATCAACCAGGACATAAGGAAGCGACTGGACCCTGAAATACCTCCTCTTAGTCCTATCAAGGCCCTGTGGGCACTCACCAGTGAAAAAGAAATGAGTCATGTCTTGTGCTCAGTACTTTATGATCGCATGTTCCTCTACTGCAGCTTTATCATGGAGTAGCAAAATGCCCTCTTTCTATTGTTTAAGGTCTGTAGAGAGGTGTTCACACAACCCTCTTCCCCTTACCAGCTTGGTGGTTTTGATATCCACATCATATTCCATTATCTTGGTGATCCACCCTGCTCTTTTTTCATTTAAATCACGGCTGATCAAGAAATCTTTGACACTGGGATGTGGTACCATGATATGAACCTTGCTGTTTGACAACATATGTCTGAATTTTTTCAGGTTTCGTATAACTGCAAGTGCTTGCTTTTCAACATATGTGTACCTAATTTCAAAACCTTCTAGACCTTGGCTAAAGAATGCGAGAGGTTGTTCAAGGTTTTCATCATTTGCTTGAGTGAGCATGGCGGAGATTACTTCTTCATTTTCGAAAGTGTAAAGGTTGAAATCTTTGTAGAAGTCAGGATTGATCAAGGTGGGAGCTTGGGCATTAGCTTGCTTAATCTCTTCAAAACTACCCTTTGTGCTGTCCATGCAAACTTCTCATCCTTTTTCAGCATGGAAGTTAGTGGCTTGACTATCTTGGCAAAATTAAGGATAAATCTCCTAATAAAATTTATTCTGCCAAAGAAGCTTTGCAGACCCTTCTTGTGCTTAGGTAAGGACAACGCTAGGATGGCGCGTACTCTTTTTGGATCAATGGTCAAGCCCCCTTTCGAAACAACATGACCAAGGAGTTTGCCTTCATGGACAACGAACACACATTTCTTTGGGTTGAGAAAGATACCAAACTCTCTACACCTCTCAAAGATTTGTTTCAGGTGTTTCAGATGTCCTGCATCCTTAGAGAAAATTGTTACATCGTCAAGATAGACCAATACAATATAATTTATTAGGCCCTGGAAAGCCATGTCCATGGCTCGTTGAAAGGTAGCTCCAACATTTGACAGTTCGAATGGCATCTTCCTGTAAGCAAAAGTTTTTCACTTGGTATTGAAGGCTGTCTTGTATTGATCGCAGTCTTGCATTAGAATCTGATTGTACCCTGAATACCCATCCAGGAGGGAGAAACGTTCACTGTCTGTCACCATTTGGAGGATCTGCTCCATACTTGGGAGTGGATAGTGATCTTTTAACAAGACTATTGAGGTCCCTAAAATTGACACACAGTCTGATCTTCCCATTCTTCCTAACAGGGACTAGATTAGCCAACCAAGAAGAGTGTTTGATAGGAAAAATAATTCTGGACTCAATCAGCTTGGTGAGCTCTTTCTGCATGAAAGGCTCAATCTTCGGATTGATAGGCCTTTGTTTTTGTTTGATGGGTTTGGCGCCTTCCTCCAGTTCAATGGTGTGTTGGGCCAAGCTTGGGTCAAAACCCTTCAGATCGCTATATTCTCAAGCAAAAACATCAGCAAATTCTTGGCATAACAAAATGAAAGAATGCCTTTCCTCATTTGTACATACCTTCCCAAGTGCAAGCAGCCTGTTCTTGAATATTTTGACTCTTTCGTAATTTTCTTTCTTGATTGTGATGCTTGCTTTGTCATTTTTCAGTTGGTCATCCTCATTGAAGATGCTTTCGAGAGTGACCAAACATTTGGAAAGTTTGTTGTTCTTCAGCTGAACAATCTGGTCATCATACTGCTGCTGCAGCTTGGATTGATTCCTAGAAGCAAACTCAGCCTCCTCTTGCAAGAGTGCTATCTGCTAATCACTGTCAAACACCTGCCAATTGGTGACGTTATCAGGTACGGAGAGTCTTGTTACCACTTTTAAATGACGTGGACTGCTGTCCCGACCTATTTCTTTGGGAATGTCAAACTGAGCACCAACTGCTGCTAGTCTGTCTCCCTGCTTATTTTGTTCTCTTGGAATGGAAATAATGTTGAAAGCAAGGAAATTCGCTACTAGGTCCCACGCCTTGTGCTTTTAAGACTTAAGCAAGGAATTCTTGGTCAAGTTTCGCCCTCTCACCTGGTTTACAATTAACTCACTGTCTCCAAAAACCTGCAATTTTTTTATTCCCCTTTTCCTTGCCCACTCTAAACCATGAATGAGAGACTCATATTCTACAACATTGCAAGTGCAGGAAAATCAGAACCTGAAAGTTGAGAAGTATCTCTCTTTTGAGGGTGAAATTAACATTACTCCACCACCAACTCTCAATTTGCTTCTTGAGCCATTGAAGAAGAGTTGCCATAAACCCAAGCTCTCTTGGTTTGCTTTCATCAAATTTGGCATGAAAGTACCTTCTTCATGCATGCAATAAACTCCAAGGCCTGCCTCTTTGATGAACTTGTATGGGTCGTGTTCGAAATTGTTACTTCTCCATTCATCTAAGAGCAGGTCAGCAACTCCTTCAAGGGAAGAGGGTGGAGATTGGTCCATTTGGAATTCTTCTTCGTCAATGATGGCGTAGCTTATGTTTGTCGCCTTAAGTGAGTATGGCTCTAGATGATCTCTGTGGATTGGCTTCGACTCAATCTTCACTTTAGTTCCATATTTGGTTCTAAAAACCATGTAAGACCAATTTGCTGCTAAGCACCCACCTATCTTGGACGTGAAATCCTTGGATAAGCAGAGAGCAAAGTATGGAGGAACATCCGCCACTACCACGTCGTGGGGGACGGAGAAGGCTGGACAGACGTGCAACGTTAGATTCAAGCCTCTTACCACTCCTAATGTTTTAGCTGGTGATCCATCTTACTGCAGGACTCCCTTGGTCATTTCTTCATATTTGAGTCTCAGCTTATCTACTATGCATTTGAGCATTACTGAGGTGCTTGCCCCACTATCAATAATGCAATTGTGAACCAAAAAATATCCGATGACTAAGGATAGATAGAAAGGAGGAACCTTTTCATCCTTCTTTGTTTGACCTGCCATGGAAGGGTGCCCATTCATAATCAACACATTGTCGGCCTTTGCTGGGACAACTTGTTCATTCAGCCCATGTAATTCCTTCTGGAGTATATCCGTTTGTCCCGGCATTGCTAAAGAGTCTCATAATGAGATATTCATGTGCAGCTTCTTCATTTGGTCCACCACATTGATCTAAGGGTTGCTCCCTTTTGAATTTTCTTTGGGGGCATTTACAGCGTGAGGTGCACGCCGAGGAGTTGAGGGTGCAACCGACGGCTTGTAATTTGGAAACTTCTGGTTCACTGTGATAAAGAAGATGCTGCAAACATTTGAATAGCTGTTTGTGCTTCCTCCATAGCTCTCTTTTTGGACCTAGTATTGGCTGCAACACAATCATCCTAGTTATTCATACTCCCTACATAATTGACTGAATAGAATTATCCTTCCAGGTGGTTCACGAGAGTGGAATCGGACTGAGTCTACCTGTTGTCCATCCCAGGTTGTGTTGACGCCTCAAAACCTGGGAATTGGATTGTTTGATTTTCTTGTATGTTCATATATTGATTTGGCAACTCATTATTATAAGCAACCTGCTCTTGACCATACCCCAGGGGTGGGCAATTAGGTTGTTCCTGTACCAAATTATTTTGAGTGGGAACGAGAGCTTTGGATGATGAAGGAGCACCTGGATTATAACTTTGATATGGTCTGGCTTGGGTAATCTGACCCTGCCCTTGGTTATAATTTTGGAAAGGAGGTTTATTCGTTTGTCTGAACCGTTGGTATCTTTGGTTCGGCCGATAACTTTGAGCTTGTTGCCTCTTGAGAGCCACTAATTCATTGGTTACACTTTGTAACAAGCTCTTAACTTCATGGAGGTCGTTTGGCGAGGTAGCAGTCGGCTTTTCTACCCCAGGCAGAAGAGCTAAGGTGGGTGCAACAGTTTGAACCGGGGGTGGTAATTCGGGAAAGAGCGGCATATGAGGTCTAGGGGCTATCTTCCTTGCTTGCATCAAACAATTTTTGACGGCTGTGGCTATTTCATAGGCAACGGGTAACACTTGTCCTCCCATGGACTGTATCATGACAGCAATGTCGCTGTTCAAAGCTTTTAAGTCGTAAAGGAAAGCATAGCTTGGGGTCGACCTCACTAAAATGGGGATTCTGTCTCAAGTCTTTTGGAACCTGGTATTAAAATCCTGCATAAATTCATGTGGGGCTCTTTTCATGGTGGTCAATTGCTCAACAAGAGAGAGATGGTCACTCTTCTCCCCGAATCTATTTGTCAAGAGGGCACCTAATTCATTCCATGAGCCAACTGAATTCATAGGCAAGGTCCCATATCAGTCCAAAACTTTACCCTTAAAAGACAACGCCAGTAACCTGATGGCTATGTTCTCTTCAGTGACATTATGAATGTTACAGAGGTTGGCTATATTTCTGATATGCTCAATAGCGGTAATAGGCCCCTCTCAATTAAAATGAGGAACACTCTTAAGGGCTGTTCCTGGGATTGGGTCGTACTGCAAGAGGTTTAAAGGGCTTTGACCATGGAAGGCTACAAAAGGTAAAGCCATGGCGATGACATGGTTCAATCAGGGTCTTCTCGTGTAAGTATATTTTATGGTGGGTCTGGGAAAATGATTTGTTGTATAGGGATGAGTCCTTGTAAACCTTAGCCGCTTTGCTGAGTTTAAGGGCAGCTCAACAAATTCAAAAGGGACACCCTTCGCAGAAGATCTTGTGGTGACCTTAGGCATGGGATGTCAGGATGATCTCTGACCAGAGGAGTCGCCAGATGCTGGGTTAGCTTGCTCACCCTTGCAGTAACAGGACCAACACCAATCCTGGAACTTCTCATAGCATCAAAAAATTGTCCCACCGGATGTGCCAAAAACTATTGACGCTGTGGATTGCACCCTTTAAAAGAAGGCTCAGCTTCTTTCTTCCACGCAGCACAATGGAGACATTCCTCCTGCTGTGGGCTTGGCAAATTTGAGGAATGAATCTCTAGATATGGACTAGCTCCCCATGATGCATCTTTGAGGTCCTTAACTACTACTGTTAATAATGGGGGGGGTGAAAAGAGAGGAGGATATAACAAAAGCAGAACCTATCTAAAATGGTGATGCACCAAATGATCTGATCTACTCAGCTTATATCAACACCTTACACCAACAGAGCGAACAAACACTTCATTCTGAACAAAAGACCAAACTGCGTGGGCGCTTTAATAAGGGGCTTAATGGAGATACAAAGAAAAAGAACCTACCATAGGTGCTACAGAAGCACACTGTTAGATAATTGCTTTTCTGTCTCTATGCTCTAACTTGGGCACTTCCTGTTAACCTGCAGAAATGGTCTGGGATATACTAGATATACTGGTGTCGATCTATGAAAGCATCAAGATGAAATGACTAAGCACAAAGTTGATACACATGCATATTCAGAAGTATAACACATCAGATGGAGGTAAAACACGTTTTTTTGATTCAAAGGTAAAATTTTTGGTAGGGCTTCACCTTACACAAGTAAGAGATCCTTTTTTCAAGTTGAGAGGTTACAATATATAGCATTAAGAGAAAGACTATTGGTCCCCCTAGAACAAGCGGCCCATACTGTATTAAACGCTTAGGAAAGAGGAATTCGCTCATGCTGTTGTCATCCTTCCATAAAAGGCCTGAAAGAACCATGTTGTAAGATGTCACAGGTATTGACTTTGCTGCTCAAACTGTATTAAATGTTTCTGCTAAAGCATGGGTCACTTTGTTGTTTGAAAGACAAGGCCACCTTTCTATGAAACTTATGCGACTGTCTGCTTATCAATGCTAAACGAAGAAAAACGGGCCGCGCTATTGAATGCTTGCGCTCCCTTTGATGACCACTTGGTGGGGACTATTCCATCTGCAGTAATAACTTCTTTTGTCGACACCTTCTGTGCCACCTGGACTGCTTTATTCGTTCCTGCGCTACTTGTCTTTTCTTGGCAACTCGTCTCTCGGGGCTATCTTTCGTCTCCTCTTGGCTCCTTTCCTAGCGGGTCGCTGAGTCTATCTTTGGGTCTTATGCCCTTTGAATTCCTTCGAGCCTGCGCTCATTAGTTCTTTCGGCTGCTTGTCCGAAAGAACTTGTTCTTTGGCTTTTCTTCAACGGCTAACGCATCCCATCAAAATTGACGTCTGTGGGCCTGTCACCATATGAAAACCAATGACTATTTTGCTATCTTGAATTTGACGTCTGCGGGCACGTCACCAGACGTTTGAACCTCCAACAGCTAGTTCACTGTCTTGAATTTGACGTTCTCGGGCCCGTCATCATCTTTAGTAATTCCTTTGGTTTTTTGCAAAATGAACCTTCCCGAATGGAAGGTGACCCTTCGAAAAAAAGGTCCCTTTGATAGCTGAGAGCCCTTCGCGAGGGCACCTGCCTTTTGGGTTCCTTCAGGTCCTGTTGTCTTTCGAATTCCTTCGGACATTTTGCCCAAAGGAAATGTGCCTTCAATGTCTTGGCCTTCTCTTTGTAAATTTCTTCTGACAAAATGTCCGAAGGAATTTACCTTTGGTTTTTTACCTGTCTTCTACATGGATTTTCTTCGTACAAAAAGTCTGAAGAAATCCTTGGTTTTGCCTTGTCACTTTTCCGAAGGAACTTCCCTCTTGGCTTTCGGCCTTGATCTCTTTCAAATGTGTTCTCTGCCCTCTGCAAGTGCACCTTGGGTCCAAAGTTGTCTTTCGGAGCTTGCTTGAATGGTCCCATTTGTCACCTTCCTACCCTCCGCAAGGGCACTTGACCTTCGGAGTTTTTTGTAGAAGACTTGCATTCCTTTGAAACTGGCCCATTCCTTTGCCAAAAAAGGCTTGTCCAAGGTAATTTGCTGAAGCGAAATAAGCCCCAGATCAACCCGAAAATCTACAAGACTGAAATCACTCAGTTCTTTCGTAGAACAGGCCTATTTTAAAGGGAAAAATGACAATTGCAGTAAGGTGAAGACATTAGACACTGACTAATCAGGGCAGCAAGGAAAGAAAAGGGAAACCGATTTTTGGCCTGCAGGACCAAAAATGGTGAACATGAACAACATATAAGAGGTAAAATTCAGTATTTTATTGATTTTCAAGGTGTAAGCCAATACACACAATTTTCAATGAGCAGGATTTTTTCATAGTAAAAGTAGAGAGCTGTTAAAGAGTCTTTTTCTAGTCATATTTATAGAATACAAGGAGTGTGAGAGAAAATAGCAATAATTTATCCAACTCGCCACTTTCTCTTGGGCATGGAAAAAAGGTGATTGATTTGACTTTTTCTTTATCTTTGGCATGATTAGATCCTTTATTAGGTTTGTTGTACTAAAAGGCCTTTGATTCTGATCAAAACGTCTTAAAGTGACATAACTCACCTCACTTGAAGCCTTTGCATATGTTTTCATGAATGTCAATCACTTTAAGAAAGATACCAATCACTTCTAGAAAGCTGCTAATCATTTTTAGAAAGATGCTAATCCACTAAGCCTTCACATGCTTCCATTAATGACAATTACTAAAAGAGAGTACACTTTTTGAGGGGAATATTTCTAGTTGTCTTCCATGCTTTGAGATGCTTGAAAACCTTTTAAAAGAGCTTTGATCTTTACTACCTTGCAAGTGTTGTAAATGCTCTTGAATAATTCTTGAGAACCCTACATATATAAATTCCAACAGACTCAATATGACTTAAAAAAACAGAATGAACCCAGGTAGGGTTTTGGTAGTGTGGCTGGAAAAGACAACATTTTGGCGACCTCTACGGGTGATTGCCTACTAGTCATGAATCTAGTAGCCTTATGCGAATCCATTGGGCATAGGAGTCACATGAGCTTTACTACAACTCACTTTTGAAAGTACAACCATGACTGCAACATGCTGGACTAGCCTTGAATGAACTGAAAATTTTCTCAAAACACACAACAAAGGAGCAAAAGCAACAACTGTGCAAAAACACTTAGAGGAATGGGAAAAACCGCTACACTACTCAACAAATGATGTGCAACAACACTTGGAGGGATAAAACAACTAACCTACTATGTACAAAGTTTGAAAATGACCAAGAACAATGTTCACGACAGATCCTATTGGCTGGGATAGGCAACTCCTCTCCATTCAACTTTGAAAGTTGACAAGCATCGGTTTGCTCACAACTGGTTATGATGTAGGGGCCACTTCATATAGCATCAAACTTTGTGTGTTTCCCAACCTTTGCTCTATCCTTATCCCACTTCAAGGCTAGATATCCTTCTTTGAAACACCTATCAACAGTCTTTTTATCAAATCTCCTCTTTGTTTGGGCTTGATGGAGCTCCATGCTATGCATGGCATGGTTCCTAGTTTCCTCTAACTTGATCAACTCTATGAATCTTCCTACTATGGTATCATTCTCCATCAATTCCAGCTGTTGAGTGAGCTCTAGAGTTGGTAATTTTAGTGACAAAGGTAGCCTTGCTTCTTTTCCATAGACTAGCATGAAAGGGGAGTTACCAACAACCCTCTTAGGTGTTATCCTTTCAGCGTACGATATTGTCTTCAACTTGGTATGCCAAGTTCTTTGGTTCTCTTCCATGGTCCTCTTGATAATCCTGATTAGGTCTTGTTTGTAAATTCTGCTAAGCCACCTTGGGGGTAATAGTTGTAAGAGGTGCTCAAATAGATGCCATACTTGACTATCCATTCACTGACTTTGGCTCCAACAAAAGCCATAGCATTATCAGATATTATAGTAGCTGGAACACCAAATATAGTAACAATACCTTCATAGAAGTCCAATACGGAGTTCTCATTTGCATCTCTAAGTGCCACCGCTTTTGTCCACCTTGTGAAGTAATTTGTGGCAGTTAAGACCCACTTGTGACCAACACTTGAAGGTGGGTTAATCATTACAATGAAGTCCGAACCCCATTGCATGAATGGCTGCTTTACCTAGATAGGATGGAGAGGGAGGGTTGTTAGCTTTTGTTTGCCTATAAAGAAGGCATACTTCTTGCAATTTCTAACCTATATATGTGCATCTCTGAATAGATTTGGCCAGTAGTAGTAGCCAACCTTCATAATCTTGACAATAGTAATCTTGGGAGAAAAATGGCCCCCTGATGGGCCATCATGAAACTCTTCTTGCACCTTAGCCACTTGGTTAGATTCTATGCATCTCAAAAGAACTACATTGATGTCTTTTTTTAAACAATGCACCATCAATAATGACATATGGAATTGATTGAAGTTTGAAATACTTTCTTTGAGCTTTGTCGAGGATGTGGATACTCACTAGTTTGCAAGAAAGTGACCATGTCTCTAGTCCAGCTATTAGGATCATCATGATCAGCTGGGTGATCCTCTTGTAGCACAAAAATTGCCTTATTTTCAGCTTCCAAGTCTGTTATCAATTGTTCACATAACCCCTTACCTTTCATGAGCTTGGTGACCTTGATGTCAACGTCATATTCCATGACTCTAGTGATCCACCCAACCCTTTTCTCACTCACATCCTTGCTTAAAAGAAACTCTTTTACGCTTGGGTGAGGCACCATCAACTACATTTCATTGTTAGAAAGCATGTGCCTAACTTTCTTTAAGGCTCTTACAACAACAAATACTTGTTTCTCAACAAAGCTATACCTTAGCTCATAATCTTTGAGTGCTTGGATAAAGAATGCAATGGGCTGCTCCATTTACTCGTCATTTTGCAATACCAAGATGGTTGAGATGCTTTCATTGCCTCCAAAGGCATATAAAATGAAATCTTTGTCATAGTTGGGGTTGACAAGGGTAGGAACTTAAGAGATTGCTTGCTTTATTGCTTCAAAACTGCCTTTCCCTTTTTTTGTCCAGTTGAAAGCAACTTTCTTTTTAAGCATGGAAGTTAGAGGTTTAACCAAATTAACTAAATCAGGTATAAACTTTCTTACAAAATTTATTCTCCCTAAGAAGCTTGAAGACCCTTCTTGTGACTTGGTAGTGAAAGAGCCAAGATTTCTTCCACCCTTTCTGGATCAATTGCAAGGTCTTCTATGGAAACATGCCCCAACAACTTGCCTTTATGGACAACAAACACACACTTGTTTGGATTCAAAGACACCCCAAACTCTCTACAACTATCAAAGACTTACCTAAAGTGATCCAAGTGATCAGCTGCATTCTTAGAGAAAACAATTATATCATCTAAATATACCAAGATCATATCATTTATGAGGCCCCTAAATGCCATATGCATGGCTCTTTGGAAGGTTGCACAAGCATTGGTCAACCCAAAAGACATCTTCCTATAAGCAAAGGTACCCCATTTAGTGGTAAAAGTTTTGTACTGGTCACATTCTTGCACAAGTATTTGGTTATATCCTGAATAACCATCAAGGAGTGAAAATCTCTTAGCCCCTGCTACAATTTGAAGCATTTAATCCATAGGAGGAAGGGGATAATGATCTTTAAGGGATGCTCTATTCAAGTTCTTAAAGTCCGCACATAGCCTAATCTCCCCATTTTTCTTTCTAATTGGGACTAGGCTGGCCACCCATGAAGAATGCTTGATAGGGAATATGATATTGACTTCTATAAGTTTATTTAGCTATTTTTTCATCAAAAGTTTAAGCTTGGGGTTTATTGGTCTTTGCTTTTGCCTAACTGGTTTTGCATAGGGGTCAAGCTCAATGGTGTGTTGGGCCAAGTTAGGATCAAAACCTCTCAAGTCTTGGTAACTCCAATAAAATATATCATCATATTCTTTGCAAAGATCAACAAACTCTTGCTTTTTAAATTTAGAACACACCTTTTCCACTTTTAAATGCTTGTACTTTGAGATAGCCACTTGCTCATAGTCTTCCTCTTTGATTGACATGTTCCTTCTTTCATTTTTTAGCTGGTTATCCGTGTTGAAAATGCTCTCCAGAGTCACTAACCCCTTTGACAACTTGTTTGTTTTCAGTTGAATGATTTGGTCATTGTATTGTCCTTGTAGCTTTGACTGGTTTTTGGCCGAAAATTCTGCCTCGTCTTACAAAAAATTTACAATTTGTTGGTCACTCTCAAAGACTTGTCAGCTCACCACATTATTAGGAACAACTGGTCTCACCACTAACTTGACATGCTGGTCACTCTCTTTCATGATATCTTGAGAAAGATTGTATTGGGAGCCAACTGCTGCAAGTCTGTTAGCATCTTTGTTTTGTTCCCTTGGCAACACTTGAACGATAAAGACATCAAAATCCTCTATCACATCCCATACCTTGTGTGTATAGGCCTTCAACAAGCTGTTTTTAGCAGCACTTTTGGCTCTAACTTGATGCACAATAAGCTCACTATCATTAAAGACCTGCAATTCTTTTATTCCTCATTTTTGGGCCAGCTGAAGACCTTGTCTCAATGCTTCATACTCGTATACATTGTTAGTACAATTGAAATGAAGTCTGAAAGCAAAGAAGTACCTCTTTTTTTTTTGGAGAAATTAGCATGACACCAGCTCCAACACCATTTCTACTCCTTGATCCATTAAAATACAGCTGCTATATCCCATCATTTTCTTCTTTTGGCTTCATGAGGTTTGGTATGATGATACCTTCTTCATGAATGCAATATGTTCCCAAGCCTGTTTCTTGCATATGATCAAAACGATCAAACTGATAATGCTTATTTGTTCATTCATCTAGCAAGCAATCTGGAGTTTCTTCTACAAGAGTGGTAGCCTCATGATCTATAACCTCGTCATCTTGGTCACACATAGTGCAGTTCATATTGATAGGACTAGGGGTATAGGGCTCAATATAATCTTTGGCAATAGGCTCAGCTTGTATAGTCACCCTTGTCCCATGTCTAGTTCTAAGGAGCATATGAGACAAATCAGAAGACAAATACCCTCCCATTTTACCAGTAAAATCTCTTGAAAGATGTAATGTCCCCAAATATAAAATGGAGGTGGCTTGTTTACCTTATTTGCATTTTCACCCGTTGGCTTGGTACAACTTGGTAGGAACAACTGATGTACTCTTTGTTGGTCCATGAAGATGAAAATTCTTCAAGGCTTCTTGTAGCAAATCCCTTTGAGAAGGAATGAAAAGAGCCTCCCACAGTCATGTTCAGATTTGTCCTCTTCATTTGTTCTACTACATTAAAGGGAATTTGGCCTCTCTTTGATTGAAATCCTGGGACAACAACGTTCTATCTTCGTTGTTGGTTAATTTGGCGCTGAGTTTATTTTTGAACAACCTGATTTACTTGTGTTTGAGAGGTCCCAACAACTGCTATCTCTTTAGTAGCTTCATGTGGAACTTGAGAGGTGGAAGCTTGACCAGCTGTAGAAGATGGCTCTCCCTCCATTGCTCTCTTTTTAGAGTTCATGTTAAAAGCCCCCATTTGTTTAGTACTTCATTATGATTCACACCACAAAAATCACTTTCTTGCCAATTCAGCAAGGTAGATTGACTTTGTGCTTGTTCATGCACCTCTCGCCCTTGTGATGTTGATTCATTTGGATGCCCTTGAGAAAGTGATGCACTTTGGACCATCAAAGCCTGACTAAGCATTCCATTTGGACATGTGGTTTGGTTGTGGGGCTGATTGCATGAGAAACACCATTCATAGTCTCGAACCAAATTATTTTGAACAGGTACAATGGCTTTGGAAGCGCTAGCAGCATTTGAGCCTTGCATATTGGAGGGTCTAGCATATGTAAGTTGGCTTTGAGCTTGAGCATTACTTTGATAAGGTTGTCTATTGGGCTGATATGCTTGGTTTATATGCCGGTATGGCCTATTTTGTTGGGCTTGCTGCCTCTTAATGGCCACCAACTAATTGCCAAAGTTTGGTAATAGGCTTTTAACCTCATGCAACTTGTTTGAGGTAGTAGTAGGTGGGCTTGGTTGGTTGGTTATTGTAGGATCATGTGCCAAAGTGGGTTGGCTTGGTGGGAGTTCGGAGAATAGAGGCATTGGAGGCCTAGGAGCTATCTTCCCAACCTATATTAAACAATTCTCAGCTGCAATGGCAAGCTCATAAGCATCAGGTAGGACAGTCCCTCCCATGGATTGAATCATTACAACAATGTCACTATTAAGAGTTCTTAAGAGGTATAGGAATGCAATATTAGCTGAAGGCTTGATCAAGGGAGGAATTCTATCTCAAGTCTTTTGAAATCTGAAATTAAAATCAGTCATGAGTTCTCGAGGTGCTCTCTTGATGGTAGAGATTTGTTCCACGAGGGATAAGTGGTCACTCATGTCTTCAAATTGCTTACAAAGTTTCTCACCAAGGTCATCCCAACTTTGGATTGAATTTGGCCTTAAACCCTTGTACCATTGTAGGGCTTTACCTTTCAATGAGGAAGCAAGAAGTCTAACAGCCACATTATCTTCAACAATATTATGGACATCACATCTATTAGCCATATCTTGGATATGTTCAACAGGGGTAGTGGTGGTATCACCAGTGAAGTAGTGTATGCTTTTGAGGGCAACAATTGGAATATCATCATATTGGTGAAGATTGAGAGGGCTACCTCTAGTAAAAGTGACAAACACATGATTTCTTTGAGCCATGTTATAGGTAATATGCAGCAGCCTTGCTCTTGGTTCAGGGAACCTACCAAAAGGAGGTGTGGAATGGGCTCTAGAGGGAGGTGATCCATCTCTCTTACTTATTCTTCTTGGAGGAGATAAAGATGACTCAACAAACTGAAAGTCCTTACCTGTTGATGATGACCTTGTCTGAACTCTTGGCATAAAATAATAGTACTGCTCTGAAACCAAGAATGATTGGAGTCGTTAGGTGTTTGTGAAATGTGCTCAAATCTGCAAAATGCCAAGAAAAGCACCAAATCTCTTAGTTGCAACAATGTATCAATGAAATTGATTATTCCACTAGGTGTGCCAAAAACTGTTGTCACATGAATCATGCACCTGTGATTAATTTGGTGATCCAGTGTAACAATGGGAACATCCCCCAGATGTGGGACTTTGGCTCCTTGGGATGAACCTTTGGAAAATGCCAGCTACCTATCTAGACTGAATGCACCTAGAGTATCTCCAACTTATAGGCCTCTAAACTCTTATTTAACAATCTTAAAACTAGTTGCTTGACAAGAAAAATGGGAGAAGAAATTGAAAATACAATTGAGGTGATGCACCAATGGTTTAGAAAACTTCCCTACTTGCTTATATTAGCACAGGAAAACTTTTTTTATGACTGATTATTGTTTACTCAACTTCTACAAGGTGCTGCACATAGGCATGACAAAGAGAGAACAATTGCAAAAAGGATGACAAGGCTCACAATTCACCTAAAATTAGGCCAAAAGGAGTTGGATATCCACGAATATAACTGAAACTCAGAAATTTGTACAATGGAACAACATATAAGAGTGGCAAAATTCAGTATTTTATTGATTTTCAAGGCTTAAGCCAATACACACAATCTCCAATGAGCAAAATGTTTTTGTAGTAAAAGTAGAGAGTTGCTAAAGAGTCTTTTTTTAGTCATATTTATAGAATACAAGGAATGAGAGAGAAGAAAACAATAATTTTTCCAACTCGCCACTTTCTCTTGGGTATGAAAAAAGGTGATTTATTTGACTTATTCTTGATTTTTGGCATGATTAGATCCCCTATTAGGTCTGTTGTACCAAAAGGCCTTTGATTTTGACCAAAACAGTGCCTTAAAGTGACATAACTCACCCCACTTAGAGCCTTTGCACATGTTCTCATGAAAGTCAATCACTTTAAGAAAGATACCAATTATTTTTAGAAAGCTGCCAATCACTTCCAGAAAGATGACAATCACTTTTAGAAAGATGCCAATCCACCAAGCCGTCAAATGCTTCCATTAATGACATCACTAAAAGAGATTGCACTTTTTGAGGGGAATATTTACAGCTGTCTTCCATGCTTTGAGATGCTTGAAAACCTCTGATCTTGACAACCTTGTAAATGTTGTAAACGCTCTTGAATAATTCTTGAGAACCCTTCATATATTAATTCTAGCTGACTCTCTATGACTCCTAAAAAATCAGAATGAACCTAGGTAGGGTTTTGGCAGTGTGGCTGGAAAAGGCAACAATTACCTCCTAAGGTTCTTTGGTGTGTATAAAACCCACATTAACAAAATGGACGATACCTAAGTGGCTTAAGATTCTTAGCTTTGCCTTGGAGTCTCTCTTTGCTGAAGTACAACTATACCTTGTCCCCAACATGGAAGTTATGCTTGACTCTATGTTGATCATGTCTTGTCTTGTACTTAGCTTGAGACTCTATTAACCTCTCTTGCAGTTGGATGTGTATTTGCCATATCTTCTCCACAAATTTCTCGATTTTTTAAACTTTAGTCCATCTTTTCATGCTCATGTGGCTTTCCTAACACAATATCAAACAAACTTGGAGCTAAGTGACCAAAAGATGTCTCAAACATAGCTTTGTTAGTAGAGGAATGAATTGCCCTATTATAAGAATGCTGAATATATGTTGAATTCTCATCCCAAGTCTTAGGATGCTGCCTATTTTATCCTCTCAAGAGTTGCTTGGATCTCATGTTGGCCACCTCATCTTGCCAATCAATTTGTGGATGGAAAATTTGTGGATCTCTTCAATCCAATGTCCATATTCTCCCCTAATGTGGTCCAAAATTTTCCCAAGGACCAGAAATCCCTATGTTAAATAATAGATCTCGGTAAATCAAAATGAATCCAAACATTAGTGAAGAATAATCTAGCTACATCATTGCCCTTAAGAGTTTTCTTGCATGGAATGATGACACATCTTACTAAATTGGTCAACAACAACAAATAAGTAGTCATGCCCCTTCTGTGACAAAGGCAACCCTCCTTCAGGATCCATAGAAATGCTTTCCCATGGCCTTTTATCAAATTCTTAATTTCATATATTATTTAAAATGTAATGGCAATAGCCATTATTTATACAATTACACCTACTAACTTTAGTTCCTAAAAACTAGGATAAACCAGTTATCCTATGAACTAACTAAGACTAAATATCTACGTGAGCTATAAACAAACTCCAACAATAAATTATTTCTACATGAGTTGTTGAAACAAACTCATTTACATTATTTTTCACCTAGATGAATTAAATATTAAATAGTTAATTATTTAAACATTGCCCCCTTAATTCATCATGGTCTCAAGAGAATGAGAGACAAAATCTCAGAATGCCTCAAACTTATCACGTGCAAGTGACTTGGTGAAGACATCTGCACATTGATTTTGAGTGGGACAAAATTGGAGTTAAATGTTGTGTTACTGAATATTTTCGCGTATGAAATGAACCTAAACTTTGACGTGCTTCGTGTGCTCATGAAACACTGGATTGCAAACAAGATATAAAACACCATGATTATTGCAAATACAAAACCGTAAGTTGTGTTTTTGGTACTTCTAGTCTTGTAAGTATGCGACGTAGCCATATTGTTTTGCAGGTAGCCCCTCCTGCTGCACGATATTCAATTTCAATGGAAGATCGAGGAATAAAGTGTTGCTTCTTGCTCCCCCATGAGATAGGTCCAAATCCCAGAAAGAAAACAAATCTAGATGTTGATTTTCTGTCATCAATAAAACTTGCGTGATCTGCATCGGTGTAACTAATCAAGAATAATTGATCATTCTTTTTGTATTCTAGGCCATACTCCAATGTATCTCAATATCCACTTTGTTGCTTTCCAATGACTCACCTTTGGTTCCTGCAGGAACTGTGAAAAATAGCTAACATAGTTAATATTTGGCCTAGTGTAGGTCAAGTAAATGAGTCTCCAATCAACCATCAATAGAGAGTGGCATTTATCGGTGGTGATGGATTGAATTGAGACAACAAAAGTCTTGTCTCCATGGGTGTTGCAATAGGCTTGCTGTCCATCATCCAAAATTTCTTAAGCATGGTCTTGGCATACTTTATTTGAGACACGAAGATGCGGTGACCCTTTTGCCGTAAGTTATTGTTAATAATGTTTTTTTAATGTTTTTGGTTTTATTGTTTTTAATTATTTTTAATGCTTTTTAAAATTGTTTTTAATGTTCGTTCTTTTTTCAAATGTTTATTGTGAATAATATTTTTTTAATTATTTTTATTTTTTATTATTTTTAATGATTTTTATTGTTTCATTATCATAGTTATTTAGTGTTTTTTTAATTGTTTTATTTATTATTATTTTTAATGGTTTTTAATTGTTTTTAATGATTTTTAATGTTTTTAATTGTTTGTAATGTTTATGACTGAATCTTTTCAATCATTTCTCAAAATCCATTTCATTTTTTTATGTATTTCACTGTATTTTATGAATTTATATATTTTTTTGAAGTAGCGATAAAAGTGCCGAGTAATGTCGTGTAATTGTCGAGTCTCGAGTACGTGTCACAATTTTTGGTTGCCGATTAACCGCGGTTCCCGTTTTTTTCTACTATGGGTGTGACAAAAACCTTTGGTTGGGTCATGTAGACTTCCTATTGCAAATTTCCATTCAGGAAGGCACTTTTCATGCCCATCTGATAAACTTTCTATCCAAATTGTGCAGCCATATCAAAGACCATTATGATAGTCTTTATCTTGGTTGTGGGATTGAAAGTCTCCTCATAGTCAATGCTACCATTTGCTTTGTACTTGGTCTTAAAGACCCACTTACAACTGATAAGATTCTTCCCTGGTGGAAGATCAACAAGTTGCCATGTATTGTTTTTATCAATGATTGATATTATGCATCCATGGCCTCTTTCTAAGGCTTTGACTCTTGGGCTTCACGAACCATTGAGGGCTCAAAAGGTTTTGCAACCGTGTTCATGAAGGCCAAATTCACCTTTGCACGAGCCATGCTATGATTCCTCGGTCCTGAAGTGGAAGTGTTTGGGACGTCATCCAATTTTGCATCTCGTATAGTGCTGGTATACCACTTGGGCATACGTTGAATAGTGGGTGGTGGAGTTGGAGGACCTAGTTGACTATCATCGTTGTCCTCATCCTCATCCTCACTACCACTACCAACATTAGAAATGTTTATAGGTCTAATCCCTGTATTAGGTGATTGTGTGGAGGGTGGATTGGACTCATCCTTCTCATCAAATAGGCTTTCGACTTTTCATTGTAGTCGAGAAAAATGCACAACAAGAATTTCTTATCTATTTTCTTTTCTCTTCTTTTGAGGGACATGCATATGAGCTTTACAACAAAAAACATGAAGATGAGAGATAGAAGGCTTATACCCAGTCCATGGTTCTTGTGGTGTAATACCATTGAGAGCTTTGATGGGTTCTCGATTCAGCAAGTAGAGCACTGTGCGAATTAATTTTGCCCAATATGTACGAGGTAGGGGTGAGTTCTTAATCATGCTGCGCACTATCTCCATAATAGTGCACATACAACGCTTTGCAACACCATTATTGTGGAGTATAAGGTGTAGTCAGCGGTTGGCAAATGCCATGTGCCTTTAGAAATTTGGAGAACTCTTTATTGATGTATTCCCCCCCTACGCCACCCCTCCCGCCCCGATTTGAGTGGAAGACATAAATGTGACGACTAGTTTGTCATTTACAATGGCTTGGAATTCTTTGAAGACTTAAAAGGCTTGATCCTTAGTCTTCAAGCAATAGACCCACATCTTTCGTGAGTAGTCATAAAAAATGAGCTGAAAATATTGGAATCCACTAACACTGGGTTGCATATGCCTGCAAAGATTTGTGCCCTAGATCCAATGGACTAGGAGCTCAATATGTTCTTGTGCCAAATGGAGCTTTATGTTGTTTTCTAGCTAAACTATTGGAACACACATTAGTATTATGCTTTAGTGAGGAAAGGCCTCTCACCATGTTGTGTCTACTGAGTGCAATTAGGTGCCCAAAACTTAAGTGTCGATATCTCCTGTGCCACAAATTAGTTGAGTCTCTAAATTTTACAATAAGAGCTTGAATGTCGTTGTGGACAACATCAAGCTAGAATCTAAAAGCTCTTGTAACAATTTTTGAGCTTCTAGACTTGTTTCTAATGAGACAACTTTTTGCCATCTTACCTATCAAATTCAACTTTAAGGTTGTGATCGAGCAATCGAATTACAAACAATAGATTTTTAGTGAGTTCTGGAACATATAGGACTTCTGTGAGTTTACATGCATGATTTCCGAGGGAGAAAGAATATCACCACAAATTTGGACACTATATGATGAATCACCTTCTAGAGATACATTACCACGATATGCGGAATGGTTCAAGGTGGTGAACCAATTATTCTGTTCGGTCATGTGCCTTTTGGTGCTGGAATCCACATATTAGACTGCGTTTGGAGGAGTCATCTCTGCCTTTGTTTGATTAGCAAAGACATAATCCTCATTCGAAGGATCATTGTCTTCAGCAATGTTCCCATGTTGTGGGGAAGGCTTCTTCTAGCTACATGTGAACTATGGCTTCTGCTTCTATCCTTGTGGAGATTGTTGGGGGGTGGGCTTCTTTTTGCTAGATGAGTCTTGTGTAAATGCTTCGTATCAGCAATTCTTCAGTTTATGACTTGTCTTTCCACATATTAGACAAATGTTTTGGGAACGAGGTTTGTTCTCGTGTTGGTTCTATTGATTGCCCTGCTTAGGGGATTGTTTTTAAGGCTTCATGAGCCTCTTCTCCTTCTGATATGATATAAGTGCATGTTCTTCTTCATCTTCCTCTGTTGCATGGATGTATTCCTCCTGCTGCAACATATAAACCAAATTTTCAAAAGCTGGTTTCTTCTCTGAGATATTGAGAGAAGTCACAAAGATATTGTTGGCAGGGGACAACATTCGTAGGACGTTGGATACTAGGGAGTCATTTGACACTTTCTCGCCCAATGCTAGGAGTTAGGCCCAAAGTGCTGCAACATGACGAAGAAAACTTTCATCTTTTTCACTTGTCTTCAACTTGAGACAATGAAGATGGATTTGTAGATGATGGCACATTGGTTCTTGGCCACGTAGACAATACTGAGTTTGTTCCATCGCCATTGGTAGAAGTAAGTTGTAACATCTTGGATATGAGGCTGGACATCACCTGATATCCTGAACATAATGATCAATTTCATCTTCTGGTTCGCTTTGTCGAACTTTTGTTGTTAGTCAACACTCGAGGCATGTCGGGTATATGTGTCATCAACAACTTGCCAGAGTTCTTCAAATTCCAGGTGAGTCTTCATCTCGGTCTTTCATGCAACATAGTTATCACCATGAAGACGCTGTGAATTAGGCAGAACAAATCTTGAGCCATTTCCAGCCATTATATGTCTGAAGTTCCTTGTTTATGATATGTTATTGTTTTTGCAAATATTAGGTTGATGTGTGTTTGATTTGTAGGCTCTTTGATATATTAATCCATAGTTGTAAATAGCAAATAGGCCTAAAGGGCACTGACTATGGAGGTTTTCATTGTCTTGTAGCTGCATTATCTCGTCTCTGAGGTATGTAGAGAGTAACTACCTGTGGCTAACCGTTTATTGGTGCACCACAGAGTCAAATGGCCAAGAGGCCTTCTATTGGCAAAAATAAAAACTTAGGCACTTCTTATATACCGTGAGGTATGTGGAAGCTAAAATCAATATACAATGTTGTTTGATGGCCTGAGTATTGGCGTAGTACCCCTCACACCACATATCAGGGAAAATTGATATCTGCTTTGCCTAGAATGACAACTTTTGTGAGTTTTACAATTGTTGGAACACAATTCGAACAAGAAATCACAATGCATCTAGGACAACCCCTCACCAATTTGAAATCACCTTAATAAGCAATATGTCAAGATATATTCAGGGACATGATCTAGATTATCCGCAACCCCATACATAATCAAAATATGATATACGTCCACAATCACTACAAGGAGCGTGCAAAATCCACAATCAAACATCAAAAGTCAACATACACGTCGGTCGCGAGTATCTAATCAACAAACATCAAGTCGTACTTACAATCATCAAATCTCAAGCAAAAAGGTACACAAACAGGGGCTCAATCCTCAACAAACAGGTACTTGGGCAATTTCAAGTCACGTGCAAAAAGCTTCATCAGGTGCACAAGTAAACAAATCAACACATGAGAAAATCTCTAGTGACTCAACCAAGTATCACCAATTGTGAATCAAATCTGCAAACACTTGTCAGAAAACAAATCCACATCATCTGCAAATCAACAACTACAAGTAGTCACACTGCACGACTTGATCAACAATGTCCTATGCAAATCCAAAAATCAGGTATGTGCTTGCCAATCCACGATGAACAAAAGTGTCCACAAGCCGATATATCTAGATGCACGTCTAGAATATCACCACAATTTGCATCAACTCATAATATCACTAAAATAACCTCAAAGGCATGATCTATAGCATCAAATCAAACTCAACAGTCAACAGAACTCGAAACTCTGATGCACAACTCGAAATCTGACTCCTGATGTTCCCCCCTGTTAGATGATAGTGGAGAACGGCTGTATATAACCCAGCCCTGAAAGGGAAGTAGGTTGAATCAACAACATAAAGCATCCTGGTACTTGTATACATAGATGCACAACTCAATGCCACCCTTTTGGGTTTTCATCATGAGCCTCCATTAGGTTTCTCTTTCGGGTTTTCAACTTAATGGGAAGAGTTTGTAAGCCGTCCTTTCAGGTTTTCAACTTACAGCTCATGTGCACAAATGTATAATCAACAAGAGGCAATATCTCAATCTCCACAATCTCATACAATTAGAACACACTAATAAGGACCTTCAACATCATTATGGGTGGCATATCAGCTTCCTCAACAGAAAAAAAAACATATTGTGCAACAAACATCCGACAACTCTCATCAAGAAGATCAACACTATCGGTATCCCAATTAGTATGAGAAATCTTAGGAATTGGAGCAACATCAACTTGAAATATCTCAAAAATGGGAGAATCAACAAGGCTAAAATCTGGACCAGTATAAGGAGGCTCAACAAGATCTACAAGGCTGAGCTCATTATCATCAAGATTGACACCAATAGGATCAACATCCTCATCATGACCAGACAAGTCATCATCATCAATAGTGAACTGAACTCTCCTATAGGATTTGGACAACAAACGAACCTCAGATCACCATTTTGAATGATCTATCCAGCCAAAATACACATGCCTTGGAATTTGTAGGAGGATCTCGAAGGTAACATCCTTTGATTGAATGAGTATGCTGACCACATGATATACAAGGATGTAGGTGAAAACAATCGCTAGAGGTATGACCTCGACGTCCACTATGACAACATGTTCGGACTTCAAGGGTTTTAGTATAAGTTGTGTTTGGTCAACATAACTTAAAGGATTTGACTTCACTATAATGACCAACAGATGAAGACTTAACTTTTGTTTAGAATACCTCAGGATACAAACCTAATGGGTTTAGAATGTTCAAGTTTATGAAAATTTACATTACCTTTAAATCCTAAACCAACACGATGTTTATTTGGTTTCCTTTTCTCCCAGACATGCACAACAGGTGCAAATTTGACAATAAGAGCATGAACAGGTGTATGATTGATAGTTGACTGTTTGGCTTTTGAACAATTTAAAGTGTATGAAGAACAAACTCATCGACTTAAGACACAATAGGATGTTGGACACTAGTGGATGGTACATAATTGTTGATCACAACCTTTACGACAGGTGAGGATTTAACTTGTTTTTTCTAAAAATCTACCTCAAGTTGTAGTTGATTTATCTCTATTTTCAAAAGGGAGTATTGTTGACAAAATTGCATTAATGTGGGTTGAATTTTCCACCAACATTCAAAGATCATGTTTGCTTCATGACTAGCGTTCACTTGAATATGTAATGACAAGATTCCTTTGGAATACATTGTAGACTCCATGTTTTAGATGCAATGACAAGAAGACAAATCTAAAACATGCAACAATCTCTAAGTCGGGTTCAATCGAAAACGTTTGGAAGTAAAAAATGCTCATGTAGTGCAAAAATATCAACAAAATCCAATCTTACAATGCACAATGGCAACTTGGAATCTGAGTCGGGTAACACCGAAAATGTTCAGAAATCAAAAGTGCTTAATTTTATGGTTCTTTGCACTTGGACCTCATTTAAACAAATCAATGAATAATTGGTTACACTCTTGTTTCACCATAAAAGTATAATACATCTTTATTTCTCAGTTATGCAGTCATCTTTCTAACATATACTCCAATATGCGTAAAAGCCAAAACATGTGTTTACAAGCATCAAACATTAAAACTTCTTACATAAGAACACTCCAAATCTTCATTTCAAACAAAATGAGTGGCTATATACCAATAATGGCCACCGGATGCAAAATATAAGTTTTGAAATTCCAACTAGTTTTAGGCAGTCTAAACCCCACTTAAGTGCAAATTCTGCAAATTTTGTTGATTTACGGGGATTAAAATCTACTAGTTTGACCACCTGTACCTCTTCGTGTTTATAATCATTGGAATTCTAGTAGAGTCTACTTTCTAAACAAGTCAAGTTTACAAGAAAATATTACCCATTGCAAAAGATATGATGGAAAATGTTACACGAGGTGCTGATTTTGGGGCTTTTGAAAAATAATTGGAATTGGATAGTTTATAAAAAACAACAGTTTGACATTTGTGGGGTTTGAATTTATGACCAATGGGCTCAAAATGAATGGTTTTAGCACAATTAGACTGACCAACTCATCTAGAAACTCTTGCAAATGTATATGCACAACAGGTTGCATTTAAACCATAACATGGGTTATATGGACTTAAAAATAAATAAATTGTGATGGTGTTAGAAAGACTTGACCCTTCAACCTCTTACTACTTCGAATGTCTAACAAAATGGCTATTTCCACTTGCTCTAGTAGCATTCACAAAATATAAAATGCAGATTTTTGATATACCCAAATCTTAATTGGTCTGATTTAAAAATAAAAATAAATAAAGCAGAGTATTTTTACTTTAACTGTGGCATGTTGATTTTTTCTTTGACCTGCATAAAGATTGATTTTTTTTAACTAAACCAAGCAACGTTGCTTTAATGAGGCGCCTTTGATAAGCTTGTGCACAAAAAATGACTAGCCCAACAGTCTTTTGGAACGCATTTTAAGAGGGTATGCAGCAGTTTTATCATGTCTAGGTCAATTCAAACGCCCCCAGACACCAGTATTCAGGATTTATATAGCAAATCAGCAGTTCTGACAAAGTTTTTTTTTGTGGGGTTTAGAAGCAAACAAAAGATTTTTGGGCATTTTCAACACCTTGCTTTTGTAGATTTTTATGCATCATGCTTTTGAGATATTTGTTGATCAAAATCATGCCCCTGAGGAGCAATGCAACATTCACACGCTTTTCTCTGATTTCCACATCCTTCTTTCAGGCTTGTCCACACATCAAGCAATCACATTAACATCCCAGCAGCAATTTTAGGCACCAGACACTTCTAATGCCTTTATCCACCACGCCATAGATTCTCATGCATTTTAGCACAACTCCTCCACACTTTTGGTCTGTTCACGTCCCAGCTTCATATCAAGCCACACTTCTCATGCTCCATGTGATTTGCAAAGTCCTTAAACAATTTCTTATGCTCTGAGGCAATTTGCACATGAATTTAATACTTCAGGCAATTGCTTCAACCCAATTCCAGGGAATAGTTTCAGCTCTATTCACACCTCTTTGCAAGATTTTGTATGTGCTCTATGACTCTTGTTCCTCATTGTGGAAATTAAATAAAGCCTATGAGGAAATTATTTTATAATATCATTTTTTTTTAACTAAAACCTCTTGAAATTTTACCATTGTTTACAGAATCCTTTGTAGAATAAACTTTACCTTCTTCTTGGGAAGGTTACCATTGTTGACAGAATCCTATCAGCAGGACATATGTTATTAATACTCTTCTTGCTTGTTCCAAGGCCTAAGAACATTTAAAATGCCTGAAAGGGTTCTGTTGTCAACCTGGAGCTGCGCCCTGAATCAAAAACGTGCATGAAATGGCCAGTCCTCTATCCGGTTGAAACAATGGGATCTTCTCACGAGGGTGGGTGCCTCAATGGTGAGAAGAACCTCCAGAGAAGGCTGGTTCTTGTAAGATGTATCAATGAGGATCTCTACTCTATGTTGCGGACTACCATGGAAAAGGAGAAGGAAACATTAAGGGGAAATCCTACCTAATATAGGTGATACACCAAAAGATTGATCCACTCTACTTGGAACTTTGAACATTGAACAAACAAGGGAAAATGAAGACCTTCGATTTCAATTGACCACTATGCATAAGTATTTCATGAAAAGGTTCAATCCAATGACCAAAACATGAGGGAAAACGATGGAGAGAGGTCTGATACAAGACACTTTGCAGCCACCTAACATCCACTTACAACTTCAGCAAAAGACATAAAGAACACTTAACATGACCTGCATAATGATAAGCTAGCAACTAGGTACGAATCAAAATTTGGGAAAGGAGAGAAATATACCACATATGCAAATTGTTGAATGAATATACACTATGCCAACACTTGAAATCTGAAAGTACAGTCCTATTGATCGAAAAGTTACACAACTCACAAATGGCAGAGTCTGGTCTAGCCAAGAGGGATAATTTTTTCTAAGGCTGAAAAGCCATTTTATAGAGAATTACAAAAGCCAAAGATTGGCGTTGAAAAATTGAAGAGAAGGATTAACTTAGATTAACTCAAGGTTGACTTGGCCTTTCAATAAAATATGTTTTCTCTTTGTCCTTGCATGAAGCTTTTTGCGCTTGAGGAAGTGAACTTGTCTTTTGTTTATTGAACCGCCCACCTCTCTTTGCATGGAAATCCACGCCAATATCAATTTTAGAACTCTACGTGAGCTGCTGGAACGTTTGAAAACTTGAGATGATAATATCATGCATGAAATCCAACGCCAATGTCAATTTTATAACTCTGACTTGATCTGTTGGAAGCCGAGATGGAACGTTTGAAAGGCTGTGTTGACCGTTTGATAAGCCGAGTTGGACGAAAAGATCATTCTTTTTTGCATGGGAAACTCCTGGTAGATGTGGCGTTTAACAATTAGTCAACTCTAAATCTAGAACAGTCAACTCGATGTTTGAATTTGGAACTCCGGCTGAAGCTGAGTTGGACCTTCGGATGCATGAGTTGATCCAGAGATGAGCTGGACTTCAACAACCAGTTAACTAAAGCTTTGACCAGTCAATTGAAAATAGCCCTTGCTTGCATGTATTTTATCCTATTTTGGTCTGCCTATTCATGTCAGTTTTTGGCGGGATTCTATATTTGGATGTATTTTGTTTATAGTATATATTTCCTCTGATATTTTGTTTTCAACTCTCCATCGGATTATCTATTTTCTATCCTTTTTTGCACAGTCAACCTCGATTTCTTTCGGATTTCTGTTGTCTCTTTGGCTTAATTCTTTCGGATTTCTAGCTGTGGACTTTTCTGTTTGCGGATTTATTTCCTTCGGCTTTTCTGCGGATCTTTTGTATCACCCTGCATTTGCCTCGGGTTTATTTCCTTCGACTTCTTTTTGTTTGGACCTTGCCTGTCTTTGGACTTTCCCTCCGAATGATTTCCCTCGGACAAATTGTCCGCTTGACTTGTCCTTGTGTCTGTTTATCCTCCGAAGTATTCCTTCGGACTTTTTCCCGAAGTATATTTTCCTTTGTCTTTTGAACTCTGCTTTGTTGATCTCGGACTTTGTTCTTTCGGCTTTTTGTTTTCTCTTTTGGCGGACCTCTCCGAATTTCTTCGGGCTTTGTGATCGCCAACTTCTCCGCATTAATCCTTCGAACAAAAAATTTGAAGGAATTCCTTTAGACTTTTGTCCCAAGGTTTCCTTTGTTTTTTCCTTCTGCCTCGTCAGCGTTATTCTACGAGCTTGTCTTGTAGTTACTCCGAATTTCTTCGGACTTTTTGTCCTAAGGAATTCCGTCAGACAAAAAGCCCGAAGGAATTAATCCTCTATTCTTTGTCTTTGACTACCTTCGGAAAAATTGCCATGGTCCAGGCACCGGCCAAGTGCCCTCCGCAAGGGTTCGTGGCTCTCCCTGTGTCCTTCGGGAAAGTTGCAATGGTCCTATCGCCGATCAAGTGCCGTTCGCAAGGGCTTATGTCCTTCATCTGCGCCCTTCTTGGAAAAATTGTAGGGCACTCAGGCTTTTTGTAGGGCACCTGGGTTTTTGCAGGGGTCCTGAATTTGACGTGTACCTTCCCGAAGGGTAGGTGCCCTTCGGGATTGTTGAAAATGACCCTTCCGAAGGGTACCTTGCCCTTCAGGTTTTTTTTTTTGCCCTTTTCTGCCTTCCAAAGACACTCCTTGCAATTCCACGGACTTATAACAAGGCTCATTCCTTCGGATTTCTTTGGACTTTTGTCCGAAGGAATTATTTCCTTGGTCTTTTTGCTTTTGGCGGATCTTCTGAGAGGCTGCGGGTGCTTTTCTTTGTAACTCTCCGAAGTATTCCTTCGGACAAAAAGTTCGAAGGAATTACTTCCTTTGTTGTAGGCTCTTTCCTTTACTTATTCCCTTTGCTGCAGGCTCTTTGGGTCGTTGTAAATATGCATTTAGGCTTGATTGATATTTGCAAAAAACTTTTTCCTTTTCATTATTGAGTACCCAAAACTGATTCACAAGACAAAATGGTACCCACGAGACCATCTTCCGAATAGTAAGGTTGACAATTTTGCCCTGTGAGGCAAAAAAAACGTCAACGGATTCTTGAAATTTTTTTACAAGGTAAACAAAGAGGGAGAAAAGGGCTCCTTTCTAGGGATGTTTGCAATCTTCCAAGGTAACAAGGGGGGTTGGGGATTCCAGACATAAGAGTGCAAGAAATAGCTCTTGCAGGGAAGTGGATTGTACGAGTAGTGGAAGGGGACGCTCCTTGTCTGACTTAGAATTCTTAATGCACACCATATTCATAAAATTAAGGGGCCCTTCCAAATTTGCAACATAATTGGCAATGCCAGATCAAAACTGCTTAAGAGAATATGGCTGCATGGCAAATACTCACATGGTTTCTCCATTGGCAGTTCGAGAGACCACTTGATGCTTGGGATTTAGCTACACATCCTATTGGCGCCCGTCATCTTGCAACATGGACAGGTTGGACTTCAGCGTTTCTTTGTAGGCAAAAGATTGGCAAGGACGGGTGTGTTTTGTTGGGGAGACCTTTGGAACAATGGAAGGCAGCAACGAAAATCTTGGAAGGACTTAAACAGGGCTCAAGTTTTGTCACAAAGAAACAAATTTGCTTTTCAAGAGCTCTGTAATATGATTCCTGAACAATGTCTTTTCAAAATGCATTTACAAAGTGCAGGGCCCTATTGGAGGGATTGGAAGTGGAATACAGGAAAAGCCCTCCTCAACTATAAATCAAAGGACTTGTATAAGCAAGTATGCCATTCCAGTTTCATTGCTTCCTGATTGAACAAACAATGGTGGGTTCAAGATTTTGAAGTGAAATGGCAAAGAAGCTGTCAAGTTATTTGGAAAACTAGAACATCCTTCAAACGTAAGGTGATAGGATGGCTAATCATGCACCAGCGGCTAGCCGTCGAAGCAAGGTTGAGCAAGGCTAGTTTTATAGATGCATTTTACATGGTGTGTGGGAAAGAAGAAACAGTTGATCATATCTTCTGGAAATGTCCAACAGCAAGAGGTCTTTTGGGGTGGCTGCAAGCTGAACTCAATATCCTTTTTATTGCTCCTCTCTCATACAATTGCAAGGGATTTTGGCATACAACACGGTTGACAACAATCAATTTTTTTTGGAAGACGAGATGCCAAGCCATCTTTTGGAACAAGACCTCCTCTCTCTATATGAGGAAGTTGAGGCTTTTCAGACAAGATTTGGCTTTGATTGTACAAGCAAAGTGTGAGTGGTTCCGAAGAAATGTGAACGCTTTGCCCATTGGGGTGAAGGCTCAGGTGCTTTCGTTCCTTGCCTATGCAGGGAGAGATGCTTCCTGTTAACATTATGTTCAGATGATGTAAATCTTTGCTTTTCTTGCTTTTTGCTCAAGTGATGTAACCGTTTGTTCCTTGGAGTAACATATGATGCATTTTTCAGCAAACAAAATAAAAGTAAAATTTCTTATATAGTATTAAAAACTTCTTTCATAACCATTTTGAATTTACACAATTTTCACAACAAGCTTTTTAAAAAATGCAAATGAAATGCAATTTTAAAAGTTTACAAATACTTGTTTAAAAGCTTTACTTCCTTGAACCTCTTCTTCTCTCCAAAGCATTCTTTTCTTTACATGGCTTCTTCACAGCATCTCAACCACCAGCCCACATTCTTTTGTTATGTGCCTTGACTTCGATACCACACGTTAGGGCAAAACCATAATAGACAAAATGAACAATAAAACAAATATGCAGCAATGTAATGGGCAAGTTTATTATTACTCTTCACCAATATATAGTACATTACAATGTACAACTACCCGAACCAATTTGGGTAACCACCAACAACTAACCCACTAACAATAATAAGTCAATATGCGGCAATGTAATTGGCAAGTTTATTATTACTCTTCACAAATATATAGTAGATTACAATGTACAACTACTCGAACCAATTTAAGTAACCACCAACAACTGACCCACTAACAATAATATGTCAAGGTGTAGTTAGTCTATGATTTAGGATTAATACTTGGGAACATTATATTAATTTATTTCTAACAAGTCAAAGTATGAAAAGCATCGGTATATTCTTGGACAGATCGATAATGACCTTGTCGAAGTTGGGAGAACTTAATATATCGTTCATCATAGTTTCTAATAGGGTAATAGGTTTTTCTTCAAGGCTTTAACAATACCATTCGAGGTGTCCACAAGGGGAAGATCATCCTCATCGGCGGTGCAGTAGTTTTTCTCCCATTTTTTCACAAACAAGGAAGCTCTCAAAAGTGCGAAGATAATATATTCTAAATGAAAAAAATGGATTGATTGCATGGTAGAAGCATATCAGATAAAATGAATTATCTAGAGTGCCAACATCTATCTCACCTTCAATTATAGGAATATTCATATTTACTCGTACCTTGTACAGTGTTTGGCCTACAAATGGCTTCTGGGTTGATGAAGGTGACGAGTTTGAAGGGGGTTTAATGCATTGCAAGAATTGAGCGAAGTGATCGATTATCTTGGCTTTTTCCCATGTGTAGTATTATTCTAAGTCATTTGTTTCTTGTTGCAATGCATCCTCTACCATCTTTTGAAACCATTATGGGTTCGGTATCTTTGGTGTTGATTTGTTTGCCATCTGTTGGGGTTGTGGAAAGTGACTAGGAAGGTAAGACGAAGGGCTACGAGTGTTGAGATCAAGATTATTGTAGTTAGACCTCGTGTGAGCGGTCATACAAAATGCAGTGAAGGTTTCAAATGAGAAAATTGCTTTGATACTAGTGATTAAGGGCCCAGGGGTGACCCAGGGGACACCGCACCAAATGGATTCAATGTGTTATATGCAGAAACAATTAATTAACAACAAAGTGAAAAAATAACAATAATTGGAGTGTTGACACAAAGAATACAAGACAATAGAACAACATGCTAAAACTATAACGTAAATTTGTAGTATCCAAATTCTATGCCATGGTTTGAGGGATTTAATGTATCAACCACAAGATTCTCCTATCTGATCAACTATTTGAAGAATAACTATCGTACTTTAATAAACAAAGGAGAGGAAGAGACGGATTGGTAGTTACAAGAAACACAACTTCTTGGATTTTGTTGGTTTATATTCTTTGTTTTGTTGTTTTTTGAAGGTGCCATTGTTAAAGTGTGTTGAACAAGGTTGACACTCTTGGAATTGTATGACATAGGATACAACATTTTAGGGCTTCATGGTTTGACTACATATGCTGAAATGATGTTGAATCTAGTGGTGAAGACAACATGGCATGAAGCACCATCTTGGCACTGCGAGACTATCAAAGTCCCAGAGACTCCTGGATTAATTCCAATCTAATCTAACCTCAATCTATTTTGATAAAACCAAAGGTTCTTTTCAAAAGCCAACATTTGCATAGTAAGCTTGTTAGAGAAGCCTTAGAAATTGAACTTGGCCAGCTAGGAAGGGTTACAAGTTGTTGGACTTGTTTCATCCCACCGACGAGTTGTTCAAGCGACAGGGGAAGCAGGGCAACCATCTATGATTTCTTTCCAATAACTACAAACCCATTGTTTGGACCATCTGAAATTGACTTTTGGGAGCCTCATCACACCAATTGGCTGTCTAGGCTGTCTTGGAGAGAAGCATTGTTAAGTTCTTCTATGGGGTTTCTAAATCACCTAGAAAGGCTATCCCTCTTGATTGCATGTTTATATCAGCAATTGGAAGAGAATATGGAGCTATATCAGAATTTATATTTCACCTTTTACTAAGAAAAATCACCATCTTTGAAGGTATCAAGCCTTGCACACCTTGAAGTGGTTTTGAGAGTGGTCTACTGAACCCACAGAGTGGGATTCTTGGGGTTGGAATAAAATGCACTATTGTTGTGTTTGGTGTTAAAGTAACTCAACATTAACCTTTAGGGTTCTCTTCCAAATGACGAGGAGTGGTTGTTGCATAATAGTTGGGAAGACCAAGACCTCCAACCTTATCTAGTTATAACTCATATTAATATTGAAGACAAAGGTGTTGCAGATCAAATGTGCAAGTTCACGCCAAAGATTCTGAAAGGCAAATACATGAAAGGCAAGGAATTGGCTACTATTAACAAGCTGCCACCTTCATGGTAGACTCAAAGGAGTCACCTGCTTCGAGATGCATTGATTGAGGCACACATGGATCACATAGTCATGAATAAGCTCATCTTCACTGTTGATATTACTAGGTTTAATTTAAATTTCAAAGGCTTCTCTAACAAATCTATTATGGAAATGTTGGGTTTTGACAAGAGCTTTGGTTTTATTATAATAGATGTGATGTTTGGTAGATTGGAATACTTTGAAACCAATTGCTCTGATACAAAATCTGAAACAGTTATGATCCAAAATCTGAAACTGTGCTGATTTTTCAAACAAAAATCTGATTGATGAGTTCCAAACTGAAATATGATAAATTTGGAAACAGAGACTTATAAAATCTTAAGTATGATGTCTAAAATCTGAAATGAAAAAGTTGATTAACTTCCACTATAAAAAGAAATAAAACTATTCCAGTACAATCCATTCACAAAACAACCAAAGCTCTTAGGTGAGCCTTTCGTGCTTGTTTCCCTCTTCAATCATTGTGATCCCCAAATGAACTCAACAATTCATGTAGACATACAAACTCCTTTTTTGCTCATCTCCCCGTTATATTGTTGTTATCTCCAGATGAACTTAGAAGATTACCTGCCCCCTCATCATTCCTACAAAAAATAACTAAGCTTGACAATGACACCAAATATGTCACAATTTTTTATAGAATCAAAATTTAATGGAAGATTGGGTGATTAAGCTCAAGAGAGCAAAGGTAATCACTATGAGCATATTCTTCCAAAGTGATTGAATGCAAGTGTCCTTTATTAATCTAAGCTTTGTAAATGCATAGAAGAGGGTGGTCACCGAAGTGGGGTTTGATGCCCACACTCTCATGAGTTCTCTGTGATGATCCTTCATGTAATCATGACTTACATTTTGAGTGGAGATTGCTTATAGATGTATAGCTCCCATATATATGACAACCATTGGAGCAAACACATAACAACTTCTCGAATCTATGTAATTACATATGTTTAATTCATTATATTTCTCATGCCGTCGATGGGTGGTTCATCATACTAAGACATCACTTTATTCATGACATGTACATAATAGTGGACTTCACTTTAATATTCATTACCCCAAGTTCCCTTAGAAGAAGTACTAAAATGGGGCAAGCACTAGCAGTTTGGCTGCCTTACGTTGCCTTACAAGTCCTTAAAAAATGGCTTTGATTGAGTAAAGATAATAGTAATCTTCAACAAGTAGGGGGAACTAGTACGAATAGACGAATAACACACTGTATGATAAAAATAAGTTCTGTTTCTTAAGGCTGAATAGGATACTACAATTTCAGATTATCATTCCACTTCAAGGTTCTCATCCTTCAATTCCCAAGTTCACTTAGAAAAAGTACCAAAATGGGGCAAACACTAGCAGTATTTCTGCCTTATTTTGCCTTTCAAGTTCTTGAAAATTGGCTTTGATTGAGTAAAGATAATGGTAATCTCCAACAAGTGGGGGGAACTAATATGAATAGACCAATCACACATCATATGACAACAATAAGATTTGTTGCTTAAGGCTGAATAGGATACTAGATTTTCAGATTATCTTTCCACTCCAAGGTTCTCATCTTTCAATTCCCTATGAGATACTGCTAGCAGCTGCAGGTGCTCTCCCTTTAGAGGTTGCCGCGATGATTTGGTTACCAGGCTACCTTGAAAAAGCAGAAGGCATGGAGGCGAATAGGTGGCCTAAGGCAGCAGTGGAAGAAGTTATACAGAAGAAAGGGCAGTTGGATGAAAAGAACAAAAAATGGATGAGTGGACGGGGAATTTGCTTGAATGAATGCCCCAACATGAACAATGAAAGTAAAAACTATGTGAAAGAAATCTTAGAACAGCCATGTGGACAAAGAATAAAGGAAGGAAGCGACAACAATATCTCACAGAATTCAGCTCCAATTGTCAACACCATAAAAGGTGGACGTAGAGGCAGAAATCTAATGGACGGAGAAGATATTTATAAATAAAATGTGAAATAAGTAGATGGACAACACCAAAGGAAGAGCAGGAAGAGAGGATTTGAATGTTGTACTACAGTAGCAGTAGAAACAGAAAAACATTTCATCATGGAATGCCCAGCTTATAGTGACATTTGGGTTTGCTATGTAGAGACCTTAGGAGTGGACTCCATGTTCAAGCTCTTTGAAGATTTGAGAATACAGAATATGGAGGAAATTGTGATCAAAAGCAGTAGAAGAAGATCCAACCTTCAAAAGGTCTGCACCAATGTCTTAAACTTCATCCCTTTTGGAGGCTGAGAGAGCTGTAACCTTTTCAATCCTATAGATTGTTGGGCGTTGAATGCATAATAAATATCATTTTATTTCATATCTTGTAAGCTCTATAAATACCCTATTAAATGTAAATTGAGCTTGGTACTATCCTTTAGGATAGTGTACATGATGTTGTTGTGGATTTAGGCATAGAGAAAAAATAAGATCAACTGTGCACATGTTTGATTATGATGCCTACTCAGCTGGGCATGTGAGGTAGTTTGTTATGCATGAGATGTTCCATCGATTATGGCTATCACTAAATTCATGTTCAGCCTTGATTGAATAAACAGAAATGGATGGATTGAAAACACACTGAATGCATTGGTTTCTTTGCTGATGGTTTACAGTGACAACTTGATGCCTTTGCTTGTTTTGGGAGTTTCGCCAACTTGTGGTGAACCTCAATAAAACTATGGTCATGATATTTAACACATTTAATGGTGCACTATCCAAGGTTTCTACAACAGGAAACCTGTAGAAATAACAAAGGTTTAAATGTGTTTGAGAGTCTGGTTTATTTCAGCATCTTTCAATATGAAGCCTGCTTCTTAATCACGCTTTTGTAAGGGATATGCCTCACTTTTTGTCTTGGAGTGCTAATGTTTTAAGATACATTTCTAGGATATCCCTTCAAAGATTCGCCTATTTGATGTAGTTATTAAGCCTATAGTTTTTGATGCGTTTTAGATTTGAGGCCCTAGCTTGGGCTCTTCTCACTGGGTTTATATAGAGAGGCTCTTGACTCTCATGCTTCAATGGATGATTCGTTGCAAATGGACATTTCCTCAGTGCATTGTCCATGAAGAGTTTTCCACCCACTCCCTTCACATTGGGTGTATTTTAGACTTATTTTCTATATTCACATACTTATATTCTTGGGTGCTTCAGTTTCAGGCTATGAGAGATACCCCTACTGGGCAATTTGCTCTTCAGAAAGGATTATGTCTTCAGGCCCCAACAGACATTGTCGTTGTTGGTATTTCAAGCCTGGTTTGCTCCTTCAATCTATTGACATGTCTATTGATTGACTTCCTCCATTCAAATATTCCTTGGATATCCCTCCTCACATTCTGCATTTGAAGGAGGTCATCAATAGAGTTTTTAGTGGATATTTAGTGACAACACATTCAGGTCACTTGGACTTCTCCTCCACAGCTGCTCAACCCCAAGTTGGCTTTCTATGCTAAGCATTTCTTGCAGATTGTAGATGTTATCATCATTCAACCTAACTATCTCCAATATCATTGGTCACATGGCTTGTGCATTCCCCTTGTCCAACTAAGCGCGTGCTCCCACTAGGTATGGTTTGAAGCTGACCATATCTCGAAGGGTGATATGATCCTCCATCCTATTCCCTCCAATAGCTTGAGATCCAGGGGAGATACCACTATTTGTTGAGACTTGAGCAGTTCTTTATCCACCTTCTTGTAATGTCCTAATCAAAGGTGTCTGGCCCTTTTCTTTGAGAGCTTGTCTTTCTTAGACATAGATCCTTATAGGGGACTCTCAGAGCTATCAAGCTGATTACTTCATTTTTTTATCTCACTACAAGCACTGGAGGCATTAAGTGCCTCTCGGACACAGCTGATTCATGCATAGAGGGAGACAAATCAACAAGCAAACATTCCTCTTTTTGTATCAATACTAGAGTATCCTAATCCTCTCAGTTTCACTCTAGGTGTAGTGGATCTACTTCATATCAATGTTGAATGCCTTACCCTTGTATGTAGGCTGGGTTATGGTGACAGATGCAGATTACTAGTTTTTTAATCGTCAGCCAGAGGTTCATTAGCCTTGGATGTTAGGAGAAACTCCTGGGGGGTTCTTGTTGTCCTCCTGGGATTGTCCAACCTGCCCCCCTTGACCCTGGACATTCCCCTATGAGCATATTCAGATCTTACATCGGCCATTTCATGGTGACATGATAATGCTATTGGCTCTTCAGCTCTGAGCCTTACTACAAACATATGACAGCATTGGGATCTTTTCATGGTCTCTTGGTTTGATCCTCATTAGCTTCATGTTTCATTGAGGGGTCTTCCCTCACAGGGCTATCTATGCTTGTTGATGTTTTATGGCTTGGTGTTTAACCACTTTAAGTTCACCCCCTCTTGTTTGTGTTTAGTTACTTTTCTCAACCATAGGGTCTTTCTACCATAGCACTTTTCCTTATTAACTGGTTGTATTCTTTGATTCCCATTGACCTACTTTGGTTATTCCTGGACATTAATGTCATTTCTTTCTTTCTTTCTTTGCTTTACAGCACAAATATCTGCTTGTGCTTGGAAGATACTGGGAACTTGTTGTCCCATAGCCAAAATCAACCAAACATGTTATGAAACTAACTGTTATTAGTTCCTAGAATGTCAAAGCTTTATAGAATATATTTTCTTACCAAGAGTGACGCTGTACAGTTTTTTGGAAAAAAGTTAAATCTATGAAAAGGAGGAAGAAATTTTACAAAATCACAACCAACTTATGTTACAACTTCTTATAATTGGGTTAGTTTTCATCAATTGGACATGAAAATGAGTGGAAAGAAATGATTTTTGATTCATTGACTAGCAACCCACCAAAAAGCAAATTAACAGCTACCAATCTAAACAGAAGAATGAACACTGAACTAAATAAAGTATCTAAACAAAGACTAGGGTCATCATCCCCAATGCTGAAGGTTTACAATAGAAATCCCATGCAGATGTTCCATAAGAATATTAAACACAAAAGCTAAGTAATGAGCCGAGTAATAAGTCTTGCATCTTTCCATATCAAGAGTACAAAATTTGGACTTCTGAATTCTTTCCTTTGTATAGAACTGGCTCATCTGAGACTTAATTACTATTTTGATGCTTTGTCCTTGGGAGTGCGTTTAGCAGCAACTGCAGAAGCTCCATTCCTTGGCGCAGTCATGATACACTGGTGCTGAGGTTGTTAGTCAGCCTTAGGGTGTAAGACAAGTACATGGCAGTCCGTAGCTTGGGCCTGAGTTGTGGAGGAGGTGCTAGCATTGTGTTTTTCCTCTTTGTGCCCCGGTTGGTTTCTGCATTTTCAATGACGACCCCTTCAATGAGCTTCATTAGGGGGTAGTGTGACAGTGCTCCTAGGTTACACACTTATAGTGCTTTTGTATTGGATGTGCTGTTCTTTACTTAACTATTGAAATATAACATTCATTTTGACCTTGCTAGAAGTTTTGTGGTTAAGGCTGCAAGTTGCATTTGAATTTGACAGTAAAGGGTGGAGTGGCCTAGAGTCTTTAATTTTTGAGCAATGACTGTCATCTTTCCTCATCGTTGATGTGCTTTATTTTTATCTTTCATGTAGCAAATTCCAATTGGCAGTTTGTTTAATATTTAATTGTATGAAACCAAGAGCTACAGGACCTTAACTGCGAGTATTGCTCATTTTATTTTATCCATAAGATTTGACAAGAGCTTCACAGTAGGGTGCTTGTGTACAAAGAAGGTATCTGTAACATATTTGTAGATAAAGAACCTTTAGCAACAACAAATACATGGTATATGAATGGAAGGTGCTGTTTGATTTGGAACATAATCACAAGAGAGTTGAATCTGTGACAAAAATCAGCTGGCTGATTTTTCTATTAATTTTTTAAGAAAAAGACCTATCTGGCTTGAAGGCTGGATGTGAGAAGCCTAGTCATGACTTCAACTTTAAACTCAAATAGAAAAAATATTGCATTTATATATTAGGTCTTAAGATGGTCATGTTTGAGCGTTGTCACCGAAGCGTGAAGCTTCAGGTTCTATATTTTATCAGAGAATGATTTATCAATATTTTTTTGTAGATATTTTAGTTTCTTAGCTGAAGTAGTTTCTTCAATCAAAATAAGTGGCTGACTTCTTTTGAATTTTGAAATTTGACAGATATCGGTAGCACTTGATGCATTAGTTGACATTGTTGGTGGAAGAGTTAATATCCATGTCCTAATGGCCTCTGCTGCATTTGCATCTGTATTTATGGGAAATGCTTTGGAAGGTGGATTACTTCTTGCCATGTTTAACCTTGCTCATATTGGTAAGAGACTAGAATGTGCAATTTAAATTTGTCTAGTTTACACGTTCAGGATACCAGTCTCTCCATTGCTTGTACTGTATCATGCTGCTAAGAACTGTTTTATGTAGCTGAGGATTATTTTACAAAGCGGGCAATGGGTGATATCAAGGCACTAAAGGAAAGCAATCCGGAGTTCGCTCTTGTTTTGGATTCATTTGATGTGACAACACCTTTTCATTTTCCAGCGATGACCTACAAACATGTTCCTATGCATGATTTGGAGGTGGGCTCATACATATTGGTTAGAGCTGGCGAGGTATATGTCTATCTGAAGTGTTACTTTTCAATTTTTACCTTTGAATTGTTTTTTATACAAACAAGCCTTTTTGAATTTATAGAGGAGCCCTAGCTAGTAGAGTTTTGTTAGAAGGTCTTCTGTAATGTCCCCAATTGGGACAATTCAACAAATATGGGGTTTCAAGGGAATCCTAGCCACAAACTTATGCAAATCTGAAATATTATTATGCTCAAACCCTAACTGTTCATATGCATAACTAGAATCAATTATCAAACCCTTATATTTTGCATAATTCACTGATTTTTCAACCAAACCCTAGCTGTAATATATATGTTTCAATACACAAAACAAGCCCAACGATCTCAGCCAAAAATACCCCATCATAAATCATAAGTTAGAGCTTCATAAATCCTTATTGTTTATACAATCTTAAAACCGAAAATACCAATTCAAACAGCTGCTTATCCTTCCACAAATAGCTGGAAAAATAGTATAGAAATTAGATAAATGTTTTACCAAAATTATGATTGCAATCACAGCCCACTTGTGGCATCCAAAAGTCGCACAAAGACGTCAGAAAATCTCCCAAAGGGAGTCGCCAAGGCTGGAAATATTGCAGCGATTATATTCTGCCCTTTTTCCACACTAACAGTCCTTCAAAATCCTTATTTGTTGTGGCCACAATTGTTAGAAAAATATAGGAATTGGTTATGCCCTATCAGCTGCTATCATGACCATCAAAAAGGTCACTGAAACCCTTGCAAATCTGCCCTCAACAAATATTATTTTCTACGAACAGCTGAAAGTTAAAAAATTCATAACTCCCTTAATATTAGGAATTATGATGCAAATAAGAGCTCAAACTGATCACAAAATTAATGACTATCAAATAAAAATTATTTAAAATTTTTTCTTCCATGGGAAGGTCACCAAAACTTGCTCTAAAATTCCGAAAACCCTAGTTTTCAGAATTTACCTCCTCAAATTTTCAAAAGTAGGTGATGTTTTAAAACACCTTTGTAGATCCTCTTGCATGTACACATGCAATTTGAAGCTCACTTACAACCTTTGAGTAGAGTTGCTCAAGTAGAAGGAATGAAGGTTTTCTTCCCTAAACCTAATACACTTGAAGGTTTTCGTCCTCAAGAATTGGAAATTAAGTTTGACATACTCGATCTCAATTTCAATATCCAATAACACATAATTTTCAAATGAATCCTTACTTGCCTTTATATGCCACTTCTCCAAGTGTAGCACCCAAAATTGGAACCCTTTCCTTTTCAAATATTAAAAGATCCTCTTAATTTCACTTCGGTCTTAAGTGCCCAAGACCTATAAACCCCACCACTTAAGTGAAATAGAACATAAGGTGCTTTTTTATAACTCAACTCAAAATTAGAAATATAAAGTAACTTTTCTATTATTAACTCCTCACATGTGGCCCACAATGCTCTCTTTCCTTCCTCTACCCTTAGTAATTGGAAACAAGAATAGGCTAAGGGTCCCAGAAGCGTCTAGATCAAAAATGGGGAATTACATAGGCCCTTTATTTGGGTGGGGTTATTCTCAAAAGCTCCTTAGAAATAAATGATCAAATTCTGAAAAAAATTGACTTGAACCTAAAATGTCTCCATCATTTTCATTGATATCCTTATGTGGACCTGAAATGTTCAAGCTTAAGCCTATTCAACTAACAAATTAAATCACAAAGTGAAATCTTTCACAGGGAAATCTCACATAAAATCACATGAAGCACCAAAAGGGCTTTCACCCAATGCTTGAGATTGCACTCCAATGAACAGTGAAGGGTGGATTTGAGGTTATGAACATAATTTTACAAGTTATATGAAAATTAAATCTCTAAATGCCCAATTTGAATTCAACATTTAGGTTTTTTTTTGGCATAGAATTATAGAATCTAGAATCCGCCTTCCATTATGTTCTCAACAAACATACATGTTAAAATGCCAAGCATCTTCTATAGATTGATATGATGACGATGACAGATTCTTTCTCATGCCTGATTGGAGCATGCTTTCGAACTTGAGCTTTGTCTGCAATTTATTTAGTGACACCCTAATCTACAAAGTAACACTATTCTCAACTTAGTAAAAAAGATAGATTATTCATCTTATTCAGGTCATACATTTATTTGGAGTGCTAAGCTCACTAGTTGAACTTGAAACTTGAATGAAATGAAATGATTTTAATTATGTCCATGACTTAACGATCTATGGGACCAAGAGGATCACAGCGGCCACCCAAAAAATTGGGCTAAATATTAGGAATTTTTTTCCCTTATGAACCCTTATTCTTTCCCTGTTGACTTGGATCAGATATTCCCCAAGATTTTTTAATCTCTCCATTTTGAAAAGTTCCCATAGAGAGTCCACTCTCAAGGTCTCCATTTAGCTGATCTGAGTATTATTGTAGCAGGGCATTTCATTACGGAATTTTTATCTGTTTCTACTGCTCCTGTGTTGCATGTTACATGTCCTCTTCTCCCAATCTTCATCAGGTGTTTTCCATTGACCTTTCTCACATCTTAGTTTATTTGAACCAGTCCTTATTTGAGCTATTAGAATCTTTACTTTCCAGTTGATTTATGCCCCTATGTACTCCTCCCTAGGATGCTCAAAAGCAAGGTTAAATTCATTGATGTATTATTGTGTTTCCTGCTTTGGTTCTTTCTCCACATAGCCTCTCTAAATTTTTCGTTTAGTTAATGTTTGAGGCAAGAAAGGTATATTAACTGTAATTGACCAACTAATGTTGCTGTCCAGATTAGAATAGGATATTTTGTTCATAATTTCAGTCATTTTTGAAGCTGTCAAGTAAGGTTCGCTCATAATTCTATTCAACTTTTTGCATCCGTAGTTTATTTCTAATTTTGTATTATATTGAAAGAAGATTTTGTTAATGGATAAGGCTGTTCCTGTTGATGGAGAAGTGTGCCAAGGAAGATCTATGGTTACTGTTGAACACTTGACTGGGGAGGCTAATCCAATTGACAAGCAAATTGGAGATGTTGTTCCTGGGGGTGCAAGGAACTTGGACGGTATGCTGATAATCAAGGTATGCTTATATAATCCATTTTAACCTATAAACAACATTCCTGTAGTTGCCAATAAGTCACAAAACTGCAGCTCTCTCCCAAATTTATTTACTTCAACTAATGAGAAATAAACTAAATTTATGAAACTTTGTGTTTGTACTGCCAACGTGAACTGCTTATTTGATTTATGCACTCTGGAAATGTAGGCGTTTGAGAATTCACTATCTTGTATGCCAAAATCGTTGTTCTAATTTTTAAACATTAGGGATTTTCCAATATATATCAACAATGGTTTTTGAGAGGCACTCATATGATTTGAAACTCCAGTAACTGAATCACAAAAGAAACAGCAGTTAAGAAAAGTGCATGTATATGCTCAAGAGTCATGCAGTGTGAGACATTTAGATTCAAGAATGGAAAATAAAAGAAAAGAAAGATAGAAGACGAAACATTCTAAACTAATCTATTACATTGAACTATGCACTTCTATGAGCAATGGAATGGTACAAAGTCAAAACCATAGAATCAAGAATTGGCGAGTCCTGGAGAGGATGTGTGGATCTAAGCCTGAGTCGACTGGGGTGAGTTTTTGCCAAAAAATTGGCAGAATCGCCAAGTCTAGTGGCATGTCTTGTTAGACTTGCGAGTCCCACGCTTGGACTTGGCGATTCTGTGTTTTTCAATTTAAAAAAAAATGCAAAAAATGTCAGGTTAGGGTGGACTGCAAAAAATAAGACAATTAATTTGGTGCAAACCAAAATTGGATGCATTCAATTAAATGAAGAATTGATACAAATATATAAAGACATGAGATGGCTGTTCATTTCACCTTCTACAATGACTATCCAACTTTTGTAACAATACCAAAACTATCTTATACCTAGGATAAAGCTAACATTATATACGATAATATTACATCCTCCCTTATAATGAGACCAAGCATGCCTTTGAATCTTTCAAATTTCTCTTTGCCAAGTGCTTTTGTTAAGATATTTATTGGTTGCTTTGCAGTTGGACACTGTATCAATTTTACACTACTGTCTTTCACAGAATACCAAATCAAATGGAATTTGGTGTTGATGTGCTTGGTTCGGTGGATTTTTTTGTCATTTGAATTGCAGAAGTATTTTCGACCATGAGTGGTGTTGATGAACCTTGTGTTACCTGCAATTCTACAAAAATTCATTTGAGCCATATTATTTCCCTTGTTGCCTCTGAAGTGCCATATATTATGTTCCTATTGAAGAAATCATTGGCACTCATTGCTTCTTTGATATCCAAGAGATGATTGTTGTGCCTAAATTCATTAGGAAACTTGAATCAGACTTCCCATCTTCAGAATCATCTGCACACCCAAAATCCAAATATCCAACTACGCTGAAGTCCACTTCCCTAGAGTATTTGAGCTAATTTTGTGTTCCCTTCAAATACCAAAGAACTCTCTTTGTTGCGACCTAGTGACTTTCTCTAGGTTGTTGCATGAATCTGGAAAGAACACCAACATCAAAAGAAATGTCTTGTCTAACTGTGGTTACATAGATCAGACTTACAATGAGTTATCTATACTAAGTTGTATTTGCAAATTCTGTGGTATCATCTGATGTCAACATCAAATTTTGCTCCATAGGGCTACGTATTAATTTATAATCTGTCATTCCAAATTTGCTCATAATAGTAATGAAGGTAACCTAAATCTTTCATTTCAAAATCTTTCATCAATTTTGCTTTGATTTTTGCAGTGTACCTTTCTTATTTCCTGTAATGAGCAAATCATCCACATACACCACTAGAAATACAACAATTTTGGCAAAAAAGGTTTGCATCTTCAAATTGAAAATACTTGAAACTAATGTTGAAGAGGTGCTCAGTGAACTTTTTCAATCCATATAACGATCTTACCAACTTGCACAATTTGTGTTCTTGACCGTCAACTACAAAACCTTCCGGCTGATTCATGTAGACTGTTTCTTTGAGATCACCTTTTAGAAAAGCATATTTTATTCCATATGAACTTTCCATCGATTTTGTGCTGCTAAAGCCAACAAAGCACGAATAGCGGTCTATTTAGCTTTTGGTGCAAAGGTCTTATTGTAGTCTATCCCTTTTTTTTGAGCAAATCCCTTTGTGACAAGCCTTGCTTTGTGTTTGTCAAGTGAAACATTTATTTTGTATTTGTTTTGAAAGACTAACTTGCAACCAATGGGTTTACAGTCGATTGGAGGATCAACTAACTCCCAAGTTCCATTTTTGACCAGAGCATTATATTCACTTTTCATTACTTTTCTGCATACATCAAGCTTTTCAGCTTGATTGAACAAAATTGACTTCTTCTGGAGGGTCATTTAAGGTAAGCTTTTATATCTTATCTTGAATTTCTTCTAGGTACTTGCCTGATTGTTGTGCCGCTGTATGTGAACTTCGAGTGCTTGTTTTCCCAACATCATTAGGTCTGACATATTTCATTGTTTGTGTGGCCTATTTTGGTATATTTTTTTGAGTTGCTTGCGGAATCACTGGGGCCTCATTTTCTTGATGTGAACCTCCTTCAATTTTTGACATTTGTTCACCGTCTGATGAAGTTTTATTTTATTCCGCAAAGGGAGTGTCATTTTCAATTACAGGAGTCAATAGAGATTCAAATGTTTCCCAATTACAGGACCCCCCTTCAATGTTTAGAACCTCCATATCAATCTCCTTGAAAACATCAAATTTAGCATTCAAGTCGATTCAATTGTCAATTTATTTTGGCTGTATCCTTTGTTGTTTCACAAAAGACAACATTTGTTGCAATGAGAAATTTGTTGTTGTTCCCATCATATAGTCTGTACATCTTTCATGGTTTAGAATATCCCAAAGGGATGCATTTTTTGACTCTTGTGGTCCAACTTATTCCTTTTTTCCTTGGGAATCAATGTGTAGCAAGTGGATTTAAAAACCCAAAGATGTTGCATTGAAGGAAGATGACCACACCAAACTTCATATGGAGTCTTCATTTGAAAGACTATTGATAGTGACTCGTTACGAAGATACAATGCTATTTGAGCTACTCCTATCCAAAAACACAAATTTAGCCCTTTGAAATACGACATTGCTCAAGCCATGTTCATCATGGTTCTATTTATCATCTCAGCTACTTCATTTTGTTGAGAAGTGTAAGGGATTATTAGATGATGCTTCATCCCATTTTGTTTGAGATAGGCTTCAAACATTTTTGATGTGAATTCACCACCATTGTCAGCCCTCACTATCCCAATACGGGATTGTTTTTCATTTTCAATCATTGTTTAAAACCTTTGAAAATTTTTGAATGCTTCTATTTTTTGTTTTAGAAAGTAGATCCAAGTCATTCTGCTGTAGTGATCAATGAATAACATGAAGTACTTATGACCACTAGCAGAAATAATTGGTAGAGTACACAAATCAAAGTGAACCAACTGCAATTATATATCATCTTTCCATTCTGATTTTTGAAATGGTTCCCCTTCGTGTTTAGTCAATATGCAAGTTTCACACTTTTCAATATGTTTGGGTAATGTTGGTAGACCTACAATACCATTCTTTTGCATTGTTCGAATGCTGTCATAATGAATATGCCCAAATATTGCGTGCCAGAGAAGATTAGTTGGGATTCCTTCTTTAATGAGATGAACAATTTTTCTTGGAATTGAAGGCTCACCTTTGAGTTTTATCAACTTTCCTTCCTCAAGTCTAGGCAAGACGATTGCATTATCATTTTTTCTTTTGATTTGTACCTTTACATCATCCAACAGAATGGAGTGGCCTTGTTGTCGAATGAGCACTAGAGACAACAAGTTTCTTTTCAATTGAGGAAGGTAGAGGAAATTTTGGAGATTGAAATCTGGAAGCCTTGGTGACTTGAGTCGAATTGTACATTTTCCTTCAAGTTGTAGACTTGTTCTGTTTGCCAAATACATTGCACCACATCTTTCTTCATGAAACTCCTCAAAGAAGTCCTTTCAGAAAGTCATATGTTGTGTGACACCAATATCTAGGACCAAAGCATTATCCCATGTTGAATTGACAGGTGCCTATTGACTTCATCTGAAATAGAAAACACACATTCATTTGTGAACTGAGCTAAGTCTGATTTTGAGGTTTTCTTGTTTTTCTTTTCTTATTTTTGTTTGCGACAGGCCTCAATTTTATTCCATTGTAATGCCCCATTTTTCGAATTAAATAAAATCGGGAGACCCTTAGCCCATCTGTTATTTTCCGTTGGCAAAAAGGGTGGAAAATGGGAATTAATTTAATAATAATGTTTTAAGTTGTCCTCAACGTCACTTTATCTAATAACATGAAAAATGACACTCATTCATTATTATTATTAAGTGGGGCTAAAAACAATATTAATTAAATGGCTAAAAAGTAATTATTATTATTATGAGGAGAAAAAGGTAAATATTTAATTGAAAAGTAATTTTAATTACCTTAGGGTTGGTGAAATTGGAAAAGTGAGTTTCATAAAAGGGAAAAGGGGCAATCATTATTCATGATGATTGATTATTCACTTTTACCAATTCCCGACAGGATTCCAGAATTCTTCTGCTTCGATTCGAGGACAAAAACCTTTATTGCAGTCGGATCAAAGGACGAAACCCATCCAATCCACATGAATAATTTCGTATAGGGATTACAATTGAGCAACTTAACAAGTTATTTACAAGAAGTCTGAAAATCAGGGTTTGCAAGGAGCCACAATTTATTTTTAGAGGTTGTGAAGTTGCCGGGTCAAGGAAAAATTCAGAATCAATTTCATAGGGTCTGTCCTAGCTTGGTGTCGTTCTTTTTTGCCCTAGCTTTATTGCCCTTGCCTGTAAAAATCAGATTGTAGCTTTTTGACAGCTGTTGCAAAAAAAGAAGTGTAAATCGGTACGGATCCATACGATATCTTTACCATGGCTGTACTCAGACTGAGCAAAATTGTAGCATTTTTGGGTTGTACTATTTTGAGCCATTTGACCTAGGGTTTCAAGGATTTCTATGCGTTTCAAGCTGATTCCAGGTTAGGGTTTGGTAAAAAATCAGTATTTGGTTTTGTTGTTAAACATATTAACTAACTTATTAGTTAGTCTGCTAATTAAGGTTGGTTATAAACCACCTCAACATTTGTAACCACTTCCAGCATAATAAATACACGCTGCACACACTCTAATATGTGTGTCTTGCATGCCTTTCATTCTTCTCTCTTCATTATTGAGCATCTACATTTGCTAACATTGGTATTAGAGCTACTATTTGAGGAAGCCCACCGAGTACGAGCAACAAACGATCGTCTGGGGAAGCCTAATCAGTACGGACGAAGACATTGTTCGAGGAAGCCCCAGATTGAGGGTACAAACAGTTCCAGGTAAGAGAAGAAGAGGTTCGAGGCAAATTGAAGGAGAGACCTAGTTGAAGAAAAGCCCATTCTAGGGCACATGATTTTTGTGAAGGAAGATTGAAGCAAACCAAAAGAGAAGCGTGAGACCAAAAGAAAACGTATAGTTCAAAGTTTTTCGAAGGTCCAATAAAGGAAAAACGTGACTGTCATGGTTGTGGAGGGTTTTGACGACAATCCAGAAGAAGTTTGCAGTGGGCGTGAAGGAAGATTCACGAGAAAGATCAAACGTAATACCCAGAAGTCCAGCACCAATGGGAAATACAAAACGCGATGGGACAGTCCAAGAACAAAACGGAAAGAGGACGTTTCGTGATAAAATGTGACCCAGACGTGGGCAAACCCAGGCGTGAAGGAGAGACGTCAAAACCAGACGTTATTAATCGATGAGAAAATCTAGTAAAAAATCTACAAAAACACAATCATCGATGAGAATCACAGACGTTGAAGAATTCATGCTAGGGCATGGGACACTTTCAGTTGAGGCACTCAAAAGTGCACAAATACACAACACCAAAACCCCTCCATTTTCTGAACATGTAAGTTATTTTGTATATGTTTATTTTATAAGCAGACAAAAATAGATTATTAATTTTTGGGACAACAAATTGTCAGAAGTATTACCTATTGCTTTGATTTTCGAATCAAAAGTCAAACCTGAAATTTTTTGTTGTTGTGTTGTTTTCCATGTTGGAAGACTGTACTTTTGCTATCAAATCAAGATCAAAACCTGTTATACTGTACTTATTCTGTTCAAAATTCAAAACATTGTGTTTTAATGGCCAGTATCCAAAACCTTGTTCTACCGGAGGCACAGAAGTTAACTGGGCATAACTACAATTTATGGAGTCTTAAAATTTTAACGTTTGCGGAATATCGTGATTTTGACAAAATTGTCCTTGGCAGTGAGGCAAAGCCTGTTACGGATTTTGCGGATTATGACAAGCGTCATAAGGAGGCCTTGTTGTTGAAGCTATCCGTGTCAGATGATATGATTTATGAGGTCCAGAATGCCACTACGACAAGTGTGCTATGGACCAGTTTGCAAAACAAGTATTAGACTTCAAAGAAAGGTCAGGGGTTGTACCTAAAAAATATGTTATTCTCTGTCAAGATGAATGAGGGTGATTCTCTGTCAAGATGAATGAGGGTGATTCTCTGTCAGATCACCTACTTCGCATGAAATATCTCCGAGACCAGCTTTCATCTATTAATAAGAAGGTTGATGATGATGACATGGTGGCACTGGTTCTGAACAACTTGCCACCATCCTACGAATCTTTCGTGGAGGCTCTTCATTTGATGGTGGAAAACCAAACCCTGACATTTGATCAGGTGAGTTCCTATCTGCTACATAAGGAACACAGACAGAAACAAGCAGAGGAGTCCAGTGTTGGATAAAAAGAGAGTGCACTTGCTGCTCAATCGAAGGGGAAAAGGAAGTGGAAATGTATTTCTACGGATCCATCTTCTAAGTATCAGGGAACATGTTTTTACTGTCATAAGATTGGGCATATAAGAAAGGATTGCCAGAAGCAACAGTTTGCAATTTCCCAACAAACCAATCAGGCAACAAATGTGGCAGCAATTGAAGAAGGCGAATCAAAAGAAGAGTATGCCCTTGTGGCATCATACTCATTCACATATCAGTAGTTGGTTCATTGATTCCGGCGCATCCAGGGATTTTACATGTCGTAAAGATTGGTATGTCAAATTTATTACAAGTACAAACCATTTTGATTCAGTTTCTTTAGTTGATGGCATGTCATATGCAATAGAGGGATAGGAGATGTTCGTATAAAATTGAATAATGCAAAAAAAATCATAGTCAGGTATGTTTTTTATGTTCCTAGCCTAATTAAAAATCTCCTGTCTATTATTCAATTAATGCAAAATCTCAATATTGTTACAAATTTCTCTGAAAAATAGTGTGTTGTGTCTGATATAAGACATGATAAGGTAGTTCCCCAGGGTATAGGGCAAGATGGTCTATATAGACTTGTTGACTCTACCACAGTCAATGTAGATGCACGAGTGGAGGGTAAATCCACCATACAGGATGTGCAGAAGGATAGGCTTGTTGACCTTGATCTAGTCAACTTACATGCATTAGTGGTGGAGGGAATATCCACTATACAGGATGTGCAGGAGGATGCAATTCCTCAATCTCAGTCGGATGCACTAGTAATTGTGCAGGAGGATGAAATGCCTTGGTGAATTTCACTGGCTCAGAGAATCAAGAATAAGGTTGTTTGTTTTGTAGAGCAAGGTCATTTTGCTCTAGAATCTAACCTTGGTATGGTATCTGAACGACCCATTCTACACTCCATTAGATACAAATGGGTGGATACGTTTTGTAGTTTGCACAAGTACATGGCTCGTCTTGTTGTGAAAGGCTTTTCCCAACAGGGGGGAATAGATGAGGATGCTTATACTGCGAAGATGGTCACAAATCAGTTGCTTCTCTTTGGATATTTGGACGAGGAGGTCTATATGGTGCAGCTTGATGGTTTTCGGGTTCCCCATAGTGATCATTTGTTTTGCAGGATTATTGAGTCCTTGTATGGACTTAGACAGGCTTCACAAGCTTGGGATGGTTTATTTGATCAACGTCTCCAGGGTTTTGGATTCAGACTTTTGGAGATTGAGCTGAAATCATCAACGATTGATGATTCATTATCAGTCAATGAATCACTCATCAGAGACTTGGTGGACAACTTGCTACATCTTATATCCACATGGCCGGATTTTCGTTTCGCTGTTCGCTGTCATGTTCGGTTGTTGTCTACACCAAAGTTCCCACATTGGACAACAACAAAATGTCAGAGGACTGCGGATTTTATGTTGATATCTATTGATCAGTCTGTATATGTAATGACTAAACTATTTGGTCCTATTTTGTTTGTAAAATTTTGGGACAAACTTGGTGTTGTTTTTGGTTTAGTCATTAAGAGGGGGTGTTAAACATATTAACTCATTAATTAGTTTGCTAACTAAGGTTGGTTATAAACCACCTCGACTTATGTAACTGCTTCCAGCATAATAAATACACACTGCACACACTCTGATGTATGTGTCTTGCATGCCTTTCATTCTTCCCTCTCTTCATTCTTGAACATCTACATTTGCTAACATTTTTTACACTGTTGTACTTTTCGAGAACGGAATAAAAGCTCAAACTTAATTATTGATTATTAATTTGTAGCATATTGTCATCTTTGTTTTATGAAGTTCCAGTCTTGATTAGAATTGCAAAAATAAAAATTTCAGAGTTTGATATTTAGCTTGAGTGGGATATTTCAGTGGTATCAGAGCTTTAGATCTTGCCAGCTTGTCAATTAAACAGGGAAATCATGGGATATTTAAAATTACCTATAGAGGAAATGAATTTCTTGCACGAAGCCATCAATCAAAGTCATAGAGATTTGACAAGGACCATCCAGAGGACAGTTGAAAAATCCATGGTAGAGATGATGCAAGCTTTGCAAAATATAAATCAGAACAAGGCTACCCAAAGGAGTCCTCCAAAAATTAATCGACCCAAGTTTATTCGAGCAAAGTTCTTACAAAGAGAAGAAAATATAGATCCTATTTAAGAAGTGTTGATTAAAATACAAAAAGACAAGGAAAGATACAAACCCAAGGCCACCTGAATCCTCGACCAATATCAAGGTATGCATGATAGTCTTAAATCCCAAGTTTCATTTGATGAGTACCTAGAGTTACGAGAAGTGAGATATCTAACTAAAAGAGCTTTATATGAATACATAAGAAAGTTGAGAAAGAGGAATCCACCATGCAAGTTGAAGGTAAGGATCTTTTATTAGAAAAAGATATTTCATTGATTTCTAAAATTGACTGTCAAGAAAACATTTGTCTTAATGAAGTCAAGAGGAACATATATCACTTGTTGAATGTAAAATTGTAAAAGACGTTCCAGTAATTTCTAGGGGTATCCAAGAAACACCTCTCCAGATTAGTAAAACCCCATTATGCTCCCAAGCAAAGAGGCATGAACTATTTGATAGAAATTTAGAGTTCATAACAATTAACAAGTCACAAAGCGGTCAAATATCTCAGCGGCAAGCCGCAAATTAGCAGTTGCAACAACTAAGCATTTAGTATTAACAAGGTATGGTCCATGCATGGGAACCACAAAAAGGTATGCTAGAACAATCAGTTGTTGTTTTGCAAGAATTTAAAGAGGATTTTTCTGTTAATGCCAAATTTCCAAATCTTCAATATAGTAGAGTTGATGCAAATGTCTCAACGGCATTGAAAGCAGTTCATATGAATATCAGAGTAGCACAACATAAGCATGGTGGAGAAACTCCAAATGTGGATATTTGTGCAAAGGGTCATCAACAAGATATAAGGGAAGCATATGGTGATAGTATCCTTCCATCAAATGTCATAAAGAACACACTCATGGCAGCTGCGAGTTTGATTTTCAGCTTTAAAGCTGTGTCCTCATCATTACCAGCCACCGTATTACTCCATTTACACCCATGCAAGTGGATTTGCAGGGATGTCTAGACATGGGAAGGAGTACTTTTCAGTTTGGGACTACTAATGGGGAGTTTTCAGCGCTTGCATGACTGCCCAACACTTCTACAATGAACATATTGCTGAATGCAACACGGATTTGTCATTTTTGTAGATGTTACATTATCTCTATGTTGCTGGTTTTGATGATTTCAATCATTAACAGTTGCAATTTTGTACATTTGAAGGAAGTTTGCAAATTTCCAATGTTGATTTGGGATCCTGGCATTTGCAGAACAATTCAGACATTGTTTGATTGTAAGCAATTTTGGGAAGGGCAGATTGTACTGTCTTTTTTTTTGAATTAAATAAAATCAGGAGACCTTTAGCTTATCCCTTTTTTTTTGTAGGCAAAAGGGGTGGAAAAAAGAAAATAATTTAATAATAATGTTTTAAGTTGTCCACAACGTCATTAATTTTAATAACATGAAAAATGACACTTATTCATTATTATTATTAAGTGGGGCCAAAAACAATATTAATTATATGGCCAAAAAGTAATTATTATTATTATGAGGAGAAAAAGGTGAATAATTAAAAATAATTTTAATTACTTTAGGGTTAAGGTGAAATTGAAAAAGTGAGTTTCATAAATGGGAAAAGGGGCAATCATTATTCATAATGATTGATTATTCACTTTTATTAATTCCTGATAGAATTCCTGTAGTCAGATCAGAGGATGAAACACTTTCAATCCACAGGGGTAGTTCCGTACAGGTGTTACAATTGAGCAACTCAACAGGTTATTTATAGGATCTCTGAAAATCAGGGTTTGCAGGGAGGTACTATTTATTTTCAAAGGTTGTGAAGCTGTCGTGTCAAGGAAAAATTCTAGAATCAATTTCATAGGGTTTGCCCTAGCTAGGCGTCATTCCCCTTTGCCCTAGTTTTGTTGTCCTTGCTTGCAAAAATCAAATCGCAACTTTTTGGGGGCTACTACTGTTGCAAAAAAGAAGTGCAGATCTGTATGGATTAGTATGACGTTCATACAATGATCGTACTTTGTCATATTGGGTAGAATCGTAGCAATTTCAAGGCTGATGTACTGTTCTAAGCCGTTTCACCTTAGGGTTTCAAGGATTTTTATGCGTTTCAAGCTAATTCTAGGTTAGGGTTTGGTAAAACATTAGTATTTGATTTTTTTACAATGTTGTACTTTTCTAGAACGAAATAAAAGCTCAAACTTAATTATCGATTATTAATTTGCAGCACATTGTCATCTTTGTTTTATGAAATTCCAGTTTTGATTAGAAGTGGAAAAATAAATATTTAGCTTGATTGGGATATTTCACATAATGTTTTGCATTCATGAGCCCCATGGATTCCTTTTTTGCCACAATGTTTGCAAAACAATATTGTCTATCATTTTGCTTTTGATGTTGCCCACAATTTTTTTCATTTTTTTCTCATCCTTTGTTTTTCCCTTTTCCCTCTTTTTTGGAAGATGAGGCCTTATTGGAAGAAGCAGCGTTAGAATACTTGTCCTTTTGATCAGCATAACAAATGCTTTCACCTTTGGTGTCAGTATTTCTTTCAAAGGCTTTTTCTCTTTTGGCCATCTTTTCAACCAATTGATCAAAAGTGAGAGTCTTCAAGTGATTGCTTGCTTACAAAGACTTCAAATAGTTTGAATATTTGGGAAGAAGAGTTTTTATGAATGCAGTCATGTATATATCAATTTTTACACTAGTAGCCTCAACATCATGCTTGATAGCTCGGATTTTTGAGGCTAAACTCATCATATCACCATTTTTCAACTCAAGGTCGAACAATTTCAATTGCAACGGCTCTAATTTTGAATGAGAATCATACAAGTCTTTCAACTTGTGCAATGCTTTCCATGAAGTGTTGCACCCTTGTATATGATGAAAAACTTCTCCATCAATTGAGACCCCTATCAAGGTTAATGATTTGGAATTCTCGTGCTTTCAGGAATGCAATTCTTTTGCTTTCTTTGGTTTAGTTGGTTGTGCATCTCCGTCACAAATGTTGAATGACAAATCATTGAAGATGAGAATGTTCTCTATTGTCTAAAACATTCTAACCAAGCGTCCTCAGTTAGTATTATGCCAACAATTATTTTTATTGAATGAATTTTTGCTATGAAGGGAGATGGATTGGTTCTTTATCTAAAAAAAAAGGTTTCCTTTTCTATACACGACCAAACCGATATGCCAAATCTCTTGATATGCTTGTCTTTCCTATATACCTGGGGGGACATGAAAGAAACTCATCATTTTTATGTACCCAACAGTACATGAAAGAGATGTTAAAACATGGGAGCATACTGATACGTGGCATTTTTTAATGTTCTCATTTCCACTTCATGATGAAACAGGGATTGAAGACCTTTAGTCTATTTTTCCATAGACTAAAGGAGTCCTTTTGGGGGATTATATTTTATTAGTTGTTTATTAATTGTTGAAATAGTGATTTTTATCATAAGACAATTATTATTTAATTAATAGAATATTTAAAAAGTGATTCTTACCACTAAATTGCTTAAATGAATTAATTATTAATTCATTTGCCTTAAAATAATTTTAATTATTATTTTAAAATTAAGACAACTAATTACTATATTATTAAAAAAAAAGATGTTGGCATGAGAGCTAAAGCAAGGGAAAAGAAAGGTGTTTCATCTTCCCAAAGTGGTTCACCCTCTTTGGAAGTTACAAATACATGAAGACTACAATGGAGGATACACTGAATTTTGATAATTTGTTCATGCTTGAAGAAAACTATTGGGATGCATGCCCAATAGAAGTTCGCTACTTTGGTATTGATCAATCTAAAAAAGATGCATTTTAACACCACCTTTGCTAAAGAGATTTTATTCTTGCTCTAAAAGTGTGGCGATTTGCTTTGAAGAGTTCGTGTGGAGTTTTGTGGTTCTTTTCTTGCATGTTAACTTTGCTAAATATTTATCCTATTTTTGCAAGTGGAGCGAATCACCTTGGAAGCTTGGATCTAGGGTTTGGAGGCCTCTTTTAGTCTATTTTATGCAAATTAAATATTCTAATTTTATTTGTTAATTTTCTGCGTGTTGGTGTGAAGAATTGAAGGAGTTCGTGAAGGGTTTGAAAAAAAAAATTAAATAATAATTTTCAGACTATTATTTACTTATTTTTGACAGGAAACTAGGGTTTTCAGAATTTCGGAGCAATTTTTAGTGACCTTCCCTTGGAAGGAAAATTCTGAAATTATTTTTATGACCAGTTTGAGCTCTTGTTTGCATCACAACTCCAAATATTGAAGGAGTTGTGAAATTTTGAAGTTTTTCGCTGTTCGTAGAAAATAATATTTGTTGATAGATTTTCTGGCAAGGGTTCGAAGTGGAAAAATATTTATAACAGTTGTATTTTTGGAATTAAATCAGATTTTTCAGTTATCATAAAGTGGGATTTGAGCTTTAATAATTTGACAAAAACGTACTTGTTTCGTGCATTTAATATTCTGATTATTTTTGCAAGTATTCAGTTAATTTTGAGACATTTTTAGTTGAAAATCATCAACAAATCTTTACAATCGGGCGTCTAGGGTTTTTAGGGCTTGACAAGGGTTTTTGAGCTTATTTTGCAAACTAGAGTTTGCTGATTTCATTTTTAGAATTTTGGGATTTGGGGGAAAACCCCTTTTGCATGGAATCGTCCCATTTGGGGACATTATAGTGGTATCAGAGTATTGATCTTGTCTACCCTGTGAGGGTTTGTGATTGCAAATTTGGATAGATAATCTTTGAATCATGGAGTTAATGAGTGAAAATGAATTTAGAACAAAACTTCGTAGATTGGAAAAAAAACTTGAGCATCCACATCATTTAAAAAATGTTTTGTGCAATATTTTGGAGGAAGCAACAAACTGTTTGTCCATGATAGGACAATTAGATTCTAAGTCTATGTTTTGGGCAATGAATCCTTTGGTGGTTTATTTGGTTAGACCCAAGATTTTGAAACACTCAGATTCGGATGTGAGACTTGTAGTTATCACTTGTATTAATGAAATTACAAGGATAACAGCTCCGAAACAACCATACAATGACAACATCATGATGGAAATATTTCAGTGGATGGTGGAAAGTTTTGAAGGTCTTGGTGACATTACAAGTTCTTTTACTAAAATGCTCACTATTCTAGAAAATATGGCAAAGGTCATATATTGTGTGCTAATGCTGGATTTAGAGTGTGATACACTTATTCTTGAAATGTTCCAACATTTTCTTACCGCTGCAAGTAAAAACCCTATAGAAGGTATGATAACTTCCATACAAAAGATGATGACCTTAACACTCAATGAAAGTGATGATCTTTTCGAGCCATTGTTGTTTATCTTATTGTTAGGTTTAAGGTTAGAAAAGAATAAATTTTCAGTTGCCCAAATGCTGTTTGAAAAAGCTGCAAATATTTGTGAGGTAAAATTAAGGCCTTATTTGATAGTGGAGCATAGAGAAGAAAAGAATATTGAACTACATGGAGAGTTGGAGGAAAAGAATGAAGGGACATCCCTTCAGGAAGAGGCCAATTAAATAGAAAAATCAGATTTGAAGAAGGAAGGTGAGCTACAAAAAGATGACACCTTGGGGCAGCCCATAAGGGTTCAATCAACATGATAGGAGGATATTTTATGAGTATGAGAAAGGAGGATGAAAATAACAATGATAGGGCTGTTATGAGACATCATGGACAACCATGTGCTTGCAAAAGAGGGGACGCTACAACACAATTGGTGAGTTTATCTAGTTCTGATTTTTATCTTGCATATGTTGGATTGAAGTTTGAATTTAATGACTCAGAAAATTCTGAGACATCTAGTCAATTCCAGCCCCCACATACAAGCATAATATTGCCCTCTCGGAATATGTTTCGGTTCCCAAGCAGGAGAGTTCATCCATGGATAAAATCTGAAATCAATTGCTCCCAAAATTCTGAATTAACATGGCAGGTGCAATAGTATATAAAAAGGGTTAAAATCCAGTATTGGTGGAGTTTGTTTGATGATGCATACATGTGTGAGGAAGCTAACAAAGGCCAGCGAAGAGAAGGACATACATCTTACATAAGGGGATCCTTACCAATGAGTTTAGATGGTTATGATATGCATTTGCAAGGTATGTTTTCCAATTTGGTTAAGCTTGTTTTCTTTCTACAAATGGAAGGACTATATTTTCAGAATGAAGGATTGATATGATTTAAAGAAGGTCCTAGCACACCTTGGAATGCACACTACGGGAGCACACATCCTCTAGTGCTTTTCGATGAGATGAATTTAATTATGGGCAGTCTTGCTAAGCATATTAATTTGGTTGAGTTTTGCAGTCTCAATCTTATTCATACAAGGCATAAGTCCATGATGGTTTGTTGGGGAATCATGGAGTTAGATAGCCTATTAAAGAACAACTTGGTAATGAGCAAATTGAAATTTCTAAGAAGAGGCATGGCTGTATTTTACTATGACTGCCAACATATTTGCATGCACAATCTATGGGGGGAGTTTCCAACTCATAAAGGGACCTTGTGGATAAGTTCAAAGCATGATAAGAGATATGATAGCTACTATTTTGAGTTGTATGACACATTGGGTTCTTTTGAGCAGCATAATAGGTACATGAATGGCGAGGTAAGAAGTTCTAATGGCATCCCATAGATCATGGGAAGAGGAAAGAATGCAAGTATTAATTTTGAATCTTGTCATAAAAATTCAGAATTAGACATGTACTTACAATATTATCATGGAGGAAAGACTGATTTTTGGGGACTCTTGATGAGCTTATGGAGTGTGACATGCATACATGGGAATTTTGATAAGGGGCAGCCTTTGGTAGGGCACATGGCGTGCACAAGAAAGCCCATATATGTTGAATTGTACTACCTTGAGACTTCACATCATGATAAGTTTACAAGATGGTACCTAGTTGATTTCTTTTTGCATAATTGGAGAGTTATAACATGGCATTTGGGGAGTCATTACCCTCGGGTCAACAAGGTAATCAAATTCTATTGTGTTTTTTATTCTTACTTTTGGCCACATCACTTCTTTGGAGGGTATAATGGAGAGGAGCTTCTCATCCACCACTTGGTATTGAAAGGGGTATTTCGCTGGGAACATGTGGAGCTTTTGGAAGGCCATGAGGACACATTTAGCACTTGGGGGCAGCCCCTAAAGTAGAGGAACAATAGTATGAAGAAGACGTGAGGATTTTCTTTATTGGGAAACAGAGAAATGTGGACATTGTTTGATAAGAAGTGTTGGGACACCCACTTAGATTTTGCAATTGCTTGAGGATAAGCAATTTTGGTTGGGGAGGACTGTAATGTTCCCATTTCCACATCATGATTAAACAGATATTGAAGACCTTGAGTCTATTTTTTCATAGACTAAAAGAGCTCTTTTGGGGGATTATATTTTATTAGTTATTTAGTAATTGTCGAAATAATGTATTTTACCATAAGACAATTATTATTTAATTAATAAAATATTAAATAAGTGGTTTTTACCACTAAAGTGCTTAAATGAATTAATTATTAATTTATTTACCTTAAAGTAATCTTAATTATTATTTTGAAATTAAGACAACTAATTAATATATTATTCAAAAATGAGATGTCGGCATGGGAGCTAAAGCAGGGGAAAAAAAAGGTGTTTTATCTTTCCAAAGTGGTTCACCCTATTTGGAAATTATAAATACATGGCAAAGGCTACAATGGAGGATATGCTGAATTTTGATAATTTGTTCTTCATGCTTGAAGAAAACTATTAGGATGCATGCCCAATAGAAGTTCGTTGCTTTGGTATTGATCAATTTAAAAAAGGTGTATTTTGACACCAGCTTTGCTAAGGAGATATTGTTTTTGCCTTAGAAGTGGGACGATTTGCTTTGAAGAGTTTGTGTGGAGTTTTGTGAGGGTTTCGTGGTTCTTTTTTTGTATGTTAACCTTGCTAAATATTTATCCTATTTTTGCAAGTGGAGCAAACCATTTTGGAAGCTTGGATCTAGGGTTTGGAGGCCCCTATTGGTACTTGTTTTGTGCATTTAATTTTTTGATTATTTTTGCAAGTATTTAGTTAATTTTAAGACAAGTTTTTGGCTGAAAATCATCTACAAAACCCTGCTATTGTGGCATCTAGGGTTTCTAGGGCTTGACAAGGGTTTTTGAGCTTATTTTGCAAACTAGGGTTTGCTGATTTCATCTTCAAAATTTTGTGATTTAAGGGAAAACTCCTTTTGCATGAAATCGTCCCATTTGGGGACATTACACATTTAAGTAGTACATGAAAAAAAATTGTTTTATCTATGACAATTGTTTAATAAGAAGTCCTTGTATGTGGGTGTTACAACCCTATATACTCATAATTTCTTGCTTTCAGGTTTTACATTTAGCAATAGATACAAATGGGTAATAGGTGAAAAATAAAAAAAATGAAATTTTATCCTTATTTCTCTCTGGTGATTTATAAAGATGATACCTCAAATGTTGTTGTTGCAACTATATTGGGAGATAGATGCAATAGTTCGAGTGCGACGACATTACTCGTAGGTGTGAACCAGAGGCACCATTAAATACCGAATGCTACAGTTGTTGGGTTTTCACAATTTATTTGATTTGACAAAAATCAAATTTGTTTTCAAAACTTGAAATGGTTTGCACAATTAAATGGCGTATAGAATAAGTCAAAAAAAATATATTATTCCCTTAATTGGGAAACTCCTCCAATAAAATAAAAAATTATGCTTTTAGTTTGAAAAGAAAAAGCAAAAAATTATAAATTGAAACTTATCTTTTTGAAGGTGACATGGACAGGAAATTGAAGTTTTCAACCGCCACTTGGACAACTTTCAAACCTCAAATAAAACACCCCAATGGTAATTTGAACGCCAATGGGAGACCAAACACAGCCAAGGCATTCACAGATTCATCCCAGATGGATTCCATGCAGACCAGAAAGTTGAAACGCCAATGACAAAATGAAGATTGAAATGCCACGCAGTCAGTTAAAGCTGATTGTAACAGTTTATGTCAGACTGTAACGCCATTTAACACAGTCCTTTGAGCGAAAATGCAGCCTTATCATGGAGAAGCACAGTCAAACGCAGCACTATTATGGAGAAGCGCAGTCAAATGCAGCCCTTTGAGAATGAAAACGCCTTTGTTGAACAGGAAAATGTTGGACCAGATGACTGAATGTGATAATCTTCTCATGAATCATCTTAATTTGCAGCAATTCAATGTATTTAATAAATGCATTCAACAGAATATTTCAACACTTATGACTATTTTATGCAGGCCGTACAGCTAAAAAAGAGGATAGAATGATTTTTTTTTGTGTGAATGGCTAGCAATGAAACTTACAGCTGACATTAAGAACGGAGGATTAAGAAAAAAAAATGAATAGGTCATGGCTCTGATTCCAATGTCAGGTTAGGATGGACTGAAAATTAAAACAATTAATTTAGTGCAAACCAAATTTGAATTCATTCAATTAAATGAAGAATAGATACAAATACATAAAGCCACAAGATGGGCGTTCATTTTACCTTATAAAATGTCTATTCAACTTATATAACAAGACAAAAGCTATCCTACACCTAGGATAAAGCTAATATTATATACAATAGTATTAGAAAACAAAACACACAATAAAATTAAAAAAAAGACACAAACCTAAACCTAAAAGCTACTCTTAACACACTCAAACACTTGTTCACTCATTCAAACCTTATTTTCGTGAGCCCATTCAATATTTCACTTTTCTCACTCACACACACTATTGTGATTGAATCATTTTGATTTTTTGTTTTTAATTCGAATGAGCTGATTGTCTGTGTAAAGGTTGGATTCGACTTGGATAAGAGGTGATTATCAGCAATTTGGACTAATTGAAACTTGAACTACAAAAATGCCAATATTAAATACCTGAATACACGTCATTACCGTAACATAGGATAACTGTCTTGACTCTTGAGTGTAACACTGCTGTATTTGAAAAAAGGTTAGTCCATGCCTATGTACATTAAACATACACCTATTATGCTATAGTTATTTTATGCTCAGTGTCGTTGTTTGTCTTTGTTTCAGGTTTGAACTTGTACTCGTCATAATCATATAGAATAGGTCTGGTAGATGTGATGTATTTAGTACTTGTAGTTGCAGCATGCTGCATTGCCCCCATTACCAAGGGAAATACATAGTATGCACTGTACATTCATACATTTCCCTTAGTACTGAAATTTTATTGTAGTATTAAATAATTGGAATGTGCTTGTATTAGTTAGCATAGAACCGTCTCATTATAACAGTATCAAAAAAGATTTATTCAGATCCCTATGTTCCATTTCTGAAAAAACTGGTTTTGTTTCTAATTAGTTGAGGTCGGTCCATTGGGTGGCTATCAATGGTTGGCAATAAGTGTCAGTTTCGTGATCAGTTAGACAAACACTTCTGTTATAGTTTGTTTATATTGTAATGAATGTGTTTAACCAACTCATGTTGTGGAAGATGATCTTGTTGATACCTGGAGGGTGGGAAGAATGATCACATTATTTACTTCTTTGTGTATGCATGTATATGTTAGATGTAATTGATTAGTTTCTAGTGTATATTAAGTTGATTTCATATGGAATGCATTTTACTAGTTTTTCCCCTTGACATTCGCCATTTTTAATGATTTTTTAAATTTGTCGAGTCTTGCCGAGTCCTGGCTGTGTTTTGTTGCCGAGTTTGAGTCGGAGTCAAAAATCGGCTTACCAAGTTTTTGCTGAGTCCGAGTCTCTTTACCATGGTCAAAACCTGCAAGATATATATAAGTCAAAACCCAGATTCCAAATATTCTTGACGTTTTATGGCTCAGAATATATCATGCTTTATATAATGCAATATAATTAGTAATTACTAAGCTTGCTGCAGGTTGATGTGTTTCTTGCCCCTTACCTTCTACTAGTTCTTACGAATTCAACCCTGCCGATATGGCTGAACCCTGTCAAAGAAGAAGCATGAATCCATCCAATACCTTACACCAATCCTATATATTCTTAGGGTGGTTATATGCCAAAAATAAGCTTGCAAATATTTACCTATTCGATACCTTCTCTACCATGCTTACTGAAAGATTAAACACACATGACATTTTGTATGGTCACTTCTGCTGCATAAGTATGAGTTGCATAACATCTTCCCTCCACATATTAGTTTTATAAGCACAAAATGGGAATGACATTGAGAGTTACACTATTCTCTATTGCATTTATCTAGGATAAGTTGAAGGAGGCACTAGCTGAAATTCAAGGTCACGAGACCATCCTCTGTTCAAAATCAGTGGAAAGTCTTCATAGCCTGACTTCTAAAACAATAGATCGTAAAAAACTACGTTGTTGGATCCTTCACCCCAAGGGGGCTGATCCCGATACTGCACAGATTGGATACCAATGCCGGTCTGATACTCTTTTGGCTCTGGCCCGGGTACTACTTGGCAAGGTCGGGTACTCCTGGATGCTTCCAAGGATGAACCCTGGCATACCCAACCCTGCCGGGCAGTACCTGGAGAGAATCCATTATCAAAAACATTTTTTTTAATTTTAACTTAAAAAAAAAGTCAAATTAGAATTAAAACAACTAGAGAAAACAAATAAAAGTATGGTGAAACCCTAAATTCCACTCTCACATTCATTTTAATAAAAGCAAACAACAACATCAACACACTTACCTCTCATTGCATACTTACAGTTACCTCTCATTACACATTTGTTCTCTCACCTTCATTTTTCAATTGCATAGGGCTGAAACTTCATTATTTTGCTAATCATACGCCACTACATTTTTTCTATTGCTCATGGTTCTAATGATTGATTCTCTCGATGAAGAGCGATATGAATATAATGAGTATGCTGATTTATCTTGATTTTTGTGTATACATTTGCACTATGTGCTTGTTCTAAGTTCGACCAATGAATATCGTGACATTTGGCACTCAATTATCAGAATTGTTTTCAACTGTTTTTTGGTTATTTAACTTATTTTGTTTACTTGATGCATATTATGTGGTTAATTTTTCTTATTTGGTTATATTTTTTAATATTTTATATATTTTTTGTATGGCCGTACCCAGACAAAAAAAATTGAGTTATCGGCATACCTGAATCCTGTACACATACCCATATCCATACCAGGATCGGCTACTTAGGGAAAAAACAATAGGAGAATAAAATTTGATCCAATCCAACACCACAATTATTGTCCCAGCCCAACTGGCTCATTGGGGAACCTTTTTTTTTGAAAAAGGTAAAACATTATATTGATAGAAAAGGGTGGGGAATACAAACGTGAATGCTTTTCAAAATGAAATAAGAGGCTGCTTGCCCAAGAAAAAGGATGAGATACAAAGGATAGGAATCTGTAGGATCACATTTAGCATGATTCAGCTTCTCCAATCTTCCCAGACAAGCAAAAATCCTATCTATATATGGACAATTGGCTGCCCCTATATATCTATAAGGGCTCGACCATCGGGAGAGGAGGGGGAGGAGGCCGAGGAGAGGCCCTACTGGTTGAGCGTGTAAATGACCTATTGGCCCCCTACTACTATAAGAAAGGTGTTGGTTGTGGGAATTTCTCCATGGCAGAGAAAGTACAAGAAAAGATATAGCTTCTCTCAATCATTATGTATTGCTGCAATTGGCACCACGTCCAGATAGGGAAGAAAGACTTCCCTCGTTCATATTGCGCGCATTCCAAGCTTGGGGTGAGGTGGATGCCATAGGGCTGAAGAACGTTCTTTTCTAGGGTTGAGTTTTCAGGATCAGTGGACTTCCTTTTTTGCAGAATTGGTTACTTACCTGTTCTGCAGAATGATATCAGAAATGTGCTGCCCTGCATTTTAAGAAAGGATTGTGTTCATGGCATTTATAGTCTTTTCATGTTGTTCGACAATCTTGCTAAGACGTTCAACACAATTAGTGAGGACTTACACTTTTGAGGTTTTGCACAAGGACATAATGCGGCAGCCTGGAGAAACCACTTTCAATGTATAGATTGCGTACCCCTTTCTAATCAATAGATTTCTGAAGGGCTTGAAGGACAATAGAAATATTTTTTACAGCAGTGAGAATGACTGAATCATTTCTCATTTTGCCTTGTTGAGGACAGAGGTTAGAACGGGTCCCTTGAGTAACAGCGGCAGCACCATGAGGGATGCCACTTATGATATGAGGGGGTTTCCAAGGGGACTGTTGGGGAATGGAAGATTGAATAGAGGGACATATTCCATGAGTAGGAGAGGCCAAGTAGGCTCACTTAGGAATAGATATCTGAGTAGAATAAATTCCAAACTTAGTAAAGGTTGGAGTCGGGGAAGGCATGTTTCTACCTTTTTCTCATATACATTTCACCTCTAAATAAAACTTGTGGCTTAGGTGGACAAGGAAGATGAGGAGTTCTAGCTCTGATAGTCAAAGCAGGTTGAGACTCCATTACCTGATTGAGGTTGAGTTCTTGAGGACGATTATGGCAAGGATGGGGAGCCCCATTGGAAGATTGTTTTTTTTGAGTTTTGGAAGTAAGAGCAGCCTCGTCATCTTCAATATGTGGTGTGTTGACCAGCATAATCTTGATCCAGCTCTCTTTTCATTGTTGAATTTCTTTTAAGATCAAGCCTCTTCTTCGTGTTTCTCTTTCTATTCCTTATTAAAACCTTAACTCACTTTGGATATTTCCTTTCATTTTTGAACTTGACATGGTCTCTACCTCTATCTATACCGAGACCCCTGATTCTAACCCTCTAACTGAGATTCATCATAGGAGAAATATCAATATCATCGAGTATTTTGGCCTTGGCAAGATTGCATAATATCATATAATCTGGAGAAAATATCAGAGACATTGCTCTTAGTGGAAGGACGCTGTCAATATGGATTTGTGCAGTACAAGGTGAGCATGCCGATTATAAATGCTAAGGGTAGGGCAAATGGAGAGGGAATTAACGTGCAGAGTTTTACTAGGAATCCCGGCTGCACCTGCGCCCTTCCCCCCGCCTCCCCCACTTGTCTGATCAAAATATTGTCATTCCTCTCTTCACTCTCACCCACTTTTACTGAATCAGATTTCCATTTTGCCATCCACCTATATTCTCCATCAATTAATCAATCTGAACGCAATCCTTAAAGATAGGTATGCAGTGCATGAAGTTTTTTTTCCACCTTTTGATTAGGATCCATTTGAATAAACAATCTCATCCCTCTTTTTCTAGTGATGTGAGGACAGTTCTGGGGATGTGTCAGTGGCATGTCTTTAATGTTGTCCAAGTGGGAGTTGTCAACCTGGAGCTGCGCCCTGAATCGAAGACGTGCATGAAATGGCCAGTCCTCTATTCGGTTGAAACAATGGGATCTTCTCACGAGGGTGGGTGCCTCAATGGTGAGAAGAACCTCCAGAGAAGGCTAGTTCCTGTAAGATGTATCAATGAGAATCTCTACTCTATGCTGTGGACTACCATGGAAAAGGGAGAAGGAAACTTTAAGGGAAAATCCTACCTAATAAAGGTGATACACCAAAAGATTGATCCACTCAACTTGGAACCCTTAACACTGAACAAACAAGGGAAAAGGAAGACCTTTGATTTCAATCGACCACTATGCACAAATATTTCGTGAGAAGGTTCGATTCAATAACCAAAACATGAGGGAAAACGATGGAGAGAGGTCTAATACAAGACACTTTGCAGCCACCTAAAATCCACTTACAACTTAAGCAAAAGACATAAAGAACACTTAACATGACCTGCATAATGATAAGCTAGCAACTAGTTACGAATTAAAATTTGGGAAGGGAGAGAAATCTACCACATATGCAAATTGCTGAATGAATATACACTATGCCAACACTTGAAATCTGAAAGTATAGTCCTATTGATTGAAGAGGTTACACAACTCACCAATGGCAGAATCTAGTCTAGCCAAGAGAGGGATGATTTTAATGAATGCTGAAAGCCGATTTATAGAGAATTACAAAAGCCAAAGATTGGCGTTGAAAAATTGAAGAGAAGGATTAACTTAGATTAACTCAAGGCTGACTTGGCCTTTCAATAAAATATGTTTTCTTTTTGTCTTTGCATGAAGCTTCTTGCGCTTGAGGAAGTGAACTTGTCTTTGTTTTGAACCACCCACCTCTCTTTGCATGGAAATCCACGCCAATGTTAATTTTAGAACTCATGTGAGCTGCTTGATGTCGAGTTGGAACCTTTGAAAAGCTGAGTTGGCCATTTGATAAGCTGAGTTGGACGAAGAGATCATTCTCCTTTGCATGGGAAACTCCTGGTAGATGTGGCGTTTAACAATTAGTCAACTCTAAATCTAGAACAGTCAACTCGACATTCGAAATTGGAACTTCGGTTGAAGCTGAGTTGGACCTTTGAATGCATGAGTTGATCCGGAGATGAGCAGGACTTCAACAACCAGTCAACTGAAGCTTTGACCGGTCGATCGAAAATAGCCCTTGCTTGCATGTATTTTATCCTATTTTGGTCTGCCTGTTCATGTCTATTTCTGGTGGGATTCTATATTTGGATGTATTAGTCTATATTTCCTCTGTTTGGCCTTTTTTCAACTTCTCGTCGCTTAATCTGAGGTCAACTTACCGTGGTTTAATTCTTTCGGAATTCTGGCTTTACCTTTGTTTCAACGGTTACTTCTTGCGGTCAAAATTTGATGTCTTGCCGGACGTCACCCTTAGTTTTCTTATTTCCTTCGGAATTCTTGTTGTCTTTACCTTTGATTTCCTTTGGCTTTATGCTTGCCAATTTTGCTAAACCTTCGGAATTTCCTGTTTGCAACTTTTCCGAAGGAATCCTATGGCTTCATATTTTCTTGGCTTTATCCTCCGAAGTATGAAGGATATCTTCCTTTGTCATTTCCTTTGACTCGGGCTTTTATTCCACGGGTCTTTCTCTTTTGGCGGCTTCTCTCCGAATTTCTTGGGACTTTTTGTCCGAAGGAATTCCTTCAGACAAAAGTCCGAAGGAATTCCTTTGGACAAAAGTCCAAATTATTCCTTCGTCTTTTGCGTTTGCTCTTTGTTGATTTCGGACTTTGCTGTTGGCTTTTTTGCACGGCCCTGTTTTCCTCGGCTTACTCCTAATTTCTTCGGACTTTTTGTCTGACGGAATTCCTTCGGACAAAAAGCCGGAAGGAATTAATCCTTGTCTTTTTTAACTCTGTTGAGAATGCCCTTTGGATTTTTTACAGGGGTCCAGGCACCGACCAAGTGCCCTTCGCAAGGGCTTCTGTCCCTCATCTGTGCCTTTGTCGGAAAAATTGTAGGGCACCCAGGTTTTTTTGCAGGGTTCCCGAATTTGACGTGTACCTTCCTGAAGGGTCGGTGTCCTTCGGGATTGTTGAAAATGACCCTTCCGAAGGGTATCTTGTTTTGCCCTCTTCTGCCTTCCAAAGCCCTTGCAATTCCATGGACTTATTCCTTCGGATTTCTTTGGACTTTTGTCCGAAGAAATTATTACTTGGCTTTTCCTTGCTTTTTGGGCGGACTTTTGGATTCTCCGAAGTATTCCTTCGGACAAAAAGTCCGAAGGAATTACTTCCTTTGTCTTAGGCTCTTTCCTTTGTTATTTCCTGCGGACTTATGTCCTTAGCACTTCTCCGAAGTTATGTCCTTAGCAGAAGCCTTCTTTGATGAACCATTCCTTCAGACGACTTTTTCCTGTTGTAGCGAAGGCCCTTACCAAAGAAAAAACAATGTATTCTTTCCCAATGTATTCTTTCTTTCCTTGGACGGAGATGTGAATTTTCCGAATGGCAAGAGACAATCTGTTCTGTGGAAGAATTGTCAACATGAGTGTCTAAAAAGGTGGCAGCACCTTGAGCGGAAAGAGTGCATAGGAATGTGGATTGTGTTCCCACCTTGGCACCTCCTTTTATCAGTGTATTGATTAACAAACTCACGCCTACGTGAAATTTTTTAATCTGCACATGGCCATCCATCATATACAAGAAGGTTTGATGCATGCTTACATGGCCCTTATACATAGGGAAAAGGTTAAGGTGAATAATGTGTTTATAGATAAGAAAATAAAAGTAAGGCAACAAGGCCATACAAGTAATGATATCACCGATATATGTTGAAAACAATGTTAACATGGCAAGAGGAGGGTCGCAAACCTAGGGGAATTATAGAAGTCTATAGAGACTAAAAGATTAACTTGTATCAAGGTGAAGTGAGCCCATGATAGAACACACAGGAAAGAAGATAAAAATAAAAGAATAAACTAAAGTCAAATAAAAAGTGATAGTATCAAAACATTGTGAAATTAAAAAGGTGGTCAAGAAGATAGTAACCCCACCAAAGTGATTTCTTCTAATCTTCCTTTTGAATCTTTTAACTCCTCTACTTTACTAACTCGTTTAGAGTCCTTGCTTCTGATGAAATTGCATGTTGGGAAGAGTGGAATTCCTCTTTGACCTTGAACTTTTCCTTATATTTCTACTAGGCTGCCTGTTAACTGTATATTAATGGCTATTAGATGGAAGTGTTAAAATTTTATCGATCATTACCTTTTTTATGTGTTCACTTGCTCTTAGTTAACACTTTTTGTGATTTGGTCCGGCTGGATTTCCGGGTAGACAAATATATGAAGTCCTTTACCCTTGAAATGAAAGATAGCAAGGTTTGCAAGTCTATCAGCTACAGTGTTATGCTGCCTTGGTTTATGCTCTATGTCGCATTCTTTGAAAGTCATCATCATGTTACTTATTTGATTTATAACATTCTGCATTTCCCAATTGATTGGTTTGTATCCTTCTCCACTAGTCCAAATTTTCTAATTATAGACCTGTTTTATCAATTGGATAATGATTTTGGAATACCTTCTACTTGGATTTTTTGGAATGCCTTGGGTAATTGCAATATTAATACCATGAAAGCAAACCAACAGCTTAGCAATGTTGTTGGTTTGATTTTCAATTTCATTGAGATAAGCCACTTTATAATCCCCTTGGTCTTCTCTAATGATTCCTTCTATTCCTGTCTGACCTGGATTATATTTTGCTGGTCCATTGATTTTTTGGAATGGTAGTAATTTATTTCATTTTTAGTGAAATAGGATTTTCCATATTTGAGAAATGTGCATCCTCCATACTTGAGGAGTCCACAACCCCTGTTTTTCTTGAGAAGAAAACCGTAGTCATACTTGTTATGTTGTTCTTTATTAGAAAGATGATATGAGTGGGATGAATGAATTCATCATTGAACATTTTATTGTTTCTTTCTTTCCATAGCTGCTAGAGAATGAAGCTGGGGGCAATTTGAGCTTTGAATTTGATCATTTGAATTTCCGTGTGCATGTGAGTCCGTTTCTGTAAAGCCTGTTCAATAGTAGTCACTTTTCTCCTTTGAGTGGCTAATAGAATTTCAAAAGCTATCCATATGTATTTGGCTAAATAGAAATGTAAGAAAAGCTGATTGATGAATCCATCACTGTCATTATGAATCTGGCAGATTGAGGGTCCCATCATCCCTTGTTTTTTAAGATTGCTGCTGTTAGAAGTATTTTATGTAACACAATCCACATAAATGCTTGACTTTTTAAGCATATGTGGCAATTCCAAATGTGATTCCATATGTTGTTGGAGTTTTGATTTTGTTCATTGGGCTTCTGAGATGTTGTAGCCATTGTCTCTTCTCCATATTGAGAAAAGGGCCATATAATAGATAAGAAGATAGGCGAATTATTCAACTCCTCTTGAATTGTAATGTCCCCTTTTTTAAGCTAGTCCTTGGGATGATACCCTTAGCTTGAGCGTTCCCTAGGGCTAAGGATTTTAAAAGCAAAAAGGGGAACATTAGTAAGCTTCAAGGATATGTTTGATAAAACACTTTATTATCTAATTATGAGGCTTTTTTAAGGGTCATCCTAAAAGTGCTTTTATAAGGAAGCTTGTTATTTATCTTTTTATTAAAAGGAAAAGTAACTCTCCCTCTCTATTATGGGTGCTACAATTGGAGAAAGAATATAAAAAGGGAAGAGAGGCTCTTTTGGAAATGCATGTTGAATATTGATTTGAAAAATTGAATCATGTCAAACTTGGTTTCCATCTCTTGAGGACGAAAACTTCCAAGAAGTGTCATAGGTTTGGGGACGAAAACCTCCATTCCTTTTACTTGGGAAACTCCCTTCAAGGGTTGTAAGTGAGCTTCAAATTGCATGTGTTCATGTAAGTGGATCTACAAAGGTGTTTTTAGACACCATCTTCATTGAAGAAATATTGAAACTTCTGTTGAAAACAGGTTTTTGGTAATTTCACAGGTTTGGAGATGAGCGAATCATTTTGGGAGCTTTTTTGTGTTGTGGAAGACCTTACCAAGGGGTGGTGACTTGCTTAGGGAGCTAGGCGAACCACTTGGAGGGGTCATTGGATGCCAAAGAAGATTGCAAATTACTTTATTGAATTTTCCAGCTAAGGCGACTTGATTGGAGAGTGGATTACAAAGGTTGACGCTGATTGGGAGAGCTTTATGGTGTATAAAATATTGCTAATATTTTATATCACTTTTTTAGCTTGGTCGACTTGCTCTAGGGGTCTTTTGGAGGCTATTCGAAGGAATTTTGGGTGAGTAAAATATTTTGATTTTATTCCTATATTTTTTGAGGTAGGGCGAACCAGCTGGGAAGAAGAATTGAGCATCTCGGAGGGTTTTTAGACTCAGTTTGGCAAAGTACAAATTGTTCTTCTATTTTCTGATTTTTGTGGCAAATTATCATAAGGGTTTCAAAGGAATTGGAAAGGAAAGACTAGGGTTTCAATCTAAACATTTTGCCAATATTTTATGAGTGGGGCGATTCACTTGAGTATTTTTTGAGATTTGTAGGGTGTTTTTAGGTCTTAAAAGGTGGACAGATAATATTATAATTATGTGTATTTTTGGCATATTTTTCGAGGTCCTTTGACATCATTTTGTGAGTAAATCCAAGGAAAAAATTTGATTTAATTCACACAGTAAATTTCTGCACATAGGCAACTTGCCTTGGAGGGTTTTTGGAAGCTTTGGAGCGCTAATATTGGAAATATTTCATTATGATATATTTTTATATTTTATTACTATTTTTGGTGAGTTTTGCAAGAGCTTGAGGGCTGAATTAACAAGGGAAAACGCAGCTGTATTTTTAGGAAAACAATTAGAATATTTCAAGGGTATTTTCCCAAGGTACAACCACATTTTCTCACATATAAACAAGTATTTATTACAGAAGCAAATTCAGGGTTTATGTATGACATATTATATGGTTTTAAGGTGAAAATTCAGTGGATATATGCTTCAATAGTTTTGGAACTAATTGTGCAACATTGGCACCTAGAGCTTATTTATATTTGAGGTGTTTTGAACTTCCATATATTAGCTAGGATTTGCTGATTTAAAATTTTCAGAATTCAGTTTATGTGGAGTGTTTAAGGGTTTTGTTGGGAAACCCTCCTTTTTCATCATTGCCCCAATTTTGGGACATTACATGAATCAATCTCAAAGGAGTCTTGAGTTCATTGCTTGCTTTTTCAAGCAGAGAGGTATTCCAAATGGTTATACCTTGCTGGTTATGAGTGCAGTAATCAACAACTTTTTAATATCCTGGGGACTAAAAACAAAGTTGAAGTTTATTATAATTATAGGAGTTCAAAAGGAGCATGCCTATTGCAGCGTTGGTCCCAGACATTGATTGTATCTCCTTTTCCAAGTTGACACTTGATATAATCATTTTGTTTTTCCGTCCCACTTTGAATGAGTTTAAAGGTACTAACATTGAGAGATTGAGAGGAATTTGTATCAACTGTAGTTGTATTGTGGTATTTGTAACCCAAAATAGTACTCCAAGATAAGCCAACCTCCTTTTGAGGCCTTCATGCTGCTTTCATTCCCAAGGACTGATTGAATAAAATTTTGAATTTTTGATGTTGAGACCTCCATTTACTTTGAAGTGGTTATGGTAGACCAAATAGTAAGGGGATATTTAAAATTATCATCTATTCCCTGCCATAAAAGGTTTCTTTGAATTTGATTTAGTTTTTCTTCTATTTTAAGGGGAAGGGGGAGAAGAACAAACAAATAAGTGGGAACAAATTGTAGGACAACTTTGATCATTTGAACTCTGCCGGCAAATCTAAGCCGTTAGTTGGTCCATCATGATTTTTTCTTGTGGATCTTAGCTGTAATGCTAGACCACAACTTAGAAGCCTACTTAAGGTGAATCGGAAATCCTAGGTAGATTATGGGGAATTTTCCTTTTGATAACTCTGTGATGCGGAGAAAAACACCTTTTATTCTTGCTGGGATATTGAGAAAGAGATTATTTGATTTGTTTTTATTAATTTGTTGTCCAGAAGGTTCTCGGTATATCTTCAAAATTTTGTTGGTGTAGAGCATTTCTCGTTTTATCAAAGAAACAAACAAAAGAGTGTCATCCGCAAATTGAAGGTTTGACTATCTTGTTCCTCCTTTCGTTGCATGAAACCCAATAATTTTTCTTTCCACTTTTGCTTAGTCCAGAGTTTGGCAGAGATATTCCCTCATGAGGGTAAATAAGCTTGGGCGGAGGTCTCCTTGTCTAAGATCTATAGAAAACGTGAAAATCTGTCCCTATTCCCCATTAAGAGACACTGTATCGGAAGTAGTGTGGATAAAGAGGTAATAAGGATACAATTGCTAATCCATTGGATTACTTGCTGACTGAAACCATAACCCTTCAGAGTTTGTTCAATAAGCTTCCAACTAAATCTGTCAAAGGCATTGGAGATGTCTAGCTTCATTGTTATACCTGTTTTTTTTGAGTTTTTAAGGAGTAAACAATCTCTTGAACTTCTATTATATTGTTAGTAATTTGTCTTTACTGGAACATACGCTTTTTGGGTAGTTGAGACCAGCTTTAGAAGAAAGGTCTTTAGCCTATTTGCAATCAGTTTGGAGAGGATTATATAGGCCATATTTCATAGAGCAATTTGCTTATATTGATCCAGCTTGTGAGCTTTGGCTGTTTTTGGAACCAAGACCAGTTTTGTACAACTCAATTGTTTGAGCATTTGTGTTTTCCCCCTGTATAAGGGCTATTAAATTGTTGTTTGATTATATGCCATAAATTTTGATAAAATAGAGCTGAAAATCCATTTAGTCCTGGATATTTATCAGGATTGAAAGTGAAGACAATGATTTTTAGCTCATCCTCTATGACTGGCATCGTGAGTGTTGGGAATTTAGAGTTCCCATGGTAAAATAATTTATGGTGTGTTAAAATAATGTTGTTATGTAACAACATATATTTTAGGAGCTAGTCATAATATTTGAGTATTGTTATTTAACCAACTCATGAATATAGGAGTTGGTGAGATTATTGTGGGATTGGTAGTTGAAGCAACCTCCTTGTTTATAGGAGAGACAACACTACATGTATGCTTCAATTATATTGAATAAAAGATGTGAAGATGATTGACTAAAAAATTTGTGGTGTGCAGTTTGAGCCTTTGACTCTTACATTCATTATGAGTTAAATCCTATCAGTGGTATCAAAACGGGCATCCATGGATCTCTTTGTACAACATTCACTTGTTTTATGCATCAAATTGGCTTAATGGATATGTAGTGTAGACCACGTGCAAAAGCCACTGTAGTCCATTCACCCGTACTTGCACCTGTCAACGAATTGTAGTGAAAACCACATGCACATTTGTTGGCTCCACCATCCACCTGCATTTTTCCTCTCCCTTTCCACTCTGTTCATCCTATTTGCAGTTTGCCCACCCATCCTGTTCTCTGTGTGCATTTGAAAAAACAAAATAATAATAATAATATATATTTCTATATATTTGTCTTTGATTTTATTTCTCACTGATTTTATTTATCTCTGTGAGCTGTTTATTTTCCATGTATCTGGAAAAAAAAGAAAAAAAAAAAGAAAATCAAAATAAAAAATATATAGTGCAGGTTTTTACAGGGCCATTCAAAGATCTACAACCAGAAAAATTGATTTGTTGTTTCAACTTGGCTCCTGATCCTCGTGAGCTATCTTGGGGACTTGGAGTCCTTGTTAGTGTTAGTAATTTGGCTTGTCAAAGCCAAGTTGTTACCCCAATTATTTTAAACTTTCCTACAACGGTCTAATCCCCTTTTCAGCTGGTCGATCAGTGGTCTAAAAGCATGAATGAAGGGTACTTACAACAAAGGTAATAAGAACAGTTGAGTGAAGACCTACAACCACCATATAGAGCATGCAGTCCGTTCGAGGGAAAGACACCTACATCAAGTTCAAAGGCCACATCTCTTGTTCACTTTCATTGGAAGCACGGAGTTAAAGGCAACATCATGCATATGTTTATTTTCTCGGGTTTTTTCTAGTCACGGGATAGAGGATTTCAAGGGATTTACAAAAAACCCGTGTACTTTGCAATAAAGCTGAGAAAATTACAAAGGGAAAGGTACATTCTAGGAATCCCGAAGGGTATGTACCCCTTTGGGAAGGTTCACACTACCCTTCGGAAAAATGACATTCAAAGTTCGAAAAAGTCACTCGGCTATCCGAATGACCAATTGCACAAGTCGGAAGGGCTTTTCTTAAGGAACAGGAGTCACTTACAAGATTTTCGAAGGGTACCTGCCCTTCGGAAGGGTCGTTTTATAAATGGAAGTCTTTGTGACTTGACTAAGACAGGTTGTTCCTTCAGACTTTTTGTCTGAAGGAAAAAGTTGAAGGACAATTACAAAAGTCTCGAAGGGCAGGTGCCCTTCGGGAAAGTCCACTTCAAGGTTGAAAAGGCAAAGTTTTTTTGGGAATGTCATTTACAATAAACTCAAATGGCATATGCCCTTCCGGAGGGTATCTTGGCAAAGTGAAGGGACGTTTTCAAAAGTCCCGAAGGGCACCTGTCCTTCGGGAATATATACTTCGGGACAGTTGGAAGGATCATTTCAAGCGAGAAAATTACAAAGGACTCTTTCAAAAAGCCCGAAGGGCAACAACCCTTCGGGAAGGTCCATTCAAAATGCCCAGGTGCCCTTCAAAAAACTCGAAGAAATTATAAACAAGGCAAAGGAAAGAAAATAAAGAAGGAATTCCTTCGGGAAAATTGAAATCAAAAAGTCCATGGAAAAGACAAGAATGGACTGGGAAATTCGAAGGATTCTTTCGGGAGACTTGGACAACACAAATGGGCTTACAATTTTTTCAAAAGAAATGGGCCATGCCAATTTTTTTGAAACAATTGGCCTTGACAAGACTCCGAAGGAATTCCTTCGAAAAAGATGGAAGACAAGATCAAAAGGAAGTCTTAGTCAATTCTTGCGGACTTTTTGTCTGCGGGAAAGTGGAAACCCAAATGGACAATTTCCTCGAACTTTTTGTTCGAGAGAAAGTCCGAGCAGAATAAAGTCCGTAGGAAATGAATTGGAAAAGAGAAGTCAATAGGAGAAAGTTCGCAGAAAAGGAATTTGACGGAATTTCAAGGGAAATAGAAGATTAAGGGAGGTAAATGGAAAAGTTGGTAGTCATAAAATCCGCAGAGCACAACATACAAAGCCCGAAAAGATAAACCAAAGAAATAAAACCAAGGGGAAAATTGTCAAAGAAATACACAGGAAAATTCGAGAGAATGAACAAGGAAAGGCACAAATTTTTGTTTGGATAAACAAGGAGCACACAGTCGGAAAAGTCATAAATATAGAAATTTGAGATTATAAGGTAGGTAAGCAAGCAAGACAAAGAATATACATGCATAGGAATTAAAAGCTGTAAATAGAAAAGGTCAAAAATAGATTCTTATCTATGCAAACGTGTTATTGGACTGGTCAAAACTGCTGTTGACTGTTTCACCGTGCCACATGCTTCTCTCATGCATCCAAACCTTTCAAACGTTCCAGCAGTTCGTGAGGAGTTCATCTACTGGCTTTTTGCGTAACATTTCATGCAAAGGAGAAGTTGACTAGTCAGCCCTAAGTTCCTTCGCCCACTTCCACACCATTTTGGTCATGCATGTTTGGAGTTTTCTTGGAGAGTTTTGTTTATTTTTAAGATTCATTTTCCAAAATTGGCTCCATTATCTATATTCTATGCCAAAGTTTGGAGTAGCATGCAGATTTTTGTAAAGGAGAATAATTTTATTGAATATTCAAAGCATTGTAAAAGAGGTGAGGTCTTGAGTTAACTAACCAAGATTGACCTTTCCCCTTTTTAGGACTACAGTTATACTGATTTAGACTATTTTTCAAAGCTTATTTATTGGCTAAATCGAGCCATAGAGAGGGGCCCTGAAGTTTGAAAAAGAAATTGTAAGCTGGACCAGTGATCAATAAGGAGTTTATTTTTCTGAATCTGATTTTTGATAGTAGCATAGAGTGTATCTGATTGTGCATCAACATATAAGAGAGAATTTCTCTTTTTGCAGGTCCCTTCCTCACCTCTCTCTATCTCACCCTGTTTGCAGGGCATTTGAAGAGGTTTTCAACCCTTCCTCTGAAACACTTTTGCTTAGGGACATAATATAAATTGCATTTTGGTTATATGTGTGCATTGATTTCAGTAACTTTAGAGGATCTAATCAATTCATGTGTATCACCCCCCTTAGATTTTCTTTCAAAGTTTTCTCTTACTCTTTTCACCCCAAAAATCACAATTTCAGGTTTAATTGCAAAATCACAAGGGAACCAACCCTCTCTGGAGGTTCTTCTCAACACAGAGGCACCCACCCTCTGAGAAGTTCCCATTGTATCAGTTGGAGAGAAGATGTACTTTGCACATCTTCAAGCAGGGTGCACTCCAAATTGATAACAGTTAGATTAGATCTCCATTCACCATTGCTCGACCCACAAACCTATCCGCAACTGTCTCCATCTCGTCCATGTTCTATTACATTACTTCCCTCCTATCTCACTTGGTTGAGACCTGTAGTTTATGATCTTGGCATTGACACATTTTTGTCTCTTAAAGCTCCAAACTGCCATCGAAATCTTTTCCACCAAGCTTTTACATCTCCACTCAGCTCGCCCTCTTTAACGCCAACAAGCTCCTTATTCATTGTCGTTCACCGTCCTCCTCAAGCCTGCATATTTGTTATGATTATTAGGGTTAGCTATTTTATTCATGTTTTGTTTCATTTTAGTTTCTAATGTTTTTTATTTGTTTTTGTTGTCCGTAGTTTAAAAAAAAAAAAGTTTATGCCATCATTTTTAAAATATTTGTTTTATTAATTTGTGGGGTTACTTTTTGAAAAGTTCAAAAAAAAAAAAAAAAAGGTCTAGATTTTTACATTGTTTTGTCATTTTACGTAAAAGTAGTTTTATGATTTTAGTTTTTTGTTTAGTATATTTTAATTTTATTTAATGTTTAGTTTTTATGTATTAGATTTATGTTAATGTTTTTCATTTTAGGGTTTAAATTTATTTTATAAAGTTTTTAACATTTATTTCTCAAGTTTTATGTTTTACGATTTAAAGTTTTTGACATTTATAATTTTAAGTTATAAAAGTTTATTTTATTTTTTGTAATGAGTTTCGATTTGAATTTGTTTAATCAAATTTTTATATATATAGTTTTTTATTTTAAAATCTTGTGTGAAATATTTTTTCGTCATAATTATTTTGTTTGGTATTTATAGTCTCTTTGTGTTTGGTTTTTCTGTTATCTTTTGTCGATGTCTATTAATAAGTGGTCAGTCTTTTTGTCAACAATAATCCATTTTCATTTTTTGTTTTCTTAAAGTCAATTTGCGTATGCGTGTCTAAATTTAGAGTCTTGTGAGTCAAGTCTTTTTAAAAAAAATAAAAATTGTGAGCTTCAAATAAGCCTTGAGAGGCATGTTTTTCAAATAAGCCTATGTTCAAAAGGCATTTTGTAATAATTTCCGCTCCTAAGTAATTTTTGCAAACTTTGTATCGGATGCATTTTTGGGCGAACGCGACATCCACATGTCAATCTTGTGGGAGGGTAATATACTATTTAGTGTTTATGATTCCTTTTCCCATGTGACCTCTAAGGTAGGGAATGTTGGGAATTTAGAGTTCTCATGGTAAAATAATTTACGGTGTGTTAAAATGATGTTGTTATGTAACAACATATATTTTAGGAGCTAGTCATAATATTTGAATATTGTTATTCAACCAACTCACAAATATAGGAGTTGGTGAGATTATTGTGGGATTGGTAGTCGAAGCAACCTCCTTGTTTATAGGAGGGACAGCACTATATGTATGCTTCAATTATATTGAATAAAAGATGTGAAGATGATTGACTGACAAATTTGTGTTGTGTGCACTTTGAGCCTTTGGCTCTCACATTCATTATGGGTTAAATCCTATCAGTGAGCTCTATCATCCATTTCATCGATCATCTTGGATGTATTTTGCAGAAGTTACCTTTCTGCTTGCTGTTTGTGAGTAGTTTTTGGGGGTTCCAACAAGATGTGCTGGAAATACTCAGTGGCATGAACTAAGATCTCTACTGCATCAATGATATAATCTCCATTTTCTTTTTGTATTCGATGAACTGAGTTGACGTGTTTCCGATTTTGGGGTAAAGAATGGAAATAAAATTGTGTTTTGAGTTGCTTTGTTTTATCCTTTGGTCTTGAGATCTCTACTGCTAGTACATCATTTGCCTTTTTTGTGTTATAGATAATTGGTGTATGAGGTCCTATTCTTTTTTCTAGGTTCTAATGATGCTCGTCTTCTCTTAATTTACTTTAAATGTTTGCCAATTTAGTTTGCAGCAGGCGACTCTGTAAAAATGTTGCCAAATTCAATTCTATTCCAGAAATTTATTTCAGCTTTTAGAAATTTCATCTTTGAAACAAAAAATTGAACATTTTATATCTAGATTGAATAGGTGCTTCCTTCCATCATTTTGCTACTTTATTGTGAAAATCTAGGTGAGATAGTTGCATTTCTCAAAATCTGAACTTCAGATGTTTTTTCTTTGACGCTTTCGCTGAGATCTCTAGGATAATAGGCCAATGATTGGAAAGAGTACTATCAAAAACTCTTGCTTCCAATTGATGAGTTGGCTGAATCCTGTTTTCTGTTAGAAAAACCCTGTCAGGCTTTCCTACAATATAGCCCTAGCCTTTCCTGCTGGTGCTCCACGTGAAACTTCCTTGAGAATAGTCTATTTCATTAAACGAGTATAAATATCCAGGTTGTTGAGTGCCGCTGCTGTTCTTTGATTGAAGCCAGCTCCTCTTTTCTTTTCATTTGGAGTTCTTATGGTGTTAAAAGCACCCAGGACGATTAGGTGAAAAAAAAAATTCCAAATCAACTACTAAACCAATGAATCATAAGTAAAGAGTATGCAATGAAATTAATATTCACCAAAAAGACATACCATAAAAGTGTTGAAACATGAGATTTGTCAAGTGAGGAAATGGGTACAGCAGAAGAAATCCTCACATGTTATGGAAAGTTGGCCCAATGTTATTACAATATAGCACAATGTGCATCAAACTTCTTCCAAGAAAGAATAAGAGAGTAAAATCTGTAGAAACATTAGAAGAAGCTTAAAAAAAATACTTAAGAGAAATATATAGAAGAAGAGACCCATATGCTCTTTAAATAGAGTAAAGAGTAGAAAATGAGCTATAAAAATACTCCAATCATTACCTTAACCAACTTTCCAAGTGTGTGCCTAGTGTCCCTATTTCCCCTTTAGGGAGCGAAAGTGGGTGCAAAGTGAAAAAAAAGTTACGTTTGAAATGTATCTCCAATATTCTTCATAAAAAGGAATATCTCTAATGAGACAAGAGGTGAAGGCTACATGCCATGAAGTGAAAAATTCACATGGGAATAATAATACACAACATTGGGATATTAAAAATACCCAAATAAAGATTAATCTCCAACATTAGGTCTTGGGTATTGGTCACTTGAACCCATCTGTTCAGCTGCTCAAAGATAGTGATTCTATTGTTGCCAAAAGGGGGTATGTACATGTTTATAATAGTGACTACGGTCTGGAATTCATGAGAGGAAAATATCATGCACAAGAAAGCTTTGAAAAGAATTGAAAGTGTAACCTTTTGGGTTACAATGAACAAGAGTTGAGTTTTTGCAGAAAATGGTTTGTTTTCTGCGCCAGGTCCCATGCAAGTAAGGTTTCTTTATGGCTTTAGATCTGACAAATTCCTGAAGAAGAATCATGTCTATCTTCTATGTTTTAATTATTTCTTTGAGAAATAGGTGTTTGTTTGGCACCCCTAGGCCTTTAATGTTCTATGAAACGATCCACATTATGAGGAGTTTATAAGGGTGGATCTATCTTCTTTGGTCTCTGAGTAAACTATAGCTTTTGGAAAGTTGTACCATTTTTTTTCAGCTGATTTGGTTATGTAAGTATCCTCTTCAAGGTCAAATTGTTTTCTGTGAGTTTTAATCTTTTTCTTTATTACTTGAAGTGTTTTAGGCTCCCAAATTTGCATATCTACTAAGATAAGACCTTCAAGGAGGCTCTCTTTCGATTTTTCCTTCTTACCTTTGTTTCTGGTGGTTGGGGTAGCAGATTTAGTTGTAGATTGTATAGGGCCTTTGGCTATCTTGATCTTATTTTCTGTATCTTGAGCATTCGTGGGGAGCTTACCTTTTAGAATTCCATTGTGTTCTGGACTTCTTGATTGTTTTGCGTGTGTGATGTCTTCCATATCCTCTATATTTGTGTCAGCAAGGGCAGTAGATGGATTTTTTAAAGGATTTTGGGTTGATTGACTTGTTTGCCCTTTCCCTTTCCTAATGTATTCTCTTTCAAACTTTGATGCATTTGGAGATTGCTGATTTGCTGCGTGTTTTTCTGTCTGCTTTTTTCTTGCAGGTATAACGGGATTCTGTGATGGCATCTGTTTGCTCTTTTGATCAATCTCAACTAGTTTTTGCATATTTGTTGTTCCTGAGTAGGGCAGACTCTTGGCAGATGTCCATGTTCATGACATTTTATATTAAAATGGGATGTTTCCATAGTCCAATGGTTGTTCCCATTCAATTCATCCCATTTTCAGGATTATTCTATTTGGCAAGGGCTTATCCAGATCTAAGCTTATGTAGATTCTTGCATAGTTCAGATCCCCTGGGTTTCCAGCGAACTCTAAGGCTGTGATTTATTCTCCTATTGCTGATCCTATTTTCCTCATACAAGATTAGTGCTAGTATTCACTTAGGAAAAGGAGGAGTCTTACCCATACAAGAACTGAGGTCCTTCGTGGGATTGAAAGCTAGGGACTAATGTTTATAAACAATTCCGATTTTTCACTGTGATTATAATTCTTTTTGTATTGTTAACTTTTCTAATAGAGATATGGGTCCAGGTGAGCTCCCATGAATCTGCAAATGAGGGCTTTGTCTTTCAAGATCCAAAACCTCTTTTCCATTTCATCAATGGAGAAAGAAGACTCTTTGGGGGGCTTTCATTTTTAGATAACATCCATTTTCTTTTTTAGCGGGACAAATTGGCCTTGATATAGATCTACGTGCATGATATTACAAAAATTCTGTACCTCTTCTTTTCTTTGTGTGGCTGTTTCAGTAGATGCTGTGGATTTAAAATCTTCGTTGGATAACAATGGAGGAAAGGGGGTTGAGGATCTGAATCTTCGGTCCTCTCAGTCATTGAATGAAACCAAATTTTCTGTGTTGGGTGAGGTTTTTTGTATGCAAGTTGGAGTTAAGGGCATGGGAAGGTGGTAGGTGAGAGCTAAATACTGACCATTACATGCTATTAGTCTATTTACTAAGTAACATTCTTAAATTCGGTCTCAGTTGGACATGGTCCTCATTGGGGAACCCTTGTAACATGAATAATAATATTTGTAAAAGTTTTTACATATCGAACTTTTTTTACAAAGCCTTTTTGTATGTGGATTTTATCCAAGTCATCATATGACTTTCAGGACTGAAACTAATTCAACATATGGGCATCTTTCTAGACATTGGGGCATACCTAAAATCATAAAATGTCCACAATGAAAGCTCAAGATCCAATGTTATTTCGTGCACTTCCCTTCTCTCAGCCATAATGTCTATAGTAAGCAACTTCTCCTTGGCGTGTTGTCCTGTGTGAGCTGTGGCACAAAAATATGGCTTCATTTTTGTCTTCTTACCCAAATACATACTTTCCAATACGTCTCTTTTGTTTTTTCTAAAACAATCAATAAACAGTGAACTTCCTTGTAGCTACCATGTTATATGATTTTAGAGGATTACGTGCTCTTATTTTCAGCAACGTAGGGCTTAACACTATGGCCCTTATCAAAACTCATATCAGGGATATAATAATAGAACTTCTTAATCCCTTGCTTCAGCCTATGTTTTTTTTCCTTCTGTTGTCTCATGGTATGAGTTTTGATTTCTCAGTGAGTAAACTTGGTATAATAGTAATTATCAACAAAAAACTCATTCGTAAAGGACAAAGGTTCTACTAATCCTTAATCATATTGCCCCATTTTGTTTTCTTTTGGTTGATTTTATTGATTGTGTTTAATCCCTTCCATGGGGGATTTAGGATCTGCTAAGAGCTCTTGCTCTTGTACCTCTAAAACTTGAAAATGGTCCTTAAATTGAAGTTGTCTCCTTCCTAGTGCAAATTGCTGTAGTTGGGAGGATTTCTTATGTAAGTTGCTATGAGTTGGACCAAGTTGATTTCTTTCTTGAAGCAAAATTGCAAAGTTGTGCCTGTAATTACAGCCTGAAATTATTCAATGAATGATGATTAATGATGGAAAATGCTTCACAGAAATTTTATCTTTCTCCTTTATTTAGTCAATTGCATGATTTTCCCTAGATTGGGAGTTGGGTGGTATTGCCCAGTGGTTTTAGTTGTATTTCATCAATGGTGAGTTGAATAGTGCCTTCCCATGTGGCTTCCCCAGACCTGTTGAGGAATCTTCTTAGCATTATGTGGTTTCTCTTTTTGTTGTTCTTGTTAATGTGTATTTTATTGAAGACCGATTGGGCTACATGACGGCTTGGCATATATTTTGTCACTCTATTTGAGGCTAAAACACTCTCATCATGTATTTATCATGCCGTTTAATCTAAATGTCCTTTACGGTAACATGCTTTATGCTTGTCTGTAAATTTTACTCTGTGCCATCACTTACTAACATCTGTTTCTTATCTCTGTGTTATTTCAAGTTAAATGTTATGGTTGCATTCTTTTTCTAGTATGTTTTGATTATGTGGTTGGCTTTCGGTATGAAGTTTGCTTGCATGAGGATACATTAGATTTTTATAACAAGGCAGCTTTTGTCAAATCTCAAATATGGTTACCCTTAATTGGTATTTATAATCACTTTAAGTTTTGACTTGTCTGATCTTCTTTTTCAGGCAACTAAGACATGGAATGACTCAACATTGTCCAAGATTATGCAGTTGACTGAGGAAGCAAAATTGAACAAACCAAAGTTGCAAAGGTGGCTTGATGATTTTGGTGAGCATTACAGCCAGGCTATCGTGGCTGTATCTTTTGCAGTGGCTCTTTTAGGCCCATTTTTGTTCAAGTGGCCTTTCATAAGCACTCCAGGTTAGTAACAATCATAACAAATTCTGTAATTATCAAGAGGTGTAATAAATAAATCATTAATCTATAATTATTGGCCAGTGTATCCTTAGGAAGGATGGTGTCCCTTCACATGCACAAGCACTAAATCTACACTACTAATCATCCATTCATTCATCCTCTCTCTTGTTCAATATGCATCTTGTATGAGTTTGTGCATCCTATGCCACTAGATCACCTTGTGAATCCAAAGAGAAAACTTCAAACATATTTGAGATAATGAGCGTTCAATGATTTCATTAATGATTGAATGTAATTTAATACGTGTTAAAGTATATCTGATTCAAGATACAAACTATACCTATAGATTGAATGTAATTTAATACGTGTTAAAGTATATCTGATTCAAAATACATACTACACTTACAGACACAATTATTCAAATTAAAATTCCTACTGATGACACAGCATATAAATGACTTCCTTTATGATTTAACATTAAATGCTAACACAGACAACAATAAATGGATGATATATTCTTTCATTTTAGCTTTATTTCTCTTTGCAATCTTGATATGGCTCTCAGAAAATCCACAACAGAAAAGTAAAAGGACAATTAAGTAAATAGCAACGAACGAAGGAGATAGATTCCAAAACTGACTCTTTACATACTTCATTAGAATAAAATAAACAGATGTACAATTATGAGGATGTCTGCTGGCTAGATAAGGTCAACCATATGCAAAAGCACAAAGCTAAAAACTGAAAATTAAAAGTTGAAAACTATTTAATTACAAAAATATTTGTAAGAGTAAATCTGAGTACTTTCTCCCTTTTGAGAGGAAGTCCCCAACTCCACAATAGACATGGAAACTTATCGGCAAAAGTGGCTTGTGTTGTTAAAGGACATTTGAGACCAAGTAAGTATTGGTTTGCTTATTCTGATCGGTGCAAAGGCCAAACATTGAGCATAGTATCTTTGGCCAACAATTATTGAAAATATGGAATGGTAGCCTCTGGATGGATGATGGAAACCTCCACCGCCGAGTGACATGTCTTGTACAACTTGAGCTGACACACATTGAGGACATTTTGGATGCCAAGCCATGTAAAAATATTGAAGTGAAAAACATTAGGATAAAGATATAAACTGCCTGGAGAAAGGTGTAAGGTTCATATGTGATAGGTTTTAGCCTCTGATGATGTTTTTTATGAAATCTTTTTTTTTCTTAGTGAAGCCAAAAACACAATCACCAACTTGGACAGAAGAGGTACTTGATGATGGTCATGGAGTGCCTTGAACTTGTTTAGTGACAAGGCCTTTTAATGATAAGTCACTTGATCTTCTTCTTTCTTCTATACCCCTCCTATGGCATATTGGGAACTGGCAGTCTCAACCTCAAACGGTTGTTGCAAGTCGGATAGAAAGCACCTGGGCAGAATAAAGAGCCCCTTTCAAACAACTAAATGCTTAGGCAGCCCGTGAACATCAATTAAGAGTCTACTAATTAGTGAGATGTTGAAGACGGAGGGCATTATGTGAGCAGTTATGAATGAACTTCATACATCCCGGAAATTGTCAGACTTGAAATATCAGATGAAATGGGTTACTCATAAAGGACTTTCACTTTATTTGGATCCACATGTACTTCATCTTGTCAATGGGAATCCCAAGTACTTGGCTGATGTTTGCCCAAAGGGGGACTTCATCTTGGCTTGGAGGTGATTTTGGTAAATAAGATCAAAAAGTGTCTGCATGTGGGCCAAGTGGTCGTTCCATGTCTTGTTGTAGATCAAGATACCATCTAAATAGATGTCGATGAATTTGCCAAGATGCGGCTTGAAAACATCATTTATTATGTGCATGAATGTGGGAGGTACATTGGTGATGCCAAAAGGCATGTTGGTCTAAAAAGTTGTATTCTAGAAAACATGGGGCTGTATGCAGACTTGGTGATAGCCAAAAGTCGAGTCAAGCTCAGTGAACTCCTTTACACCTTGGCATTGGTCCAAAAGATCATCAATTTTAGAATGTTGGTAATGGATTGTCACAATGATTTTGCTAATAGAACAATGTGTTTCCAATTAAATATATGTTGTTATGAGTGTTAGTTAATTTTTGGGATTTGTCACAATCCAAGCTACGTGTTTTGTATGAGTAGTTGTCAGACCATTGTCCAACCAAAACAACTCTCTTGGTCAAAGATTATATATGCTATGGCTAGACATGTGTATGGGGTATTTTTCTTGGTTATTCTCCCTCTTGTTATTGTCATCTGTTTTTTAAGATAATATATTGTACATGCACAAAATAAAAAAAAAAATTTTTTTTTTGAATAGTGGACACGGCACTGCATTCTATTTGTATTCCTTGTCGATTTGTGTTCTGTATAATTGCTGACTTTCTCATGCTATATTTGTTTCCATTTGCTATTATAAAATTTTAGAGTTATTGCCTACTTGAATTTGATTCAGATCAAATATCAATCACCTTGAAGATCAAAAGTCTGCCGAACACGATGAAGTCAAGAGATGGGTGGAGCCTTGAGAGTGGGTCTGAAATATTTAATGGCCAAGAATTCTAAGCAAAACACACTGAATAATAATGAGAAGATTTTTTCAATAGAACATTTATATTTCCTTTGGAATTTTGCAATTCTAGAACACATTCTAGAGGAATACCATCAAACCCAGGTCGGGCCTGATTCTGTCTAATATAACCAGGGGTGGAAGAAACATGTTTACAGGTTGATGCTCAACTTGCATTGACTCTTGCCTTTCCACTATCTGTTGATGCTAAGTTTTAGATATATCATAACAAACTTTGCCAATTATAGCAAGAGCGACTTCAATGCTGTGAAGATTTATGATTGCGAGTCTTAACAGGCCGAAAGATGCAATAAAATGCAAATTACTGCAAAAAGTGTAAAAAGGGCGGAACAAAGAGTTTGAAAATAGAGATTGCTTGAAGTACAAACAAGTGCCCCCTCCAGATGAAGTGGAAACCCCTTTTAGAGTAAGGTGTCTTTAGAAGTTGTCGAGAATTGCGAGATATTTGACAAGTCTCATTTGGAGGAGGATTTGGAAAGTGAGGTATACTTCTCTGACAAGGAGAGGAATTGCTATTTAGAAAATATGAGATTTGAGGAACTGTTGATTAGTGAAGAGGAGGGGTTAGTGGTGTCTCCCATTTGAACTTCGTTCATTGTGAGGTGTGTGGTGATAGAGAAATACGACTTGAAGAGAATGAAGGTGTAGAAGACCAGGCTGTAGCAGTTTCTCATAGTTTGATTCGTGTTTTGTACAATTGCCGACTTACTCGTGCATATTTGTTTTCGTTTGCTATTATACGTTTTTGGAGTTGTTGCCTATTTGAATTTGATTCTGATCAAATATCAATCACCTTGAAGACCAGAAGTCTGTTGAACACGATGAAGTCGAGATGGGTGGAGCCTTGAGAGTTGGTCTGAGAGATTTCATGGCAAAGAATTCTAAGCAAAACATACCAAATAATAATGAGAAGATTTGTTCAATAGAACATTTCTGTTTCCTTTGGAACGCTGCAATTCTAGAACACATTCAAGAGGAATCCCATCAAACCCAGGTCAGACCTGAGTTCCTCTAATATAACGAGGGGTGGAAGAAACATGTTTATAGGTTGATGCTCAACTTGCATTGACTCTTGCCCTTCCACTATCTGTTAATGCTAAATTTTAGATATATCATGACAAACTTTGTCAAGTATAGCAAGAGTGACTTCAATGTTGTCAAGATTTATGATTGTGAGTCTTAACAAGCCGAAAGATGCAATAAAATGCAAATTACTGCAAAGAGTGCAAAAATGGCGGAACAAAGAGCTCAAAAAAGTGATTGCTTGAGGTACCAAAAAAGTGCCCCCTCTAGATGAAGTGGAAACCCCTTTTAGAGTAAGGTGTCTTTAGAAGTTGTCGAGAATTGCAAGATATTTGCTAAGCCTCATTTGGAGGAGGATTTGGAAAGTGAGGTATACTTCTCTGACAAGGAGAGGAATTGCTATTTAGAAAGAATGAGATTTTAGGAATTGTTGATTAGTGAAGAGGAGGGATTAGTTGTGTCTCCCACTTTAACTTTGTTCATTGTGAGGCGTATGGTGATATAGAAATACACTTCGAAGAGGATGAAGATGTAGAAGACCAAGCTGTAGTGATTTCCAATAGTTCGATGGGAAGTGCATACCTGTACACCTCCGATGATGCTTGGGAGAGGACTTAGTATGTGAGCATGAGTCAACTCCTATTTTTGTATGCAAGACACCATTCTATTGAGGAAGGAGAATCTCAGAGGTAGAAGAGCGTTAAAGATAAAAAAAGGTGCAAGTGCTTAAATCACCACCACATGAGTGTTCAGACAAGTTTCCGAAGATCAAATAGGAAAAATAATGGTGACTCCACTCCTTACAAGAAAAAATTGTGTGAGTTCTATGGTGATAGAAAGGAAGATCATGTATGATATTTTAGAACATGTGAAAGTGTTTGGACATCCAATGGCCAAACTGAAGAAGCATATCGTCTTAGTGCATTTTGGACGACCCTTAGAGTGCATTCCATTGATTGATACATGCAGTATCCAAATACAAAACCTCATTTCGATACTTGGGAGAAAATTAAAAAGTAAAAATCAAAAATCAAAAAGCAAAATATGTTGTTGATGTTTTGTGTCATTTAGATGTTTTTTGTGTTCCTCAGTCTGATATCTACCTCCGCTGAAAAACGATTGATTTTAATTGGCTAAGTTGTTTTCTTTTCATTTGAGTATTCTTTATGAAACCTTTCTTCAGCACCAAATATTTTAGAGAAACAAAGAACATGTCTTTGATTCGTAATTGATTCGGAGATTCCAATTTGCAATTCTTCTACATGGATTCTAGTCTCCTCATGCATTGTCTGAATGTAAATTGGTAATGAAATAACACAAATAATATGGAAATTTGATGTCTGTTATAGATCTTGGCTGCCATTTACATCTTTCATTCGATTTGCAATGTATACATGCTCAAATACATGCCTATAATGTTATAAATCAGATTTCCCACCTCTTTATGCCACTACGGATGTGTGATTCTTCCCTCTCACAAATTCAATGTTGTAAAAAAAGAAGCATGTTGCTGCTTTAACTTGTATGTGGCTGATTTTATTGCTACTTGCTCTTATACACCAAGAACTATAGTTGAAAACAATATCATTGATTTATGATGTTTTGTCTAAGGACTAGAAATGAAAAAAACATGAATGGAATGAATAATTTAGCAAGCAACACAAAGAGCATCACACAAATAGATGAACACAAGATATACCCTAGAGAAACCCAATGTAGGAAATCTCCATCTTGGAAATGGGGACGTGCCTCTGTAATGACCCTAAATGGGATGATTCAAACAAAAAGGGTTTCCCCTAAAATCCACAATTTTCTGAAATCTAAAATTAAAAATCAGCAAACTCTAGCATGCAAGAAATGATCCAAAACCCTTGCCAAAACCCAATAAACCCTAGGTGCCAATATGCAAGAGATGTGTAGACAATTTTCAGCCACGAAGTTATCCAAAATTCACCTTAATACTTGTAAATATAAGCAAGAAATTGAAAATGAGAAAGATGTACATTTTTGTCAATTTTTGAGGATCAATTGTCATTTTATGATAGTTGGAAAAATACGATTTTTATATCAAATACAATTGCTATTCCTTTGCTTAATTTCTGTTTCAAACCCTTGCCAAAAATATGCACATGTGCCAAAAATCAGGGAAAAATTTCAGCAATCCCCTAGGGCATTTCAAATAGCCCAAAAGTCCTCCCAAGCTAGTCACCCAAGTCATCAAGGTGTAGAATAAATTGCTGAATATTTATTAGGCAAAATCCCACTTTTCACAAGTCAATTTGATCAAGAAACCTATCAATAAATTAAATAATAATTCTGAAAATTATTATTCAATATGATAGCAAGTTAGAGCCTCAAAACTTCATCAAATCTTCACAAAACCCAATGCTAATATTCAAGAAAATTATCAATAAATTTTAGAATATTAAATTGATCAATAAGACCCCGAAAAGGATCTCAAAACACTTTCAAGAGCCTCCAAACCAAGTCGCCCCACTTGCAAAATTAATACAAATAATAATCAAAATTATTATTGTCAAGTTCAACATCAAATTGTCCACCAAACCCTCTCAACAAGCACACAAAGCAAATTGCCCACTCAAGGGCAAGTAACAAATCCACCTTAGCAATAGGTGGCGTATGTAGAATAATCAGCTCCAAATTTGCAAAAACTTATTGGGCATACATCCCAATAATTTCTTCAACCATGAAGAATCAATATCAATTTTCACCATGTCTTCAATTGAGATCTTCACTTTGTATTTGTACCTTTCAAAGGGGACAAACCATCTTGGGGAGGTAAAATATCTCATAATCCTCTCTTGCCAAATTTTAGAATATCTTTTTCTGTTCTGTGTTTAGCTCTCAAGCTCACTTATTTTTTTCAAATATAATATTGATTAATTGTGTTAATAATAAATAGTAATTAAAATTACTTTTAGGCAATAAATTAATAATTATTTCAATTAAATATTTTAGTGGTAAAAACCACTTTTATAAAATATTCTATTAATCAAGTAATAATTGTCTTAAATGAGCAAATGATTAAAATCACTATTTGGCAATTAGTAATTAACTAATAAAATATAATCCCAAAAGGAATCCTTTAGTCTATGGGGAAGTAGACTAAAAGTCTTCAATACCTGCTCATACATGATGTGGAAATGGGGACATCATAGTCCTCCCTTTCCACAATTGCTTGCTCTCAAGCAATCCCAAACAAGGCTTCTTTGATAGAGCATCCGCTACCACATTGTTTTTACCTTTCACATATTCAATAACAAAATCATAAGCTTGAACCTTGCTTACCCACTTTTATTACCTGTCACTCAATTCCTTTTGATTGAGGAAGAACCTCAAACTGTTCTGATCTGATTTTGCAATGAATTTACCACAAATCAAATATTGTCTAAACTTACTCAAATCATGCATAATCGCCAACATCTCCTTGTCATAGATTGAATAAGCTTTATCTAAATCCTTGAGTTTCCTGCTATCAAAAACAATAGGATGTCTATTCAGCATTAAGACAGTCCCTATCCCTTTTGTTGTCTCCAAATCTTGCACCTGAGAAATGGGTTGCTCAGGCCTCCTCCAGATTTGGGCAACGTTAGGACATTTCCAGGCCTGGGGGTGTGCCTATAAGTGGAAATGAACCTCTAGGATGAAAGGGCTAGCTCCTTGTATTAGCTTTTTATGCAATAAAATTGCTGAACCAGTTTGTATGAGTGAAAAGAGTCAGAAGTTTGCATAAATGAAAAGCCTAGTCTAAAATGGTGATACACCGAGAATTAATATCCACATGTATGCCCTTATACTTATGCACAATACAATAAAATATAGTCTATAACACAAGCTCTAGAAAATTCCAACGTAAGTATTTCAATGTAGAGACAAAATGAATGAGATCACACAAAGTAAATAAATGGAAAAGACACCCTGTATAGTCCAAAAAAGGGTTACACATGTGCACTCTACATGACCTGTTGGATCAACTCTTTGCTCAAAAGCATGAAGGACAGAGAACAAAAGGAGAAAACATCACTTGCTGTCACTCTGTGTCTCTTGCATGCCCAGGCAAATGCCTAGAACTTAGAAAGAAAACAAACTTATGCTTCTTTGCTCAAAGGCAAGAAAGTGACAAATATTCCAGTAGGGCTTTGTCGTACTATCTGTGGATGATAAAACAAGAGCCCAAGGGTCCTATTTATAGCAAAAAAGGGAGAGAAGAGAGCTCCTAAGCACCAAAATAGAAGCCTCCAAAACGGTTTGCAGTCGCCATCTTTGTGAAACTGATTCCACTGTTCTCTCATTCAGTTGGAGTTTGTCCTTTTTGATTCGCCCTCTTGAAATGATCAGAATCGTTGCAAAATAAATGGTGAGATGACCCTCCATAAGAAATGGCTTGGATCGCTGCTGCGAACCTTAGATTCTTCCTGAAAGCTTCCACGTTTTGCACTGTAGACCCATTCGGGCCTTTTGAATGGCTTTACTTATAAACATATAAGTTAAGCATGTTGGGAACCCTGATTTGCACTATCCTTGCTCGTTCGGGTTTTTCGATTGCTTCTACTTATAAAAGTCATAGGGAAAGCTCTTTTGAAAACCCCATTTTGCTTTGCTGAAGACCTTGTCGGGTTTTTTGAATGGCTTTACCCTTTGCTTGCTCCTTTGGGTTCTTTGATTGCTTCTACTTATAAAATTCATAAGCAAAGCTTGTTGGGAAACCCGATTTGCACTCCAGAGTCGTTCGGGTTTTCCTAGTGACTTTACTTCTTATTTGAAGACTTTAGGTATGAATTTGACGTCCTGCGGCACGTCACCAAGTTGCACCCCAACGGCTAGTTGGTTACCCTGTATTTGATGTCCTGCAGTACGTCATGTCTTTGAATCCCAACGGCTAGTTGGCCACCCTAAATTTGACATCCTGCGACACGTCACATCCTTGAATCCCAACGGCTAGCCTGCTGTATCAAATTTGATGTCCTGCGACACGTCATGGGGATCCATTTTGGTCGGGCTTATTGTTTCGGGTAATTTTTTCGAAGTAATTTCTTCAGACGAAGGAATTCTTTTGGGAATTTTGCCCGAAAGGCAACGACTAGTTCCTTCGGGAACTTTTCCCGAAGGACACTTGGGAAAATTCCGAAGGATACTTGGGAAAGGCACAAGGTCCCTTCGGAACTTTTTCAAAGGGCATTTCCAAAGACAAAGTGCCTTTCGTAAAAGTCAGAAGGGACACTTGGGTGGAAAAGTGCCCTTTGGAACTTATCCGAAGGGTCACTTGGACAACAAAGTGCCATTCGGAAAACTCTGAAGGGACACTTGGGCGGAAAAGTGCCCTTCGGAATTTTTTCGAATTGTCACTTGGACAACAAAGTGCCCTTCGGAAAAGTCCGAAGGGACACTTGGGCGGAAAAGTGCCATTCGAAACTTTTCTGAATAGTCACTTGGACAATAAAGTGCCCTTCGAAAAAGTCCGAAGGGACACTTGGGGGGAAGAGCAAGGCAAGAAAGGCCCTTCTGAAAAGTTCTGAAGGGCACTTAGAATGGACGTGGCCCTTTGGAACCTTTTTTGAAGGGCACTTCGGGGCAAAACAAAGCAAGAAAGGCTAAGGTAGACAAGGCAAAGGGAAAAACAAAGAACAAGGGAGAAGAGCCCGAACTAGGAGAGGCCAAAGGGAAAAGACAAGCAACAAAGCAAGTGATCAAACACAGAAAATGAGCAAGGGAGAAACGAAAAGAGCCAAAGGGAAAACACAAACTGGTCATGCAGAAAATGGTCAACACCTTCATTTGAAGCATCACACTCAACCACAAAAAGAGTAGAGAAATCTGGAATAGCAAGAATTGGGCAAGAACACATTACCTCCTTGAGCTTTTCAAATGCTAGTTGGGCTGTTTTGGACCATTTGAAAGCCCCTTTCTTAGTCAAATCAATCAAGGGTGCAACAAGTTGTGAGAAACTCCTCACAAATCTCCTGTAATAACTACAAAGACTACAAAAACCTCTCAACTATGTGAGTGTAGAGGGAATAGGCCAATCCATGATAGCTGCAATTTTTTGTTTTTCCGCTTGCACACCTTGTGCATTGATGACATGTCCCAAATACAAAATCTCTGTTAATCCAATCTCAAACTTGGATTTCTTTGCAAAGAAAGAATGCTGCCCCAATGTGCCCAAAACCAAATCCAAGTGCCTCAAGTGCTCCTCCAAGGTTTTGCTATAAACAAAAATATCATCAAAGAAAACCAGCACAAACTTTCTTAGATATTTGCCAAATATATTGTTCATACATGATTGGAAAGTAGCTGGGGCATTAGTCAATCCAAAAGGCATAACCAAAAACTCAAATTGCCCAAAATGACATCTAAAAGCATTTTTATGAATATCCTCTTTTTCTACCTTGATTTGGTGATAACCAGATCTCAAATCAATCTTAGAAAAGTAGGTGGCACCATATAACTCGTCCATCAATTTGTCAATCCTAGGTATTGGATACCTATTCTTGATGATCTTCTTATTCAACAATCTGTAATCAATGCACATCCTCACAATACCATCTTTTTTCTTCACTAGAACAACTGAAGAAGCAAAGGACTTGAGCTAGGCCTTATGTGTGAAAGCTCTTGGATGACAGTAAGGAGTGACAATAACCGGTTTGGCACCCACTTCTAGCTCAATATTATGTTGAAAACCTCTATCCGGTGGCAAACCATAAGGCAAATCATCAAAGACATGAACATGCTTATCTAAAATAGCTTGTAACTCACCATGAGGGGGCTGCTATTTTCTTTTTTTTGAATTTACTGTGATAAGGCAGCTTGCTGCTCAAGCAATTTGACCCCTTCTAAAGACCCTTTCCATCCTCTTCATAGACACCTCTTGTGGAGCTCCATTTGCTAGACCCTTGAGGACCACTTTCTTGCCCTCTTTAAAGAATTTCAGCTCCATAGTTTTATAATTTTGAGTGAATTTACCTAAGGAATGCAATCATTGAACACCCAAAACAATATCAATATCTCCAATGTCAACAACATAAAAATCATCAATTACCTTGTGTTTCCCAAGAGTGAGTGGGAGTTGTGGCAACTTTTTGGAACAAGAGATGGTGAATCCATCCGCCATAGTCATATTGAAACCTTTGCAATCCATGGTCTATAATGCCATCTTCTTAACCAAGCCTCCATCAATGAAATTATGTATGGGTCCACTATCAACCAATGTAATCACTCTTTGACCCCTCAATGTGCCTTTTACCTTGAAAGTATGATACTTGGGAGCTCCTGAAAGAGGAGCAAGTGTGCTACCCAAGTCTTGTGTCCTCATGCACATACTCATCAACAACATTGTTATTCTGTTCATCATTACTATCAACAATATCAAAATCTGAATCACCATCAATTACCTCAACGTAGTGGACATGTCCTTTGCCCATGCAACGGTGGCCTTTGGTCCATGGGTCCTTGCAAGTGAAACACTTACCTTTCCTCCTCAATTCATCTCTTCCATCCTTCATATTGCTGCTATAGGGCAGTGATTTATGAGTTGGCACATATGGTGTAGAAGGCTTCTTTTGTTGCTCATTGGGTGGTGCCCTTGGCTGCCCACTAAAATCAGACCTTGGCTACTCTGTATTTGCCCCTTTGGGCAGCGAATAGGTGGCTGTCCTTGGCTGCCCTCTTGGCCATTCATGGTTCCTATATACTGAACATTCTAAATCCAAAGCCTTAGTGATAACATCTTGTAAGGAAAGAGGGTTAAAAACTTTAACCAAACCCCTCAAAGGCTCAATCGAACCCTCAACAAACAAAACAACCAACCTCCTCTGACTAACATCTGGTACTATAAGTGAAACCTTTTGAAAATCAGCAACATACCTTTCAATATCATGACTTTGCTTGAGTTGTGCCAACTCACGAAAATGTATTTTTGGATCTCTCCTATCAAATCTCTCCATGATCCTCTTACCAAACTCCTCTAAGGTAGTAATGGATCCGTGGCCTTGTGTGATTAAGCCATGAAACCACCACTCATGGGCAATACCCTCCAAATGTAGGGTAACAAACTTGAGAGCTTCATCCTCAAACATGGGGTTAAGTGAGAAATATGTCTTAAATTTATGCAACCATGATCTCACAAAAAGTTTATTAGTACCATAAAAAATAAGAAGATAAATCTTATCCAACCTTTGTTGCAAATTTATACGGGGTTGCATATTGGGAACCCTTGGCTTGGATCCTTGCTTCATCTCACAATAATTCTGAAATGACAAGAGTGCTTGTGTGACAAAGCTTAACGCTGCATACTCTTGTTGACGAATATCAAATTGATCATCTCTTGGTGTCTCCATCTCCACTACTAGTTCTCTCTGCAAAAAAGTAGCGTTAAAGAATTTATGAGGGGGCTTAATAGAAACCCTCTCATTATCACTCGAATTTTCTTCTCCATTGAAGGGCTGGTCCTTGCTTGGAGTTATAGTAGCCTTCAACATAGCTGCAAATTGCATACCCAAAGTATGTTGAAGATCAATTTAGCTTTCTTTGATCAAGCCCTGCAAAAGCTTAACCTGTTCTGAAGTAAACCCCTTAGGCTCTTGATTCTCCACAGTTTTTTTCCTTCTCTGATAATACAAGGTCTCTTTACCTGCTTGCATCCAACAAACCGAAACTCACAGGTAGACAAGATCGGTGCTCTAATACCACTGTAATGCCCCCAAATGAGACAATTCAAACAAAAAAGGGTTTCTTCGAAAATCCACAATTTTTTGAATTCTGAAATTAACAATCAACAAACCCTAGCATGCAAGAAATGATCCAAAACCCTTGTCAAAACCCAGTAAAACCTAGGTGCTAATATGCAAGAGATGTGTAGACAATTTTCAGCCACCAAGTTATTCAAAATTCACGTTAATACTTGCAAATATAAGCAACAAATTGAAAATGGGAAAGATGTACCTTTTTGCCAATTTTTGATGATCAATTGCTATTTTATGATAGCTGGAAAAATACAATTTTTATATCAAATACAACTGCTTTTCCTTGCTTAATTTCTGCTACAAACCCTTGCCAAAAATATGCCACATGTGCCAAAAATTAGGAAAAAATTCCAGCGATCCCCTAGGGCATCCAAAATGGCCCAAAAGTCCTTCCAAGCTACTCGTTCAAGTCGCCAAGGTGTAGAATAAATTGCTGAATATTTATTAGGCAAAAATCCACCTTTCACAAGTCAATTTGATCAAGAAACCTTGTCAATAAATTAAATAATAATTCTAGAAATTATTATTTAATATCATATCAAGTTAGAGCCTCAAAACTTCATCAAATTTTCACAAAACCCAACGTCAATATTCAAGAAAATTATCAATAAATTTCAGAATATTAAATTAATCAATTTGACCCCAAAAATGATCTCAAAACACTCCCAAGAGCCTCCAAACCAAGTCGCCTCACTTGCAAAATTAATACAAATAATAATCAGAATTATTATGCTCAAGTTGGACATCAAATTGTCCACCAAACCCTCTCAACAAGCACACAAAGCAAGTCGTCACACTCTAGGGCAAGTAACAAATCCATTTTAGCAATAGGTGGCGTCAAAAGACATCTTTTGTAGAATAATCGACTTCAAATCTGCAAACACTTATTGGACATACATCTCAATAATTTTTTCAAGCATGAAGAATCAGTATCGATTTTTGAGACCTTCACCTTATATTTGTTCCTTTCAAAGGGGGTGAACCACCTTGGGGAGGTAAAATACTTCATAACCCTCTCTTGCCAACTTTTAGGATATCTTTTTTTTTTTTTGCTTAGCTCTTAAGCCGACACTCCTTTTTTTCGAATATAATTTTAGTTAATTGTCTTAATAATAAATAGTAATTAAAATTACTTTTAGGCAATAAATTAATAATCATTTCAATTAAATATATTAGTGGTAAAAACCACTTTTATAAAATATTCTATTAATCAACTAATAATTGCCTTATATGAGCAAATAATTAAAATCACCGTTTGACAATTAGTAATTAATTAATAAAATATAATCCCAAAATGAATCCTTTTGTCTATAGGAAAGTAGACTAAAGGTCTTCAATACTTGCTCATACATGATGTGGAAATGTGGACATCACAACCTCATGCTGCTATTTTCAAAATGCAAGGTTACAAGCTCATAAGGCCATTGGATTCAACACAACCCATCTTGCTTGTTCCGCATTTGATTTTTCATGCTCTCTCTCCAAATTTCCCTCATACAACTGCTGCAATTCTGAATTTCACTCCATATGATTGTTCAGCTGCCCTTCAAGCCTCTTACTTAAGACATTCTGGAAACCAACACCAAAGACTACAAACCATGAACCAAGTCAAACAGTTAGGATTGCAATCGACCAAATTTCCAATCTGGGCTGTTGGGTTTCTTTTATGTATTATTTCGGGATGAGTTTAGACCTGAACAAATTCTTTATTGATGCCCTGGTGATGAGTTTGGGCTTATTCTGAGTCTGTTTCTACCTTTTTCTATCACAAGATGGGTTTGGTCCAGACCGAGCCCATCATGTTTACATAAGAGATACATTCGGGTTGGATTTACATGTTTGGTCTGGTTTGAATCTGTTGACCGAACCCATCTTGTTTCAATAAGTGATAGGTTCGGGTTGGATTATGTTCAGTTTGATTTCAATCCGTCACTGATGAGTTTTGTGATTGATTACATAGGCAAACTTTTGAAGGCCATAACTTTGTCATATGGACTCCTTTTTTTCTCCCATGTGAAGCATTTGAAAGCAATTGAAGAGAACTATCCATTGGTCGATGTTGCATGTGGTCTTTATTTGACTTTGGGATGCAATAGCATTCTGGTCCACAAGCAATCTTGCATCAACCAAAAACATAAGTATAATAAGTAGTGTTCACAAGTATTGAAGGATGGAAGGTTCCAAGTTTATTGGTTCATGTGCACATGAGTGCATTCTAGGTGTTTGCGTAGTTTTGTGCAACATTTAGTGTCATTGGTGAAGTTGTCCACAACATTAAGTCTATCTGCTTGGTTCTGCACAGGTTCTGTTGTGTTTGCTAAGTATGTGTAGTTTTGCACATCCTTCTTTTTGACTGCCAAGCCCTGTGCAATTCGATGAGACTGCAAGGTTCCAAGGAGTTTTGGTTGTCCACCTGTTTTCCAAGTTTTGTGCAAGTTCAAGCTCAGTGTCCACACACATCTTGATCTACACCACACACACAACAATTGGGTTTCTATTGTTTGGCGGGGAAGGATTTTTTGACTCGGTACCTGGTCATGCTCATATCTCTATGCAACAATGTTTATTCTGCACGTGGGCTTTTTTATCTGTAAAGAAACAAAAGTTTTGTGCATCACCATGCACATATCTCATTCAACAAACTCCCATGCAGAAAAGAAGATCCTGTCGACTGTAATGTTAAGTTTTCACTTGGAGAAGAAGGTCTAAGAATCAATGTTCTCACAAGTATCTCCGAATGGCACACCACTAATGTTCTTTGTAGTATTCCACTGAAACTTGAATCCCTCACCTGCCAACTTAGACACCTGCACATAGTCGGTCAGAGCATTGAAATGGCTGGAAGTTGAAACTTCACAAAGGGAAACTGAAATGGTTAGACTTCCGTAACGGTTCTTGAAGTAGTGCCTATTTAAGAAGAGTTCAGAAGTTCGATTCAGCAGAGGGCAGTTCAACAGCTATAGATTGTAAGGTGGTGAAGTAGTTCTGGTGGGGCCATTAGAGCTAGCTGTAAGTGGAGACATGCTAGGAGTGCACAGGTCTGAATATTGGGCTTAGTAATGAACCATGTCCATGAATGGACTAAGATTGTAACACTGCATGTATGTGTAATTTGAGGAAGGCCAAAAGTATTATGTTGTGTGCATGGTAATTTCCTCATTGAAAAGCAATAAAATAAGTTTGTTTTGTCCCATTCTGCGCAAGGACTGCTTGTATGCCTTTTATTGTGTGTTGAATCCATAGGCTGCATGGTGTAAGGTGGTTGTTTGTTCGACTCCCTAACCATGACTGCATCAATTTGCAACTGTTCAAATGCTCAAAATACAATTCCTTATATTTAACTTATTCTGGCATATAAGGAATCAATTGAGTGTGTTCATGGGTATACAACCCGTATAACCAAGTTACAACTGAATTTAGCTGATCAACATTTGATCAGTCCTGCCAATGGCTGTTTGGAAATACCCAAATCAAGGAATTTGACTTCCCCCTTTGAATGGAAAATGGGACACTGCATATGTCCACTTCTGAATTATTGTGCCTTTACTATCTATCTCCATTTCATCAGGCCTGCTTCACGATTACTTTGTTGCTTATCTGTCTGTGAATCTGTGCATTCCTCGACTACTTATGGCCTCACGTCTTGTTAAGTATCTTCATTCAGGTATAGCCAGGAATCAAAACGCTGAAAAATAAATTTTGAATAGGTGGGTAATAAGAATAAACATGTGAACATCTAGCCAACTTTCACCAGCAGTAGCAAGCTTTCACACCATTGCTACTTCCACTAATGATCCACATATACTGGCAGAGATTTGTTTTGTTCTGGTTTCATGTATGAGTAATTAATTATATCTGTTTAGAAAAGAGATTAATTCACACTACGATCAGATTTCAATAATCACAAATACGTACAAACTACAAAGAATAAGAACGAGATACAAAGAATAATACAAGGAATGTCCAATGAGTACTTCATATCATCATTGTCCACTCTATTGAGATGGGCTCATCTATCAGTGTCATCTATCTATCTATCTATCTATCTATGGATGGATAGATAGATAGATAGATAGATAGATGACACTGATAGATGAGCCCATCTCAATAGAGTGGACAATGATGATATGAAGTACTCATGATGATAGATAGATAGATAGATGCCATTGCAAAACAATTAAACATCATATTGTTGGCTGAAAAATTCGGACATCGGGTAAAACTGAATAAGATCTACTATTGATACAATGCTTTTCTTTTCAAATATAGATACTCTTGATAGTTCTTGCTAATGATCTAAGTATTTGTAATGACCACCCCAGAATTGTGCATTACACTATATTTGTACTTCGAAATATTTACAGCGAAATCCGGGATTCAAAATATAGATAGGGGATGGTTGCATGTTTAAAGATGAGAAAAATGGTGCATTTATGCATTACAGGAAGGAATATGGGTTCTGATGGGAACATAATGATAACGGCCTAGTGAAAATTCCAGGAACATAAATTATTAATAATGTGCATGCTCTGCTGGGCCAAACACCCCATTTTGGTCAAACTTATGGAGTTTTGAAAATTAGATGATTGAATTGAATTTGGTAGGGAGAATTCTAGATAGGAAAGCTATATGAGGCCGCTTAAGTTCTTGCTCTGACTATTCTTAGCTACATACATTGGCTGGAAATGGTTGACTCATGTATCTTTACTACCATCCATCCTTTTAGAGCTCTGAAAGTTAAACCAAAAGTTGTACACTCATCTTGTTACTACTAAACACTTACATCAAAATTATAACGGAATAAGCTCCTAGTTATTAACAATGACAACCAATGTCTCTTCAGCTCCCATTGAGGATGCCTTTGATATAGGAAGAGGTAAAACAATGATGAGATATGACTACAACTTGAATGCTTAGTTCAGTTTTGATCTTAGCTGTATTCTTTATTTCTAAATTTCCATATCCATGCCCATGAAAAGATAGGTTGAATTTTTTTTATTCGATTTTAATGGTAACCATGATAGCGATTAATTGCCTTTACACATGACAATTTATTCAAGATTGGGATAGAATGAATATTGCTTTTATCGATTGTTTTATATTACTAGATAGTTTGCATCTGCTTAAAAACTCAAATAATAAAGTCTTTGACATAAGTTCTTTGTTAGAAGGCTGCAATAGTTCATAGTTTGGTTCTTTCTCACAAATACTTAACTATTTTTGTATTTTATAGAGTTGTTTTTGGCTTTTAAAAAACTGAAAGACTAAACCATTGAGAATTAGATAAAAGAAATTTAACCGTGTTGAGATGAACAGTTTTTGGTGTAGTAAAATATTTTTGTAAAAGAGATTAGTCCAAGAAGCCGTAGATGCACTTCTTGATAATCTAGAGGAACGTGTGTACTCTTTTCCTATTACTGTTTTGAATAGAATACTAACCAAGTGAGTTTTGTACAGGTGCCAGAGGATCTATTTACAGAGCATTGGGTCTTATGGTAGCTGCTTCACCATGTGCATTAGCAGCAGCTCCTCTAGCTTATGTAACTGCAATTAGTGCTTGTGCAAGTAAGGTAACGACCATGGAATTCTAGTGGAATGATAGATTAAAACTAACATTGTATTTGAGACTCATCTTGAGGATGTAGTTTTATGTTTCTTTTGATTATGCATATGTGCATGTGTGTTTGTGTCTTGAAAATAAGGCTTATTCTTTGAGTATATTTTAGTTAATATTCAGAGTTATGAATGATATATTTAGACAAAGGGTCTGCATGCATGTGATCTTAAGAGCACACCATTGTTCGAACCAACCATCAAATTAAACAAGAGAGTACACTCTATATATGGACTTCTTGCAAATTTATCTTACTCAAAGTCTAAAAGTATCTGAGACATAGCTCTCATACTATTTAGCTATTGAGACCTGCCTTGATGAGGCCTAGTTTGTTGTTTCCAAACTCCAAATAGGAACCATGTATCATAGTGAAGTTCATATCATCTGAGCACATCAATATAGGATTGCACATGGTCCATAGTAACTGAGAACATCAATATGGTATAACATTCAACATATTGACAACTCCCCTTTAGGTACCAATTGTTACGGTGTCAAAGCTTCCTATGGAAATCCTGGTATCATGGTCAATGCTATATCTTACTACACCTCTAGAGGACATAGCTAAGAACCAATGGCATACACATGTTTACCATGCAAATCTATCATAGTCAAGCATAACAGTGTTAAAAACTTGAATTAGGTTTCATCTTTAGGAAACCATTATGTTAGATTTTTAAATTTCCCACAATCTTATACCATGGTCAAAACCACATTAGTTGAGCACAATACCATAGGATGTAGGGCCAGGCTTGATGACTTGAATGCTATTCTACACCTTTCCAACATAATACAGGTGGCAAAAGACAATCTTACAATATCCTTTTGCATATTACTCACTGGACTTCTCCTTGTTAGCTCTATCAATATTGCTTGACAAATGACTAATGTTGGAATGCCCATGCGCATGTGTGTTCCTTTGTCATGTCCCCCTTTTTGACCTAAGCAAGGACATGACCTTTAGTCTAGTTATTTTGGTGTTTTCCCTAGCCCAAGGGAAGAAAGGGAAAAAAGGGAAACATTGGTTCTAATTTTAAGTTATAGAAGATAAATTTTTGATATATCTTTTTATTTTATAACTTGAAAAGGTAACTTGTGAGTAAGGGTTAGCTTAACCCTTAGTGGAGAGAAGGGAAAATATCTTTTAAAACCACCATAACTCTCCCTCCAAGTGGAGTGCCCCTTTTAGTGAGAATTTGTAGAAAATATATTATAAAAGGTGGTATGATGATCAGTTGAAGGTTACCATGAATTTATGATAGTTTATTTTGTGGCTAAAGCATGAAACGCTTGGTTAAGTGACTTGAAGACGAAAACCTTCAAGGACACAAGGGTTTGGGGATGAAAACTTCGACTCTTATTTAGGGCAGCATTACTTTTAGGTGCTGCAATTGCATTTCAGATTCAATGATTCAGTGATTTGACCCTCTTCTAGGGAAGCGATTTGCATTGGCAAGTGCGACTATTGGTTGTGGTGGGCATGTTGTTGGGAGCCATTCACAAGGGTTTGAGTAGGGTGCAAGGGCAGCGCTTGGTTGGGAAGTGTGGCGATTTCCATTTGGATGGTAGCAACTAGGGTTGGAGGCAAAAAACAGGGCAGCGATTGGGGTGAAGGGCTGTTGAAGACTTGTGAGGGTTGTGTTATTTTTTAGTGGTTGCATTTTGTCTGTTTAGAGTTGGGAGACACACTGGTTGGGTCTAATTTTGCATTTGGGAGGGCTAATTGAGGACTAATTTGCTGTATAAGGGTTTGATTAATATTCTACTATTTTATTTGGAATTTTTCAAACTATATTCGTATGTCAAAAATTAGATTCGAAGAGGTTTTGGTGGCTGTAATTATTCTGGATTTTTGGGCAATTATTTAATGGTCAAAAATTGTAATTTGTGCCCTAGTTTCATATTTTTAGAATTCTGAATTTTTGTTAGCGTTTGATAAAAAAATCAGAATTTTTTTTGTTGTGTTAGGGTTTGTTGGAAAACCCGTTTGTTTAATTATTGGTCTTAAAAGGGATATTTCAGTGGTATCAGAGTCAAAATCTTGGCCAGCTACAGGTTTGGAATTGTATACAATGGATTCTATCCGGTGGTTGTTGATGCATGTGCAGAAAAGAGATAGGGATTAAATGAAGAGACAATACATTAAGTATCAGCTTGTGCAGTAATTTATTATCAACGATGCATCCCTAACATCATTCAAGAAAAGACATAGGAATGATCCTATGCAAAGGGCATGGTTGGAGGAACAAAATAAAGAAGATGAGGACAAACTTATGGCCTTTGATGAATATGAGAGGAAGGCTGATATGGCGGCAGCCTATAAAACCTTTAAGAATTTTTATAGGTGTTCACAAGAAATAAAAGTAGAAGAGTAGAGAAGGAAGAGTCTCTAGCGAATTGCCCTAGGGATCCATCACTAAAAGAGGGCACACTTTTAGAAGTGAAAGAGGTTAGTGAGCAACCAACTCTGAGAAATTCTGAATTACAAAAATCAGAACGTTTAGGGCAGCAAGATGAAGGTTTCCAACGAATTCATGAGTAGCAAAAAGGGCTACAAGTAGAGGACATAGGTGAGGAGGAACCGAATGGAGTGATTTTAGGGGGTATGGAGGAAGAAGAGCAAATTGAGGCAACTACTTGTGGGAAAGAACAAACTTTACATGAGGGGTGTCAAGCATCCAAGGTTGAAGTTGTTCCAACCCTAGAAGTAATGAATCCTCATGCAAACATTGCAAGGTTTGAACCAACCACTGTTAAGAGTAGTGTTATGAGTCCTTCCATAGTGTGAAGGAAGAAGAGGAAATCGTGGAGCACGAGCTAAAAGAAGAAGAATCCATTCTGCATATGGATGGAGAAAAAGTGATGGTCAAAGTCAAGGTCCCAGGTACTATTGCTCATTTTTAGCTTGCTGTAATTTTCACATCAGGCACTAAGGGTAAGCATTTTGACAATCTTCACTTCAAGGGTTTGTTGCATCAACATCCTACTTTGTCTTTACAATATTTTGAACATCATAAAGACATGCTAACAACACAATCAAGATGAAGGGCACTGAATGGAGGAAGGAATTTCCTCAAGAGAATCTAAGGATGGGGAGTTGCAAATTCCAAATATGGATGTGGGATCCAGGTGAGATTTACAAGCTTAGCATTGCTGTCATACAAATTGCAAGTTCTTTGGTACCCTTGCAAGGAGGTTGGCAAGGCCTTTGGGTCATGAAAAAGAACAATGAGGTGTAGAGCATGCAAACCACTCCAAATCATGGCAAGCATCATGATTTACTTCTTAGATTGCAAATACTACATAAGGTGGTTTTGACCAAGGGAAGCATGCAAGGCAAGGGTGTACAACCATTGGCCAAAATTGAGATATGTACAGCTGTTTTTGATTCATTTTTAGCTCTTGTAAATCAGACTCCATGCAGGAAAACACACTTTAACAACCATGGTATGGACAACACCTTGATTAGTGTTGTGTATGTAAGGGTTGGCTATGTGGGGTTACAAAGTACAATTTGTGCAATGTATATATCGCTGTTTGCAAGGGGAAACCAAGCAATTAATGACTGTTACAGCCCATAAATAGCCCACTTACACTCTATTTTATGCTGTAGGACAAGGGATAGAGTTTGGATAATCATGGAGATGGTGGTAAGCAATCGATATCATGATCTTAGGATCAACGGGAGGGTTGTTTGTAACTTGATGACTACTGTTTTTCACATTTCCAGCTTTCTATCTCTAAGGTTTACAATCACTATGGTGAATATTGGCCCTAGGAAGATGTGCTTCCCACCACTCAACATCGTGGAGGTGATCCAAGCATGTGCAAGTGGATTTCTATCACTATAAGGATGAGCTTGAAGAAGAAAATCACATGCTACTGCCATGATAAGGATGACATAAGCAAATCTTTTGGAATCCGGGTGAGGAGGAATTGTAAGGAAAAAGAAGACATCGAAGAGGAGTTCATATCATGATCATAAAGCTTGATAAGGTGATCAAAAAAGTGTTGCTAAACACTCCATTTTTCACTAACATGTTTGTTCTATGTGTAGGATCACAACTTGGGTTGGTTGCAATGGCAACAAGACAAAGAAGGTAGCAATTTCTAAATTGGGGAAGCCACTACAGTGGATGGGGATCCACCCCATTTCATGTTCAATAAGTGATACAAATTCTGAAAATGAAGATTTTGGGCAGCGCTCTAAATGGGCAAAAATTCAGTTTGGGGGCAGTATAAGGAAATATGAAAATTTCATAAGGCATAGGCTCTTGACATACTCAGAAAAATTTGAGTTTTGCATGCAAATTCCTTTTGTTACTTGCACCAAAGGTTCTTAAAATTGTGGGGTAACAAGCTCTGAAAGAATGATGGAAACTCAGTCCAAGGAAGGCACAGAAAATTTTGGTATAATACAGCCCCTAATGAATTCTGGAAATGATGAAGAATTTCAACCCTTCCCTAGTGACAAGAAGTTGGGGTTTCCAAAGAAGGAACAACCCTTCCAAGGTATGAAATTTTGGCTCCTTTCAGGTTTGATATGTGCCCCAAACATTATGAACTTTGTGTTAGGGCAACAAGGATTGATTTTGGATATTCAATTAATTTCTGTGGAGTATGCAATGAAAAAGAAAATTCAGAAATGTGAATTGAAGAGTAGGACAAATGGTCTTTAATTCATGGGAGAAGGAAGACTTTATAGGAGCAGCACCCTAGAGGGAGAAAGCCTTCAAATTTTAGGCACTCATGATGGATGTTGGAAGCATATTTGAAAGGAATAGCATGAGGATAGACAATGGGCCTTCATGTGGGCATATCATGGCAAGGTTGTTCACTTCAACATGTTATCTTCAACTTGTTATCTACACAAGAGGCATGTTCCCAAGGTTGTTCAAAGTTGTTTATTTCATGAAAATTGGTGAATCCTACCTTTGGTTTGTTGTTAAAACTTTGAGGGACGTTGGGGGCCCTAAGGGGCATTGGGATGCATATCGAGAAAGTACACATTTAAAGGTCCACATGCTAGGGAAGATTGCCATAACGGACAGCCATGATACATTCTCCGATAATGCTGTTCATGACTATTCTAGTCCCTGTAAGGAGAGTTATAGGCTCATAATATGTTCTTTGAGGGTGAGATGCATGAGGGAACACTCAAGGGATGAGTTGGGAGTAACTTCAAGTTTTTTGACAAATGCAAGGTTGTAATCTTCAATTACAGTCCTATAAACATCAAGTAAAAAATTAATTTTGGACTATTCTTCTTCAAGATAAGAGAATACATGAATATGAGGGGGAAGGAAGGGGTACCCGTCGTGTTGAGGAAGCTTCCCGCCCATGGGATGTATGGAGTTGTGAGCTAGGAAGACAGTTTTGGGGGTACTAGCAGTTGTTCCAGGTTCAGTAATGAAAGGTACAGCTTGGGCAGCCACTTGTTTGAGGGAAAAAGGACTACACTATGCTGTCATTTTATTTCTAGTACATATGGGCATACATCATTTGGCAGGTATAACAACGAAAGTGTACAAAATGAGGGTTTTCTTCCATGGGAAACAACCACATGTGGACTTTGCATGAATAAAAGTGTTGGGACAGCTCCATGGATGTTGCTATTGCTTGAGGACAAGCAATTCTGGGTAGGGAGGATTGTCATCCCCCCTTTTGGCTTAAGCATGGACATGACCTTTAGCCTAGTTCCTTTGGTGCTTTCACTAGGCTAAGGGAAGAAAGGGAAAAACGGGAAACATTGGTTCTAATTTTAAGTTATAAAAGATACCTTTTTGATATATCTTTTTATTTTATAACTTAAAAAGGTAACTTGTAAGGGTTAGCTTAACCTTTAATGGTGAGAAGGGAAAAGATCTTTGAAAACCACCTTAACCCTCCCTCCAAGTAGAGCATCCCTTTTAGGGGAGAATTTGTGAAAAATATAGTATAAAAGATGGTATGATGATCAGTTGAAAGGTTACCATGAATTTATGATATTTGATTTTGAGGCTAAAGTACGAAACACTTAGCTAAGTGACTTGAAGATGAAAACCTTCAAGGACACAAGGGTTTGAGGACGAAAATATCTAGTCCTATTAAGGGTAGCACTACTTTCAGGTGTTGTAATTGCATTTCAAATTCAATGATTCAGTGATTTGACCCTCTTTTAGGTAAGCGATTTGCATTGGCAAGTGTGACTATTGGTTGTGGTGCTTTGGCTTGTTGTTGGGAGCCATTCACAAGGGTTTGAGTAGGGTGCAAGGGCAGCACTTGGTTGGGAAGTGTGGTGACTTCCATTTGGATGGTAGCGACTAGGGTTGGAGGCAAAAAATAGGGCAGCGATTGGGGTGAAGGGCTGTGAAGACTTGTGAGGGCTGTGATATTTTTTAGTGGCTGTGTTCAGCCTATTTAGGGTTGGGCGACCGACTTGTTGGGTCTAATTTTGCATTTGGGAGGGCTAATTCATGCCTAATTTGTTGTATAAGGGTTTGAATAATATTCTACTATTTTATTTGGAATTTTCCAGCCTATATTCGCATGTTAAAAATCAGATTCAAAGAGGTTTTCGTGGCTGTAATAATTCTGGATTTTTGGGCATTTATTTAATAGTAAAAAATTGCAATTTGTGCTCTAGTTTCATATTTTTAGAATTCTGAATTTTTGTTAGCGTTTGATTAAAAAATCAGAAATTTCTTTTGTTGTGTTAGGGTTTGTTGGAAAACCCCTTTGTTTAGTTTTAGCCGTAAAAGGGATATTTCATCATTGTCATGGTGAATATTCATTATTAGTTTTCCGTGCCAAGAATTCCTTTAGTTTGACACGTATAAAAACTTATGCATGACTACATTGACTGTAATCATGTCTCATGGTACTTTCTTGTTTCATATGTCACCCTAAAGTCTCTTTGTATAGTTTTGTCATTTATGATTATTCTCAACATGTATGAACAATAATTTCATAACATGTTAGTGCATAAAATGTACCGGTTCTGCTCATAATATGGTAAAAAACTAGAGATATGGAAAACCATGTAATATTTAATAGACGAGAGCTTGGAGAACTTATAATAATGCCATCCACAAGCCAATTCTTTCCAAGGGCAAACAAAAAATGGAATCTCGACCAAAATTGTTCCATAGTTATCCAAAAACCTATACCTTGATCTGTGGTACTCGTCTCTCGTATTGGAATTGTGTCCTTTGCTTGGAGACACATATGAGGATGTCTCTAGATGTCGAGAGTTAAAATGATGTTTCCTCAAAAATAATAGACAAATTCCTATAAAAGTTACTTAAACATGTCAAATAAATTATGTTGATTGTTTCCTCAAGTACTATTAAGTGGTTGGTGAGCGTTAAAAGAACTAAATATAAAATCTAACAGGCATGTATTATTATAATTTTTGCATGAAAATTTACGAGTTTTTCTAGAGTTAATTTTTTAAAATATCAAAGCCCAATGTGGTACTAGTAAGAAGAGGTAACAATAAGAAGGCTTAAGATGTTTGTGTGAACAGAAGCTTTATCAATTGATTGAAATGGGAAAGGGGCACTCTGTGGTGTTAGTGTTAGCTATATATCCTATAGTTTATTAGCACAAGATGCTACCGCAGAGTGCCCCTTTCCCATTTCAATCAATTGATAAAGCTTCTGTTCACACACACACACACACATATATATATCAATTGATTGAAATGGGAAAGGGGCACTCTGCGGTGTTAGTGTTAGCTATATATCCTATAGTTTATTAGCACAATATGCTACCGCAGAGTGCCCCTTTCCCATTTCAATCAATTGATAAAGCTTTTGTTCACACACACACACCCACATATATTGTTTTCTCCAAGTACCCCCATACCATGTTCTATTCTTTTGTACCTGAGATGTACCCACCTCTCTAGGTGACTGTGTATTTTTCCATACATTGAAAATTCCTATGCCTTGTGTATATGCCAAATAATCAACCTTGAACTAGACCTTCAGCTTCCTTATGGTAGTATCCACCTTGCACAAAGGATGAATCGGTGAAGAGAAAGATAATGCTTAGAAATTGCTTCTCAAGTGAAGTGTTAGAATTGGAAGCCTTGAAGACTGCCATGTAGAAGCACAACATCAAAATTGATGCTTCGTCATCTACCAAAGTTAATTTCTTACAACAACAAATTTTTACGTAAGGGTATATGGTTCGAGTTACCCTGAATGGGTCATTGTCTCAGGAGCTTCCTACCACATGGTCCAAGATGAATCCATATTAACTTCACTTAGGGAGTGTAATCCAAAGAAAATATGTGGGAAATGCTTCACTTTTACAGGTTAAGGGGTTAGGACAAGTTGAAATTGCAGATGGAGAGACAAAATATTTTGTGTTCCAGAGTTGTCCACGAACTTGTTATCCATCTATTATCAATCAACCAAAGAAGAATTGTGGAGTGTCTTCCAGATTGTATTATGATCATAGTACTCCATGATCAATCCTAGATTGTTTCTACTAGGTGAGGGGATCATGGTTCAAAGCTTTACAAGTTTGAAGTGTTTATACCTAAATCTTCATCCCACATTCTCTTCACTCATTCAAATGATTTGAGCAATTTATAGCATGAGCGGTATGGCCATTTTAACTACCACTCTTTGAGACAATTGGCTATGCAGGAAATGGTCACATGTCTCCCACTTGTTAGCTTTGAAGATTGTGTATGCCAAGGTTGTGTCTTGGGGAAGCACACATCAAACAAGTTTGAGAAGGGCAAGGCTTGGAGGGCAACAATGCAACTTCAGCTTGTCCATAGTGATGTTTCTAGCCCATTTCTAGTGCTTTCATAAACTAGGGCCAGTATATGCTTACCTTCACTGATGACTTTTCTAGTCACTCATGGGTGTATTTCCTAAAAAGGAAGTGTGAAGTCTTTAGATACTTCAAATATTTTAAGGCCTTTGTTGGGCAGTAGTTTATGAAGCAAATTCAGCGATTGAGGACAAATAATGGTGGCGAGTATGTCATATGAGTTTGAATATTTATTTTTGAGAGCACGGTATAACGAAGTATTACATTGTTCCTCACACCACAATAGACTAACATTTTAGAGAGAAAAATTCGTACTTTGAAGGAGATGGCCAATTGTATGATTTAGACTAGGAATATAGCCCCACAACTTTGGAAAGAGGCCATCAATTGTGCTAGCTAAATGTAAAATAGGGCTCCTCACAGTGCAGTGAAGGGGAGGACTCCTGAAGAGGCTTGGAGTTCAAGAAGCCTAAGGTTAGCCACTTAAGAGTATTTGGGTGTCATGCTTAGTTGCACATCCTTGCGGACAGACGCAAGGAAATGGAGCCACAGAGTGAGGCTTACACATTTGTTGGGTATTTAGATATGGTTAAGGGCTATCACTTTCTTTTGCCTAATTGTCATACTTTGATTATTAGGTGGAATGTTCGCTTTTAGGAATGTACCATGTCTAGCCCACCTATTTCCTTTCCCATTTCTTTCATGTCGTCTTCAAGTAGACGCGATGATTTTGAAAATGAGTGGTTGACGTACCCAAATGATTAAGATCTTTGAGGATCAGGTTGATCAAGATGGGTCATATCTAGAGGTAAGGGACGTGCTTCCATTTCCTCAAAGTCCAAAGTGGGATCAAAAGACTCATGAGGATGCAAGATCTTTAGTAGGTGATCTTGACGACACTTGCATGACTCAGTCAGATTCCCAGGAGGAAGTTGCCTCGATTTTCTTTGTAACCATTTGGAATTTTTCACCTACCTTGTACTCCGATAGAACTAGATTCTCTATATTTTAAAAATTAAATGGCATAGGGCTTTCGCTTACCTTGATTTATTTTACTACTATCTATTGATTTTTGGTTGATACTTCTTTCCTTGGCAGAAGATCTTTTATCTCCGTTATTGCATGTAGATCTTCATCCCATTCTACAATGGTGGTACCTCTTCATCATGATATTCATCCCATACCACTCGGGCTGATTCCTCTTCTTCAAATTGATGGGAAGGAGGATCCTCTTGATTGCCCATCAAGTTTTTTCTCAAATTTTGCAGCAGATATATGTTTAGGTTTGGAAGGGCTTCTTGTAGCTCCTTGGTCACATACTGTGATGTCCCATTCTAGCTAGAGGCTCCATTCTAGCAGTTGTTTAGCCTATCATTGGACCCTCGTAGGCTAATACAGTTGGATAGGGGGTCAGTTTGAGCACATGATAGTTTGGTTGTTTAGTGATTTGACATCCTTAGAGTTCGGCGGCTTTGATTGGGCTTGGAGAGTTGATTTAGACTACTTTTTGATGAGTTTTGCTATTTTTAGCAGTTGCTATTTTTTAGCAAGGTTATTTGGTCACATGGAAAATAGTTACCCGGACTCCAGTTTCAAACGGTAGGGTCAGATTCTCAGTTTTGAGAGTTATTGCATTTCTAGTGGATTCCAGCATTAATTAATGATTAATGATTTAATATTAAAGTTAAGTTAACTTTATATTAAATCACTTAAGTATGGGTCTATTTCTCATCGAATGGGGCCAGTTGACTGAATTAATTGAAAGAGAAAAATTAAATGTTTTTTCCTAAGTTTAAAATCATTAAATGTTTTAATGATTTATTTTTAAATGATTTTATGAGGAAAAATTGCAGCTCTCTAGAAGAATTCGATTTAGGGTTTGAAAGGCATATTTATGCTTGGAAAAGAAGGAAGAAATCATGCATTTGTTATTTTGCTAATTGATCATTGATTGTTTTGAGCTCTGAGAAGGGTTTACAACTTCTGCCATTGGAGAACGTAGTTCTTCTATGTTCATCATTTGAGCCAGTGAAATATTTGGTGAATTTGATAATTTTAAGGGAATCTCATTCAGAGGTTCTGATTGTGCTTCAACAGTATTGGTTTCAGCAGTCGGAAAAGAATAAGCAGTGCATATCTATTTGCAAATAGTACGGGTATTAAGAATTTATTTTGGAATACGTTTATTGTTGGCTGCTACAATACCCATGAATAGTGAAATGCTACAGTGGCGTGAATAGTGTCGTGCTACAATACCCATGAATAGTGAAACACTACAATGCATGTGAACAGTAACGCTATAGTACAGAGCAGCTGGGGGAAGGTTTCAATTTGGGTTTGGAAGGGACTCCTTTCTTTGGTTGATGAGAAGGTTGGGTGCTACACTTTTGGAGGCAAATACATTAAACACAAAGAGAATCGAATTAGTTTGCCTTGGCAGCCATCATTTTCCAGGTTCTCATACTTGATGTTATTTGTAGTAAATTCATCATTCCGTGATAGCTTTCCATCAACATCCTTTGGCATAATAATTGGAAGTAGTTGCATTTATCATTACATGTCACTTAGTATGCTGCTATAGACGGTTATTTCATATCAGACTTGGCATTGTATTTGCATCTTCATTGTGCACCAAGAGTCTTGGCAAATTCATGCTATATTGTACTTGGGTTTACATTTGAATGAAGGTACTACAAGTTGGGAGTCTTAGATGCAATATAATGATCATTTAGAATAACACATTAGTATGCATGCCAAGTGTTTGTGAAAATGACATTGGCTGTAGGTGCATTTTTTTTTTAATATAAAGTTCATATATATGTATTTGAAAGACAAAAAAAAGAATTGCATCTTCATATTAGATCATTGTTTAGACTCTATAGTGATAAGTTACCAACATTTATACTCATTTGAGACCATTTCAACAAGCAAAGCAAACTGAAAACACTTAACAGCTAAGAACAAGTTTACAAGCAAAGTGTTTGACGAAATTACTAATCGCCCAGAACAAAAAATTAAAGGTCAATTCAGTAAGGGTCTTTACATTGGTATTAGGGCCACAATCTTGCCATCTCGAGGGTTAGAGGCTTCACATGCAGCCACCAAAAGTTGGTCCTCACAGGTATTACACACACAGGGGGGCCTTACTACAGAGAAATCATAATTTGGATATTCAGTAGGATCCAATGGGTGACAGAAGAGAAGGAACTCCACCGAGAAATGAAGGAAACAATGAGGACAGGGAAGCCAGGGACCTTTTTAGAAACATGGCAACAGGGCAACAACAGGTTGCAGATGCTTTGAGGGCACTTACTACAATGATGCGACAAATGAACCCACAAATCAGACAAAATTGAGTTTCGGATGATGACAGGTGTGTTGTTGGGACTGCTAGAGCTCATAGAACTGCCACTCGTACCATTGACATGCCTACTCGTCTTACCTTCATTAGAGATGAGCCTGAGGTAGCACCTACAGAGGAAGCCGGAGATGAGATGTTCGCAGATATCCTCATGGCTGCGAATGACGGATGGGAATTATTAGCTCCACAGGTTGGTGAGAGGATGACATTCGAGAGGTGTGTTAATTAGAGGAGAGAGCATTACAGGGCAGCGAGACAAGATAGGAGACCTTGTGGCCAGAATAATGAATTAAAGCGTGCTACAGACAAGCTTTCCTTGACTACATTTGATGGTAGTAGCAGAATGACAGCGCAGGCTTGGATTCACAAGCTTGATACCTTCTTAGCACTGAGACCTATGACAAAAGTGGAGGCAATAAAATATGCCACGCTACATTTAGAGGGAGTTGCACATGATTGGTGGTACCATGGGATGTTTACCCTACAACATAACCAGGGGACTTCATATTAGGACTTTGTGGACAAGTTAGTGGAGAGGTTTGACAAGAAGGATCCAGAAGTTTATTTTAGAGAGTTGGCCAAGCTTAGGCCCAGCTTAGACAGACAGGAGGATTAGAGTACATCAGTGACTTTCAACATTTATCTGTTATGGTGCCAGACATCTCAGATAGGAGATTGGTAGTTTTGTTCACTGAGGGTTTATCTGAACCACTGAAGGGTTGGGTAAATGCCTTTGATCCATTCAATTTGCAAGAAGCAATTAAAAAGGGTAGGAGTATGGAGCATGAAGCCCCAACAAATAAATTTCAGTCGAAGGGTGCTTCTTTCAGCAAAGATACTAAACCATTCTTCAAGAAACTAGAGAGGAATGAATCAAAAACTGAGAATAAGGAAAAATCTTTTGCACCACTTGATAGAGAAACATTGAATGATTTGAGGAAGAAAAAAATATGTTTCTATTGCAAAGGACCCTATGACATGAACCATGATTGTCCCTTGAGACCCAAGGGTAAAACAAACAGAGTTATGTGGGCTTATTATGAGGATTCCGATTCTGAAAATTCTGACCAGCAAACTGAAAATGAGGAATCTAGTGAAGAAAAAGAGAGTTTGGATGATGAAAAACTTAAGCAAATGTCTACCGATGAAGAGAAGGTTGAGGGTAGGCTTAAAGAAGCTCGTCTCACTAGTGTGCAACAGGAGGGATCATTTAGAATGAGAGGAGTGTTGGCTGGACAGCGAGTTATTACATGGCTAGATACAAGTGCCACGCATAATTTCATTGATTCCTGGTTGGTTGAGAGACGTGGGATCTAGACTGAGCAGTTTGAGGGCTTGAGAGTGAGGGTAGTCGATGGCTATGTCCTCAAATGTGATAGAAAGATCACAGGTTTATCATTGAAAATAAATAACTTTGAATTCAAGGCTGAATTTTATGTGGTTAACATGGGTGACACAGATTTATATTGGGCATGACTTGGTTGCATGATATTGGAGAGTTCACTCTCAATTTGAGAGAAATGGTGATGAAATTTCAGATTGATGGTAAAACTCACATACTTAAGGCCATTCGAGACAGTGAGTTCAGGATGATGTTTTGTAGGCACATGGAGATTTTGTTGCATCATGACCAAGTTGAGTGGGCAGCCCGTTGCACGTTGATGCCATCACAGGGGCAGCAAGAATCAAAATACCACCCAGACATACAGGAGTTGAGAATCAAGCATTACAAGGTTTTTAGTGAAATTCCACTAGGTAGATCTCCAGATAGAGGTATTGAGCACATCATTGAGTTAGAGGAGGGTGCTAAACCCATCATGATTACACCTTACAGGCATTCGAAGAGATTGAAGGATGAGATTGAGAAAACCATCAAGGAGCTACTTGCTATGGGGCATATTAGACCGAGTAAATCTCCTTTTGCTTCTTCTGTGGTTTTAGTGAAGAAGGATGGTACTTTTAGGATGTGCATTGATTACACGGTCCTAAACAAAAAGACAATAAAAAAACAGGTACCCCATCCCATGGATTGATGAGTTGTTAGATGAACTACATGGAGCATGTTTCTTCTCCAAAATTGATTTGAGATCAGGGTATCATCATATCAGAGTTAGAGAGCAGGATATAGAGAAGACAACATTCAGGTGTCATTGTGGCCACTTCGAGTTTGTAGTTATGCCATTTGGGCTAACTAATGCTCCAGCTACCTTTCAGTCCACGATGAACAGGGTCTTTCAACCTCAGTTGAGGAAATTTGTATTGGTCTTCTTTGATGACATTCTTGTGTATAGTGGGACATGGGATGAGCACTTGCGACACCTGGATACAGTGTTGAGCATTCTGAGCAGGGAGTCCTTGTATGCAAAGGAGTCCAAATGTGAGTTGGGATTATCTGAATTATTATATCTGAGTCACATTATCAGTGCACAGGGGGTACACATGGATCCTGAAAAGATTTGTGCTATTGTTGAGTGGCCTACTCCAGTGAACCTTACACAGTTGAGGGGATTTTTGGGCTTGTGTGGGTTCTACAGGAGGTTTGTTAGTGGTTATTCTAGGCATGCAACACCCTTGACGGATTTGATGAGCAAAGGGGCTTTCTTATGGACTCTTGAGGCACAGGGGTGTTTTGACAAATTCAAGGAGTTGATGACTTCTTGTCCAGTGCTAGCGTTACCAGATTTTAGCAAACCATTTGAACTACATTGTGATACATCTGGGGAGGGCGTTGGAGCGGTGCTTATGCAGGACAAGCACCCAATTGTGTATGAAAGTAGGAAGCTCAAGGGACCTGAGAGGAGCTTCAACATTTATGATAAGGAAATGTTGGCCATAATGCATGCTTTGGCCAAATTCAGGGAGTACTTAGTGGGCAGCAAATTTGGCATAAAAACAAACCACAACAGCCTAAAACATTTCTTGGGGTAGCGAGATGTTAATGACAGGCAACAGAAATGGGTAAGTAAATTACAGGCATATGATTTTGATATTACCCATTTCAAAGGGACACAAAATGTTGTAGCAGACGCCTTGTCATGGAGACCTCATCTGAGCTTGATGACAGACATATCAGAGGACTGGAGGCATTTGATCCTTGCAGAGTATGCAAAGGATACTTGGGCATCAGGATTCATTGATGGATCCATGCAGGACAGTGATTTCACCCTTGTGAATGCACTCATCATTTACAAAGGGTGTATTTATTTGGTACCAGGGTCAGAGGTGAGGAGGGTGGTGTTGGGTTTATAATGATTCACCTATGGCAGGATATCCAGAGTTTTATAAAACCTACTGGCAGATTCGTGAGCGCTTTTCTTGGAAAGGGCTCAAGGCTGAGGTATTGCAGTATGTTAGAGAGTGTCCTACTTGTCAGCAGAACAAACATGAACATTCTTATCCAGGCGGTTTACTACAGCCACTTTTGATTCCTGATAGGAAGTGGGAGTGTTTGTCTATGGATTTCATTGCAGGACTGCCGAGAGCCCAGGGCAAAGACTGTATATATGTTGTTGATCGACTTACGAAGTTTGCCCACTTTTTTTCGATCACTGCTACATACATTGCTACACAGGTGGCAGACTTATTGTTTAGAGAAGTATTCAGGGCGCATGGCTTACCTCAGAGCATTATCAGCGACAGGGACAACAGGTTTATGAGTCACTTCTGGCAGGAGTTGTTCAGATTATGCGGGACAGAGCTCACCTCGAGTACTAGCGACCACCCCCAGACAGATGGACAGACTGAGATAGTCAACAAATGGGTGGAGGGATACCTCAGGAACTACATAGCAGGGCAGCAGAAGGCTTGGGTTAAGTGGATATATTTATGTGAGTATTGTTATAATTCCACTTATCACATGTCTATCCAGATGTCACCATTCATGGCATTATATGGGTATGAGGCACCTAGTTTCATGGATCTGTTGTTATCAGATTGTAGAGTGCCTAGTGCTGGAGACTTGTTACAGGAGAGGCAGGATATTGTAAAGGCTCTTAAGGAGAATATTACTAAGGCACAAAATCAGCAAAAGCAGTATGCAGATCAGAAGAGGACTGAGCGGACTTTTGAGGTAGGTGATATGGTATATTTGATGCTACAGCCTTACTACCAGTCCACTCTCAAAAAGAGTGGTGCCGAGAAGCTTAAGCCACGTTACTGTGGGCCTTTTAGGGTAGTCAGGAGAGTTGGAGAGGTGGCTTATGAGTTGGATTTACTGACAGAGAGTAAGGTCTATAATGTGTTTCATGTGTCACGTCTTAAGAAGGCTTTAGGACATCATATTGTTCCTTCTATAGTGCTTCCACCCTTGGATGATGAGGGAAAGTTGGTTTTAGTCCCTGAGGCTATCATTGAGTTCAGGGAGAGGAATTTGAGGAGACGTACCATCAGGGAGTACTTGGTGAAATGGAAGGACATGCTAGTTGAGGATGCTACCTGAGAGAGCGAGGAGATTTTACAGCATCCTGAGTTGAGATTGCTTGAGGACAAGCAATTTCAGGAGGGGCGGACTGTGATGTCCCCTTCTAGCTAGAGGCTCCATTCTAGTAGTTGTTTAGCCTATCATTGGACCCTCGTAGGTTAATACAGTTGGATAGGGGGTCAGTTTGAGCACTGGAGAGTTTGGTTGTTCAGTGATTTGACGTTCTCAGAGTTCAGTGGCTTTGATTGGGCTTGGAGAGTTGATTTAGACTACTTTTTGATGAGTTTTGCTATTTTTAGCAGTTGCTATTTTTTAGCAAGGTTATTTGGTTTCATGAAAAATAATTACCCGGACTCCAGTTTCAGACGACAGGGTCAGATTCTCAATTTTGAGAGAGTTATTGCATTTCTAGTGGATTCCAGCATTAATTAATGATTAATGATTTAATATTAAAGTTAAGTTAACTTTATATTAAATCACTTTAGTATGGGTCTGTTTCTCATCGAATGGGGCTAGTTGACTGAATTAATTGAAAGAGAAAATTTAAATGTTTTTTCCCAAGTTTAAAATCATTAAATGTTTTAATGATTTATTTTTAAATGATTTTATGAGGAAAAATCGCAGCTCTCTAGAAGAATTCGATTTAGGGTTTGAAAGGCATATTTATGCTTGGAAAAGAAGGAAGAAATCATCCATTTGTTATTTTGCTAATTGATCATTGATTGTTTTGAGCTCTGAGAAGGGTTTACAACTTCTGCCATAAGAGAACGTAGTTCTTCTGTGTGTTCATGATTTGAGCCAGTGAAATATCTGGTGAATTTGATAATTTAGAGGGAATCTCATTCAGAGGTTCTGATTGTGCTTCAACAGTATTGGTTTCAACAGTCGAAAAGGAATAAGCAGTGCATATCTATTTGCAGATAGTAAGGGTATTAAGAGTTCATTGTGGAATACATTTATTGTTGGCTGCTACAGTACATGTGAATAGTGAAATGCTACAGTGGCGTGAATAGTGTCATGCTACAGTACCCATGAATAGTGAAACGCTACAGTGCATGTGAACAGTAACGCTACAGTACAAAGTAGCTGGGGGAAGGTTTCAATTTGGGTTTGGAAGGGACTCCTTTCCTTGGTTGATGAGAAGGTTGGGTGCTACACTTTTGGAGGCAAATACATTAAACACAAAGAGAATCGAAGTAGTTTGTTTTGGCAGCCATCATTTTTCAAGTTCTCATGATGTTATTTGTATTAAATTCATCATTCCGTGATAGCTTTCCATCAGCATCGTTTGGCATAATAATTGGAAGTAGTTGCATTTATCATTACATGTCACTTAGTATGCTACTGTAGATGGTTATTTCATATCAGACTTGGCATTGTATTTGCATCTTCATTGTGCACCAAGAGTCTTGGCGGTCATGCTATATTGTACTTGGGTTTACATTTGAATTGTGGTACTACAAGTTGGGAGTCTTAGATTCAATATAATGATCATTTAGAATAACATATTGGTATGCATGCCAAGTGTTTGTGAAAATGACAGTTGGCTGTAGGTGCATTTTTTTTTTAATATAAAGTTCATATATATGTATTTGAAAGACAAAAAAAGAATTGTATCTTCATATTAAATCATTGTTTAGACTTTATAGTGATAAGTTACCAGCATTTATACTCATTTGAGACCATTTCAACAAACAAAGAAAACTGAAAACACTTACCAGCCAAGAAAAAGTTTACAAGCAAAGTGTTTGACGAAATTACTAAGTGCCCAGAACAGAAAATTAAAGGTCAATTCAGCAGGGGTCTTTACACATACTGTGGTTGGATCTTTTGTCTTCTTGCAATATTTACTACAGTATATGTAAAAACCGAACCTGCTATGACACCGCTTGTAGCATACCTGCAACCTTAGCAAGCACAACTACACAGAAGATAATAACAATGGAGGCACCTGTACACCCAAAATGTGGATTGCACCTGCAAATCTAAAAATAATGGTGATAAAACACATTTTATTGATATGCAAATTAGGATTGAATTACATAGAAAGATTGTAACCCTTATAATAAATGAGTAGCTTCCCACACAAGCTACCTACATAGCCACATTGACTAGATTCACCATTACTTAAATACCATTATGTGACCAAATATGAGCTTTATAACAAAATATTTATTAAACATTTTATAACAAATTAGCTTTATAACAAAATAGCTTGTTAACATTTCATAACAAAATATGTTGTGTTTAGGAACTAAACATGCCCACTCTATTCTTTTTCTAGAGTGAGATTATCTTCTAATTAATGTTGGGGAATGGCTCTTATGGTTTATGTTTAACTGTGCTCTATTAATGCAGTTTTATAAAAAATTTAATATACAATTTATTATGTAAATGTCGTACAATGGGGGTTTTCAGTCCCTCCATTGAATGTTATGAAGCATATTGGTAGCAAGTGTGAAAAATTAAACTTTTGAGTTAGTTTCTTCTTATGATGAGTTTTTCCAAATAGGGGGCAGGAAAATGAGTCCAAGCAAACTTTAAGTCTCTAGGTTCTTGACAATGTAAATTATATGCGTTGACCTTTTTGGTTAAAGAGTTTTTGATTGCTCCATTGAAGATTGGGAGGGTGTCTCCAAAACATGTGGTTCCTCATTTTTTAGAGGTAGTACACTACTAGAAACCTTTGGATTATCAAAGATAGCTTGCTGATTACAAACAAAAAATAATTTTGTTTCTTTTACATCAACATCCCGACTAATGATGATGTTGTTAGTAGGCGCATCTATTAGTCTATATGCTTTGGATTGAGTACCATAACCAACAAAAAAATATCGGGCAGATTTATAATCTAGTTTACTTCTCTGTTTCTTAGGAATGAGAGCATATGCAACAGAACCAAAAACACGAAAATGGGTTACCTCTGGGTTGATACTGGACAAGGCTTCTTTCGGAGTGATGTTCTCCAAAGCCTTGTAGGGACTTTGTTAGAAAGGAATGCTTGCCATTGTGCCAAAAGGTCGACTTGTTAACGTCTGATACAAACACTAGATAAGTACCTACGGGACACTGTTGGTCCATGTCACAAATACCTGAGGGGGACGCTGGCGATTAGTCCAACAATCCCCCACTCAGCTTTACCCGAGGGGATTCAAACCCGTGACCACTGCTCTGATACCAATTGTTAGAAAGGAATGCATGTCGTTGCGCCAAAAGGTCGACCTGTTAACGCCCGATACAAACACCAGATAAGTACCCATGGGAGGCTGTTAGTCCATGTCACAAATCCCTGAGGGGGATGCTGGCGATTAGTCCAACAGACTTCTATTTAGTATGTAGACTGCCGTGTTTACTTCTCCCTAGTATTTATACGGCACACCAGTGTTGTGCATCATGGATTGAGCCATCTCCATGATCGTACAATTTCGCCTTTCAACCACTCCATTCTGCGGAGGAGTGTATGGGTTGTTAGCTGCCGATGAATTCCTTCCTTGCCGCAATAGTTCTGACATTGCTTTGAAGTGAATTCTCCCCAATTATCGGATTGTAAGGTTTTGATACGCCGACTTGTTTGATTTTCTCTCAATGCTTTGAATTTTTACAAACTCAACAAAACAATCAGACTTCTTGTTCAAGAAGTAAACCCACTTTTTTCTAGAAAAATCATCTACGAACAACAAAAAATACCTTGCACCAAGAATAGTAGATGACTTCCAAGATGGCTCACATAGATTTGCATGAACAAGATCAAGGAGCCCCTTTGCTCTCTAGGCGTCTTCAGTGGGAAAAGGTTTCCGCTTCTGTTTGCCAGCCAAACAACATGCACATATCCTGCTTGACTTGGATAGTAGGCAATCCAAGGACCATATTCAATTATTGGATTTTGGCCAAATACTGAAGATTGAGATGTCCAAATCTCTCATGCTATACAACACTGATATTATCCTCCACATTTAATGCATTCAAACTAACAGTGACAGGATCAACAAGTCTATACAAGTCATTTTGCCCATTGCTTAGAGCTATGACTTTATCATTTTTGATATCAGACACAATGCATTTCTTTCTAAGAAATTTACTGTAATGTGAGGATTTTCAGTTAACTGATTGATTGATAGAAGATTTTTGTTCATCTTCGGTACACACCTAACATTCTTGACTATGAACTTTGCAACATTATTCAATACAATGCGTATATCTCCTATCCCTTCTACAACATGTGACCTAATATCACCCAAGAAAACTGAATCATAAAAACTTTCTTTTGTAGTGAAGTTAACATACCAGTTTTTTCGACATGTAAAATGCTATGATGCACCGGAATCAAAAAATCAATTACTAATAGATCTCTCATCGGAGCATGATGCCATGAGAGCATATTCTTCTTCAGATTCAACTTCAATTGCTGCCACATTTGCATGCCCTTTTGCCTTGTTATGTGTTAGATCATATTGTTTTTTTCAACATTCTTTCTTAATATGATCAAATTTTTGACAATAATAACATTTTACCTTGAATTTTGGGGAAGATGAAGATGCATTTGAATGTCTTTTCTATTTCCCTTTGGATTGGGCATCAAATGCTCTTTTCGATTGGCTAGAACTGGGCTCAATGAAGTGTGTCTCCCTGCGTTCTTTTCGCAGCAAATATGAACTCACTTGAGCAAAAGTAAAAGTATTTCTCTTTCATCAGGTGCAAAGCTTCCACGAACGATTCATAAGGTGTCAGGTTATTCAAAACAAGAGCCACCATATCATTGTCATCGACCTTTTTGTTGATGGCTGACAATTGATTACAGAGATCTTTTATCCATAATAAATGTTCTGACAGAGACCCACCTTATGTCATTTTTGTATAAAACAAAGGATTTTTCAAATAAAGTACTCGACTCTTTTTTGAAGTTCGGTACTTGTTCTTGAGTCTGGTCTATAGTGCACTTGCTTGTGCATCATTCTGGACCTCCAAAATCATATCATCTGACATAGAAAGTTTCAACAAAAGAAGGGTTTCTTTATGACGTTTGTCATAATCGGCAAAGTTCGTTGCCAATCGTTCTTTTGTGTCAAGTATAATCTTGTCACAATCACAAAATTCCGCAATTGTTAAGATTTTGACTCCACACATTATAATTCTGCCCAGTAAATTTTTGGGCCTTAGGAAGGACGAGGTTTTGGACATTGGCCATTTTTCGCTCCGAAAAATAATTTTTAACCAATAAAAATAAAATTCTGAAAATTTGAACTATATATATATATATATATTATCTACTTGATTTTGTACTTCGATTTTATTTTCTTTCAATCAAACAAAAAACCAAAAAAATTGTGAACTCACTTAATTTTTCGGATTTGACTGGAAGTTATTGGTTTGTGCTTGTCGTGTGCCATTCGGTTTGTGCCTGAAGTGTGTCCTTCATGTTTTTCCCATGACTACAAACGACTGCAATTTGCCCTACCTTGTTTCTTCTTGGGTTTGGCCTACCTTTCCACGATCCTTCCACAACCCTCTTCGTGCCCTTTCTGCGATTTGTCTTGATGTTGTGTACTGCATGAATTGCGTTTCGTCCCACGTCGAACTCAACTGTTGTTTTTGTTATGTCTGCAGCTGCGTCTCCTGTTGGCTTGAACTCGACTGGGGTTTTGTTTCGTGCCCTTCCTACCGCGTTGTGTTGAACTTTCGATGATCCCTGCAACGTCGTTTTTTCCTTTCCTTGACCTTGCCCGACCTTTCTGGGACTGCAAAATTAAACGCATTTCCATTGGGACTGTGTGTTTTTCCCTGAGGCAAAGATCCTTTGTGTTTTGTGTCGTGCCCTCACTTGACGTTTCATAGGACTGTGTTCCACGCGAACTCGGTCACGTCTATGTCTTCCATTGTGAACCAGTGACGACCACTCCTGCACGAAAATCATCGATTTAGATTGTGTTTACAATGGTCGACTCTCCTTCCCTTGTCGTACCCTAGAACCAAGGTTTCTTCGACAAACACTCGTATTGTTCCGGCTTTCTCGAGTGTTGGTTATGATGCCATTGTTAGCAAATGAAAGAAGAGATATTTGTGAGAAGCACATGATGTATTGATCTGTTCATCGATCTTATTTATGACATCAAAAAATGGTTACAGTAGTTATGGTTATAACAGTTACGGGAAGTTATCAGTTAGACATTAACTAATATTTAGTTAAGTCGTTACATTATTTAACATCAGCATCATAAATAAGTTCTTTTGTTGATAAGTTTTCAAATCATCTTTTTACATCCCTGTAGATCTTCACCAACCATCTCATGGAACTAAAGACCTACAATCAACTTCTCTATCTCACACACATAACAACCATACTACTTAAAGCTTTCTTAGCTTCCTTCTTAGATGTTTCGGAGCTTATCTCCCTATAACTAATCTGTCTATACTTAGTTTGGTCTTATTTTAAGACCAAATATCTCTCCACAATCTTCTAACTTATCTAAACATGCTTGTTATAGCCTTCTCCCACATTGGAGGCTTCTAGAGTGAGTTGGAGATAAATTGACATTAAGAGGATTAAAAGACACAACATGTAAATGGACCCCAAGGACCCCTTTAGAAAGGATCAAGGCCTTCAATACATGATAAAACCTCCTAAACTCTTATTAACCAATTCAAAATTTCAAATTTCCCCTATTGGCAGGAAAACCAAAATCTCTATCAAATGACCAAGGGAAGGTGAAAGAAGCATAGGAAATGTTTTTTGTTGACTCAACATGACCTCCTACACCTACCTAAGGTCTACCAACTCAAACATTGACCTATCAAACCCCAATTTACATAAGTCTTGTTGATGCTCTTGCATCAGAACCCAAGGGTGATTATAAATAAATTTTGTGATATTTTTGGCTGCTTCTACAATTGGTCGCACCCAATCAATTTTGCCTGTGTCCTCCAAAAGAAAATCAAGACAACGGGTCATGCAAGGGGTCCTAAAAAGTGAGGGATGTCTGTCCTTAAGATGTCTCCTAGCCGCTACATATGCTGTTGCATTGTCAGTGATAACTTGAACAACATTCTTGATGACCACCTTTAAAACAACCTGCTTGAGCATCAAACTCAAAGTTTATACATTTTTTATTTTGTTAGATGCATCAATTGACTTCAAAAAAACTGGCTCACCATTTGAAGTTGCCAAAAAAATGAAGAGCGTGCAGTTCTTTCCATCCGTCCATCCATCGAAAAGAATGGTGCATTCAAACTTTTACCACAACTTCTTTTGAGCTTCCACAATTAACTTTGCATCTTTAACTGCATCTTGGAGTAACCTCCCACTTAAGTCTTTTGGAGAGGGTGCCTTGTACCCTTTCTTTGCAATTGTCAATGCTGTCACCAAATATTCTCAATTCGGGCTTCTTGCCACGTTGAAGGGAAGGTTGCTGAAGTACCAGAAATTTACACATGTTTTATCTACTTTCACATGTGCCTTTTTGTTCCATGTTGTAACTTGTAGTGAAGGTTATGTCTCGGGTATGTTTCTAGACAAAAAAACTATGTATCTGAATTTTGCCCGAACTTGATGAAGTGGATGTGCCTCACTTGCGTAGACCATGACTAGAACCCACAATTTCTATCATAGCTGTCTCAGTTTCTTTTGCCAATGTGGGAGTAATGGCCACTGTTAAGTCTTCTTGCATCCTTGCCCACTTTGATTTATTTTTGTCCAACAATGCAAGCTCTGCAACCATCTCTCGATTTTGCTCTTCCGTTGCACTAGGACAAGGCATGCCATCGCAGGAAGCAATACATGCAAGATGGTACTTGAAGCAATTGATGTCTCTAGAAACCTTCTTCGAGTAAAAAGTACAAATTGCAGTCGTCTGGGACGTTCCAACTTGTATGACATACTTCCAAGCAGTTGTGCGAATATTAGGGGGACCCAATTGGCTACCATTCACTAATTCTGATCATGATGAAGCGTTGGATGCTATTGTATGCTAACGGTAAACTTGTAGTATGTTCAAAACAACATTAAAAAAATAAAAATAAAAACGTTTAAAAAAATTAAAACACAACATTTAAAAAAAATCCTTATACGTAAATTTGTAAATTTAAACATACAACCCTAGGGCTTATGCATATGACACAAACAAAATATTAAAAACAAAAATTGACATCTATAATAAACATAATCCATAATTTTTACGTTAACAGTAAAAACACAATAATTTTATTCACAAATTTTGAAAAACTATGCATAAATCATAAATAGCAATTACGGAATTAATGGAATGCATGTAAATTTGTCAAACATGTTTACAAATAAATTACAAAGTATTTACATGAAAAAAATGAACTAACCTGGAAATCGAGTTTGCTTAATTTTTTTTATTCCAATGTGCTCCAAATGTTGGGTGAATCCAATAAGGGGGCGTGTATGCTTTTTTTAGGACAAAATTCAGTGTTTTTCCCATGTATTATCAGCATCTTGAATGCGTTTGCAGGGTCCTAGGCACATTTGCAAGCTTCTGGATGCGTTTTGCCCGCAGGAGCCATTAATTAACCTTCGACGAGTATTGGCACTAAGTTAATTGAGCCATTTAAAAAAACTTGCGATTTTGAACTGCAATTACTTGGATTCCTTGACACTTAGTGATTAATCGCCTAATTGGCAAGTAATCGGTGAGTATGCCATCTATGGTACTATGAACACTGCCCTAGGCCCAAAACATAGTCTCAATAGGCATGTGCACAACTTTCATCCAAGACATAATAATAGAAAGACACAAAAAGGCCCGAAGATCTATTTATAATCATTTTTCCTTTATGAAGTGTTGACTTTAAATGTGGTACAATTACTTTTTACACACCCACCAAATCCTACCAACCTAGATATATTAAGCTAGAAACATCGACCAAAAAATGTGGTTTGGTTGAACAACTACCCAAATAGACCCTAGTTACACGAAAAGGTGGGTTGGGCCCACTACCTACCTATCATTGTTTGTATATAATTAAAAAAGTTCATAACACTATTCTGAACATAATATCAAACATCATTTACATAAGTTTGACCCCTTATTTTTTAATTTTTTCCTTCATGCATATCTTTGCGATGAAATATCCCACTCAAGCTAAATGTCAAATTCTGAAATTTTTATTTTTTGCAATTCTAATCGAGACTAGAATTTGATAAAACAAAAATGACAATATGCTGCAAATTAATAATCGATAATTTAGTTTGAACTTTTATTCCATTATAGAAAAGTACTGTAGCATAAAAAAACCAAACGCTATTTTTTTACTAAACCCTAACCTGGTAACAACTTGAAACACATAAAAATCTTTGAACCCCTCGGTGAAACGACTTAAAACAGTATGACAACCCAAAAATGCTACAATCATGCCTAGTCTGACAGAGTATAGCCGCCGTACGGATCTGACTTTTTTTTATATCAACGCCCAAAAAACTACGATATGATTTTTGTAGGTAGGGATGGCAAAACTAGGGCAAAAGGGGATGATGCGCAGTTAGAGCAGACCTTATGAAATTGATTTTGTAATTTTTCCTTGAATCGATAGGTTCACAACCTCTGAAAATAAATGGTGGCTGCTTGCAAACCTTGATTTTTTTACTTCCTGTAAATAACTTGTTGAGTTGCTCAATTGTAATCCTTGTATGGAATTAACTCTATGGATTGGAGGGATTTTGTCCTCTGATCCCGCTGTAATGAAGGTTTTCATCCTCAAGCAAAAGCGACAAAATTCTGGAATTCTGTTGGGAATCGGTAAAACTGAATAATCAATCATAATAAATAATGTGTGCCCTTTTGTCTTTTTATAAAACTCACTTTCTCAATCTCACCCTAACCCTAAAATAATTAGAATTACTTTTCAAATAAATATTCCTTTTTCCCCTCATAATAATAATTACTTTTTGGCCATGTGATTGATTAATACATGTTGGCCCGACTTAATAATAATGAATAAGTATCCTTTTCATGTTATTAAATAAAGTGATGCTGAGGACAACTTAAAACATTATTATTAAATTATTTCTCTTTTTCCACTCCTTTTGCCTAGGAAAAATAGCGGATAGGCTGAAGGTCCCCTGATTTTATTTAATTCGAAAAAGGGGACATTACAGTTTGCCCTTCCCAAAATTGCTTGCCCCAAGTAATGTCTGAACCGTTTTGCAAATGCCAGGGTTCCAAATCAACCTTGAAAATTTTCAAACTTCCTTCAAATATGAAGAATTGCAGTTGTTAATGATTGAAATCATCAAAACCAACAATATAGAGATGATGTAACAGCTACAAAAATGACAAACCCGTGATGCATTGAGCAGTATGTTCATTGTAGAAGTGGTGGGCAGCCATGCAAGGGCGGAAAACTTCCCATTAGTAGTCCCAAACTGAAAAGCACTGCTTCCCACGTCTGGACATCCCTGCAAATCCACTTGCATGGGTGTAAATGGAGTAATGCAGTGGCTGGTAATGATGAGGACAGCAACATTAAAGCTGAAAATCAGACTTGTAGCTACCATGAGTGTGTTCCTTTTGACATTTGATGGAAGGATGCTATCACCATTTGCTTCCCTCATATCTTGTTGATGACCCTTTACACAAATACCCACATTTGGAGTTACTCCACCATGCTTATGCTGTGCTACTCTGATATTCATATAAACTTCTCCTTTCAATGCCTTAGAGACATTTGCATCATCTCTTCTATATTGAGGATTCGAAAATTTGGCATTAACCAAAGAATCCTCTTTAAATTCTTGCAAAAAAACAACTGATTGTTCTGGCATACCTTTTTGTGGTTCCCATGCACGGAGCAAAGCTTGTTGATATTGAATGCTTTGTTGTTGCAGATGCTGATTTGTGGCTTGCAACTGAGATATTTGATGCCTTTGTGAGTTGTTAACTATTATGAATTTAGAATCTCTGTCAAATAATTCATGCCTCTTTGCTTGGGAGCATAATGGGGTTTTATTGCTCTGGAGAGGTGTTTTGTGGATACCCTTGAAATTACTGGAACATCTTTTACAATTTTGCATTCAACAAATGATATTTGTTCCTCCTTGACTTCATTAAGACAAACTTTTTGTTGATAGTCAATTTTAGAAGTCAATGAAATTTCTTTTTTTGATAGAAGATCCTAACCTTCAACTTGCACGGGGGATTCCTTTGTCTTTCTCAACTTTCTTATGTATTCATACAAATCTATATTATTTGGACATCTCACTTCTAGTAACTCCAGGTACTCATCAAAGGAAATGTGGGATTTAAGACTATTAAGCATACCTTGATACTGGTCAAGGATTCGGGTGGCCTCAAGTTTGTATCTTTCCTTGTCCTTTTGTATTTTAATCAACACCTCTTGAATAGGGTCTATAAGGCAGGAACAACGAAACTAGGGCAAAAGGGGATGACGCCAGCTAAGCAGACCCTATGAAATTGATTATGGAATTTTCCTTGACCCGACAACTTCACAACCTCTAAAAATAAATGGTGGTTCCTTTCAAACCTTGATTTTCAGACTTCCTGTAAATAACCTGTTGAGTTGCTCAATTCTAATCCCTGTACGGAATTACCCCTGTGGATTGGAGGGGTTTCATCCTCTAATCTGGTTGCAATGAAGGTTTTTGTCCTCAAGCATAAACGAAAGAATTTTGAAATTTTGTCAGGGATTGGTAAAAGTGAATAATCAATCATAATGAATAATGATCGTCTCTTTGCCCTTTTATAAAAGTCACTTTCCCAATTTCACCCTAACCCTAAAGTAATTAGAATTACTTTTTAATTAAATATCCCTGTTTCCCCTCATAATAATAATTGCTTTTTGGCTACGTTATTAATTAATGTTTTTTGGCCCAACTTAATAATAATGAGTAATTGTCCTTTTCATGTTATTAAATAAAGTGACATTGAGGATAACTCAAACCATTATTATTAATTATTTCTCTTTTTCGACCCCTTTTGCCTATGGAAAATAATGGATAGGCTAAGGGTCCCCTGATTTTATTTAATTTGAAAAATGAGACATTACATGCGATCTTTTGCCATAAAAATTGGCTTGGGATATTTAACTAATAGTTATGGTTAATGCATATTATCATGACTTAGGGGGGCCTTCATGATTATTATTAACACCCATTAATAAGTACCTATTTGCATAATACACTTAGAAAGAAAGAAAGAAAGGAATTATAAAAATGTCCATAATGATCAAAAGTAGGTCAATGGGACTCGAGGATACAACAATTAACGATAAAAAGTTCTAGGAAGAGAGTTCTAGAAGCAAAATAAATAAATAAAGTAGAAAAGACAAAATAAAACAATGTGCCACTAACACAAGTGGTAATGAAATCAATAAAAATAGCAATGACGGGCGAACAAGAGCCCCCAAAAGCATGTGAGGATGAAGACTGGAAGGAAATCTCATCAAATGTCTCTGTCTGTGCCTGAAGTGGAGTCGTTTGAGCCATCATTGATCACTGTGAAAGATTTGATAATGCTCGTCGGGGAGTACCAACGGTTGGAGGAGCTAGGTTGGGGGATCCTAGGAGGAAGAAAAACACTGACTTTAGAATCTCCCCCAACATCCAACAGTCTACCCCTGTGATCTAGGGGGAGGTTTGTAAGTAGTAGATTCATGTTGCTAGAAAGGGGCATAGCCATGTCAATGGGAACGAGTAGAACCACAGTGTCGAGGGAGAGAAAGATAGGGGGATTTGCATAATCTGAGTAGTAATGGTGCATTGAGAGAAGTGCCATCTAACTAATTTATCAACTCTAATGTGTGAAGTGTTGTCCAATGGGTGCTTAGTGTTGCCAATCCCTTGGGTGGATTGGAAGAAAGACGTGATCAACATGGTGGGCTCTAGAGCCTCTATCCGCCCCATTGGGATTTGCACTGGAGGGTGATGACCTCGTGAAGATAAAAAGCTAGGCATCGCTGGTTCAAGTATCTGAAGGAAGTAGAAAGAGTGTTACCTGAGTCCTTGTAGAGGCAGTGATATCTTCCTCAGATCTCATAGCAAATGGAACATCTGAAAATGAAGTGTTCCTCAGTCTCCACCTCTTGGAGGGAGCAAAGATGACAAATCCGGTCTTAATGGAGAATGTGATGATTAGTTTCAACCTATAACTAGTGAGAACACACTCTCATCTAGCCAAGAGAAAATATCAAGCCGTGGGACCAAAGACGCTGACAATAGTGAGGGCGACGAATAATACCATCCACCACTTGTAAGAAATGCTTCGTGAAAAAAGCAAGCTTGTTACTAAGTGGCTCAAAGGTGGGAGGTCAATTGTCTCTAGATGTCCTTTTAGGTAGTTCTAGTGATGATGTCCTTTGTGGGAAGGAGTTTGGGGGAGCATCCAGGGAGTACATGAAGTGGGTAGTCTATCAATAGAGATGCCAACATAAAGAAAGAACAACCTAATCTCAAAGTACCATTGGTGTCGATGTCTGGTGGGGACCAGTGAAGCAATCCTTTTTGAAGAGCAAAGCATGACCAGAAGCTGAAATTCACAAGGATTTGAATTTCTGGATGTAGAAAGTAAGCATGAAGATATTCTCAACTCTCAAGGCATAGTGGCTGGGTAACAAATTCATTTTGGACAATGCATTGAGGAACTATCTCCTTGCAGTGGATCATGTGCTATAGCATGAGAGTCTGGCCCTTCTCATTACGAGCCCAATCAATGGCCCCAAAGCTAGGTCCCCAAACCTTTGAACTATACAAAATTGTAGGCTTGATGATTGTATCAAAACGGTGTAAATTTTAATAGATGTCTTGGAAGTGGATCTCAAAACATTGATGTTTCAAGACAGAAAGAGTAGCATAACCCTTGCAAAGGCGCGAATGAGAGGCAAACTTCGTGCTAAAGGATGGACCATAAAATTGGACCTCCAAATATGTGTAGGCCGATGTGATATCTAGAGGTTCCCCTTTGTAGAAAAATTGGAATTTGGAGAGAGAATGTCTGGATATATTGAAAATCATGACCTTAGTTTTACTAAGGTTGACCTCAAGTTGTCGAAGTTCATAGAACTGAGCAAGGGCATCAAGTTGTCGTTGTAATGCTGCTGTAGAGTGTGTAGAAAAAATGGAATCGGGAGAGAGAATCTCTAGAGATATTGAAAATCGTGACCTTAGTTTTACTAAGGTTGACCACATGTTGAATTTCAAAGAACTAGGTAAGGGCATCAAGTTGTCGCTATAGGCGCGCCACAAAGTGTGAGAGGAGGACAACATCGTCGGCAAAAAGGAGGATAGCTATAGCCACCCCATGCAAAATAGAATGGTCATCCATATGGGTATACTGTTGAAGAAACTCCTCTAACTCATCAATGTAAATGTTGAATAAGGTCGGTGAGAGAGGACATCCTTGCTAGACCCCAATGTTGCTCTTCACAAAGTTAGAGAACCTGTGAGAGGTACAAAACTGCTCAATAATTGTCTCATAGAGCCTCCAAACAGTGGTAATCAGAGAATATGGGATGCCGATATCTCTCAACTTCTGGGAAAGCATGTGTCTCAGAACTGGGTAAAAGGTCTATTTGAAGTCGACAAAACAATAATTGACTTTGGAGGATGTGTGACGAGCCTCCTCAATAATAGCATGTAGTGTAAAGATGTGGTCAATAGTCTAATTGTCCCTCTTGAAGCTAGCATACCCCCTAGCTTTGATATTATTCCTTTCCAAGTACTCAGACAACTGCATGTATAACACCGTGGCATAAAGTTTGGAAAATGTATGCCCAATCATAATGGTCCTGTTGTTGCCAGAGATAGAGAGATTCCTAGACTTATGAATAGGGTGAATGATGTGTTGGGACCACAACTAAGGAAAACTTGAGCACGCCACCTCATTAAAGAATGTGGCAAGGGGAAAGGCAAGTGAATCCACACCATATTTAATGAACTCAGCTTGGAGATCTTCACAATCAGCTGCTTTGCTGGTGCACATCTTTAAAATAGTTCTCTTGACGGAAGAAGTGAAGAAGACAGAGGAGGATGGCGGAGGAGTGGGGGTAGTGATAGCAGGATTGTCAAGAACATCATATTGGGAACTAGCATGCGCGACCCATGCTTCGGGGGTGATGTTGGAAACTGTGGTTTTTCTAGAAAGAAGAGTATGTCAACGGGTCTTAGGTGAGTGGTGGAGTTCAGCAAGGAGTGCAAGTCGTCTAGATGCAAGAAATTCCCATTTCCTATGTTGGAGAAGACAACGGTACTTCCTATGAAGGTTGGGTATGTAGGGAGTGTCATGGGTTAGGGAAAAACTGAAGTCTCTGATGAAGGGATTTACACTCATCATCATACCACTGGTTAAATTTTTAACGTTTGGTATAATGATAAGAGGCCTTCTTAACCAGTGTAATGACAAATATGAATGTAAATTTAACTGCAGATAAATTCAGAGTCTTAGGACATGCTTATGAAGCTTGATTGTTCTCTAGTATTTCATCTATTTCATTCCAATTGGAGAGACCGAAGGTTTTGTTTCATAATACTTTTTTTGATTAGTATGCATGTGACAAAATAATATATATGATGTTGTGACTGAAAGAAATGAACATTCATATTTTGTATAGATTAATTGCTGGTTTCATGATATGTTTTGCATTTGATTGGTACCTAGTTTTCAGTTTCAAAAGGATTCATTATAGGTTTGACGTCTAACTTTTCAGATAAACTTTAATATACAGGGTATTTTGTTAAAAGGTGGACATGTATTGGATGCTCTTGCATCTTGTGATTCCATTGCATTCGACAAAACTGGAACGTTAACCACAGGGGAACTTGTTTGTAAGGCAATTGAACCGATCCATGGGCATAGTATAACTAGTCAGAAGAGCAACAGCGGTAAAGCTTGCTGCATTCCAACCTGTGAACAAGAAGCACTTGCAGTAGCAGCTGCTATGGAAAAGGGAACCACCCATCCCATTGCAAGGTAGAATTCTCAAACCTAGTTTATTATATGGTTGCCCTGGCCATTGTCGTGTGCATTGTATGATTGAACCAAAGTGGATGTATTAACTATGAGAATTTAAGCTTTAACCTATGTTACGAAAATGGGAATAGTTGGGGGTCCTGATGTTCTGAAAACATTTCTCGAGAAGCCTACATTTCTTAGGTTGTTTATGGTCTGCAACAAACAGCGGGCCATATCAAAAAAATACATTCAATTTTCAAGAACTAATTCTGTCCATCATCCAGTAACTATTTCAACATCTTTCCTTAGTAGTTCCATACTTTGATCTATCACTCTGAGCTTCCTTTTTGAGATGGGCTAATGTTTTACAGTCAGGGTGTTTTGTATACTTTCTTCCGTATATTTTATATTTTGTATTCCGATTGAAGGATGCTATTTGGTGAAACTGAAAGTATGCAGCAATTAAGGTGATTATCCCATGTGAACATCGTTGTTCATTAAATCTCAATGATGAATTTGAATATGATATATCTTTGTACTTGTAGAAAACTAAACGATTTGTAATATTTTTATATGATGATAACTAAATTTTAATGATTTTTCTATGTCTATATGAAAACCTTAAAATATTTCATATTTCCCAATTTTAGAACTCCATTTTCTCGGTTCGAACCTTTTTCCATTTCCTCTTTCTGGTAACATAGGCTTTTTTGGGACATAGAGTTAAATATATTTAATATTTATAAAAAAGCAAAAAAACAGCAACTAAGACAGTTCCTTGTTAAGACAAAATCAAGGGATTGTGAACTGTTTCAGGACAGTAATGATTACAACAAGGTCCATGATCATCCTACTACAATCATATTAATTGAAAAGAGAGAGAGAGTTTTATACTGCAGAGAGAGAGAGAGAGAGAGGGGAACAGGTTTGAGGAGTAGACTAACATAGAATATCCTTTGGCCTCTAACAACATTTCATATTCAAAAAGATTAAACATAAACAAAAAGACTGAATCGCAAATATATCAAATCACAGATATCCTCTTGGCTCATACAAAATAAGAGGTCCATTTAAACTTTCAGAAACTTGCATTCCAGAGAGATTATTGCCCTCCATTCTTGTGATGCCCTGGGGTAAAGGTTCAAGAATTTGCAGCATTTTTTTGCACGGTTGGCTTCCTATTTGATGGAACATTATGCAGTCTCTGGGAAGAAGATTGGAACATGTCAGTCTCAGGTGTAGGCCTGGGTGCTGCTGCAACTGGTCTCCTGAGTTCCTTTCCTTTTTCCCAGTATGCCACTGAGAGTTGCATGGCATTGTGAATGATCTAAGTGTGTCCAGCTAAGGAACCGATCTTGGTATTGGTATAGGGTTTGGGTACACTGGTACGGCATTTTTTTGGCCTGGGTATGGCTTTGGTATGGCCATACAAATAATAGATAAAATGCAGCCAAATAAGAAAATTAACCACATAATATGCAGAGTAAACAAATAAGTAAAATAACTGCAAAACATATTGATAATTCAATGCCAAATGTCATGATATTCAGTGGTCAGGGAAAACTCCAGGTCCTGATGGTTTTCCTCTTTAATTTTATCAAAAGTTCTGGGATATTATCAAAGGAGATCTTCTCAAGGTAGTGGAAGAAGTGAGGGAAGCTAAAACAATGCTAAAAGAAATAAATAAAACCTTTATAGCTCTAATTCCCAAAGTCTGGGAAGTGAATGAAATAACTGGTTTTAGACCTATAACATTGTGTAATGTTCTATACAAGATAATCACTAAAGTTATCGCAGAGAGGTTGAAACCTCTGCTTCATAAAATTATTTCACCGAAACAAGGAGGTTTTGTTCCAGGACGTCAAATTCTTGATGATATAGTTTTAGCATAGGAAGCCCTACATTCTATGGATAGTCAGAAATCCCCCTCTATGTTTATCAGGGTTGACTTATCCAAGGCTTATGATCGAGTGGATTGGGAATTTTTATGTCGAGTTTTAACTCAGTTTGGCTTCTCAGAGGATTGGATTGCTTGGATTAGAGCAGGTCTATCATTGGTTTCCTTTTCTATTTTGGTTAATGGCACTCCTCAGATATTTTTGGCCTCGAGGGGATTCATCAAGGAGATCCTTTATCCCCCTTCTTATAAATTATCCGGGCAGATTGCCTTGGTATAGTGGTCACTACCGCTTGTCAGGAACACAAGATCAATGGTATTAAATTAGCTACAGGAGCTTGCCCTCTTACCCATTTAAAATTTGTGGATGATTGTATGCTTTTGGGTAAAGCCACCTGTTCAGAAGCTCAATAGTTGTAGAAAATTCTTAGTATGTTCTCCAGAGCTACAGGTTAGCTGATTAACAAAGATAAATCCAGCATTATATTCTTTTATTGTTCTAGAAGATGGATGGAACAAATTCTAAACATATTCCAATTTCAGCGAGGTTCTCTTCCTCCTCAATATTTGGAGGTCCCTCTTGCAGCTAAACAGATCAAAGATTCGCAGTGACTTACTACTAAAGTGGAAATGAAATTTCAGAAGTGGACTAATAAATGGCTATCAATAGGAGGGAGAATGGTTTTAGTCAAGGCAATCCTTCAAGCCTTAGTTATTTATGTTTCCTCTATTTTGAACATTCTGGGTAAAATTCTGAAACAATTGGATTCCCTTCGTCAAAATTTTCTTTGGAGTGGTTTGCAACATAAAAGAAAACGGTCTCTTGTAAAGTGGGAAAGTATGTGCCTACCCAAAAAAGGAGGTTTGGGATTTCATTCCTCTTCTAAACATCACAGGGCTTTGGCGGCCAAACTCTACTAGAGATTGCTAATGCCTCCAAAGGATTTGTGGGTTAGTAATATTAGAGCTAAATATGCAGAAAGCAATCCTCCATAGAGAATTATTAGACTATCTCTTCCTCTTAAAGGATCGCCTATTCTCGTAGTCCTTAAAGCTGGAGAGGACCTCATAAAAAACAATTTGTTTTGGATTGTGAATGATGGTCAACAAGCAAATTTCTGTACTGATTCATGGGATGCTTATCCACCGATTATTTCTCAATATCCAGAACTTAAGACAATGATGGAGCAGCTGCATGAGAAGGGATGGATTAATATTGCTTATTATCTAGGGATACTAATCAGCCTTGGGAGATTGGAAAATGTTGGATTCCACTTAGTGAGTGACCAATTCAAATAGCAGAAGACCAAAGGTCATGGATTAGTAAGATGCTCTTAGTTCGTCCCCTTTCAATAATATCAAAACCTGATGCTTTAGCTTGGGGGAAGAATTCTACTGGTATTTATATGGTTTCCTCAGGATATGATTGTCTTAATAGGCAGGAACCTTATCCTCTTAAGGGTATCTTCACTCAAATTTGGTAGCCTGCTTTATGGTCCAAGGTAAGTTTCTTTTTATGGCTGCTTTAAAAGAAAAGAGTCCTAACCGGAGAAAACCTCATGAGATGAGGTTTCTATGGTCCCTTTCGATGTGTTTTGTGTTTGGACAATGAAGAAATTGTATCTCATTTCTTCTTCTAGTGTCCTATGGGCATCTACTTGTGGAAGCTCTTAGCCAAATGATGAATCTTACTTGGATACCTATTCAGTCATTAGAACAAAAAAGCAGAGAATAGCAATGTCAATTGCCCAAAGGCCAAAATCTTCTCCCGACTTTGTGGTCTAGAATCTCCCTTTTGCTATGGAACTTTTGGAAAGAACGTATTCACAGAATTTTCTAGCAGGATAGTAAAGATATCAATTTGGTTTGGGAAAATGTCAAAATCAACATTGTTGAATCTATAAAGCATAAGATTAGTTTGCCTCAACCCTTAATACTAGAATGGGATTACTTATGTAGCCAACTCCCACTGCAACCTTCTCTATCTACAAGGATAGCTATTAATAAAAAGAAGAAAGTTCAGTAGGAAAGGCATTGGATAGTACCCCCGTTCGGGTATGGGAATCTAAATATGGATGGTGTCTCATGAGGAAATCCGGGACATGTTAGTATTGGCAGAACATCGGATGGATTTGTTGCCTTTATTTTTGTGGAAAAGCTAGGATGTACTACCAATAATATGGTGGAGATCAAAGCTATCTATAAAGGGATGCAAGAAGCTTTAAAAATAGGTTGGCAACAATTGCAAATTGAATTAGATTCTAAGGTTATTGTGGGGTTGCTATTGGACTCTGAGGGAGATCCTAGTAAGAACTGACAAATAGCTAGATAAATGAGGAAGATCAGTACTTTGCAAGATATGTTTCAGGGGGCTTATTTTCGTCATGTTCCTAGAGAAAGTAATAAAGTGGTTGACAGTTTGGCAAACTGGGCGTTGGATAATCACAACATTCTTTGCTATAGTGTGCCTCCAATCTGGTGGTCGAGCAAACTGCAAGAAGATTTGAGAAAGATTCTAGATCTGGATTTGCATCAATGAGTGTTTATTGGTTATCCTTTATGTTCAATACCTGAGCTTGGACTATTAGTTTTCAAGCTTGGCATATTAGAATATGTACTCTTTGAGTTTGCTTTAATATAATTTTTCTTTAAAAAAAAATGTTTTTTAGTGGTCAAACTTAGAACAAGTACATAATGCAAATGTTACAATGCATATGCAAAAATCAAGACAAATCTGCATATTCATTATATTCATATTGGTCTTTAGTGTCTTCATTGAGAGCATCATCATGTGGTTCGTTAGAAGCACAAGTAGTAGTAGTGCCACTCCAACTAGCTCCACTATATAGGTCATGTGTTGAGCAATGAAAAGTGGGCAATGGAAGCATCCAAGTTAGGGGTCTCGGGGTCTATATCTCAACACTTTGTTTCCCATTGCTTTTACTCATCATGCTTTGTGTGTTAGAAGGTGTAGGTTGGATTGCATATAGGCCAAATCATCTACCTTTTTTGCTGCCAGCCTATTCATCTCTGCTTATTAGATAAAGGAGTATGTACCCTAGTTCCGCTCAGCTGAAGAGGAACTTGCAACCTATTGAGGCAAGCCACAAAGTCAATGTAATTAATTTAAATTTATAAAAGTGAAAACTTAAAAGTTAAAATGAAACATCGAAAAAAAGAGTTGAAAAAAATTAAAATCTTATTTTTGATAGAATTTTTATTGCAAATGTTGGAGGTGGATGGATGCTTGTCCATGGAGGTACTACCATACATGATTGTCCTTCTTGTACTTCTCACAAAGTGTAACGTACCCACATAACACATACCTCAAAACCAACCAACTTTTTTTTTAAAGAGTCTCAAGCAAAGGTTGAAGAAAATGAGAGGACAGCAGCCCTCAAAGGGTTCAAGGTGATGATCAAGTTTACACTCAGCTTGGATACAACAATTCCCATAACAAAATTCATTATCTAAAGGAGACTCAATGATCATCTCCAAGAGTACAGGACAAGATTCCTTTTTGATGCCAACCATCCTACATAACAATTAATCAACCCTTCAGAAGTATTACCGGTAGGCATAGAAGAGTATCTCATTTTGACGTAAGGTTAGGACCTTACCTATATCACATTCGAAGGATGATCTTATTTTAACAAGGTAAGAAAATTTACTTGTATAGAGGGGATCCATAGTCATTTTCTGAATCACAATAATATAGATGATAACTCTTATTTCAACAGTTTGACCACATTCTCTTTAAAGTTGTAACCTCATAGGCTCTTGATTTCTTTCAAGGGTACCAATATGAATCTTGTGTAGCCAATCCCCCTCCATCAGAGATCCTAATTTTATAAACAATAAGATTTATCAAGAAGTGGTATATGCAATCCATAAACATGATTGATCCATAAACGGGTTTGGATGACAGAAGAGATAGCTTAAGATTTTGTAGGATAGAGTCACATAGATGAATGTTTCATAAGATGTACAAGATAATATAATAGAGGTCAAATGTATAATCCTTAGATAATTCAACACATGTTTGTTCATACCTTGACATGATCATAGGGTAGTTACATTCAACCCAAGGTAAGTATGCTCGAACGAGACTACTCATCTTATGACAATAAATAAGTGAAACAAATTACTCTCCATGTTTAGTTGTAATAACATGAATGAGCACCCAAGAAGCATGTAATCAAGAAGGCAGGAACAAGCTTTGTATTCAAAGGACAAAGGAAGAGATAATTCAGTACGTTTATCTAATACACATATAGTCAAGAGGCTTTGTCATCATAAAGAGATATATTTCTATTTCAATATACGTGTCCCAAAATATAGGCAAACACGAAGAAGACATACAGTAATTGTGCCACATGTCATCTATGTCCCAGATTACCAATCCAATCAATAATCTTTCAAGAATGGGGACCTAATTCATCACCTAAATATTTAATTAAGATCATACATGCAATGGTACACATCCTCCTCATGGCATGTAAGTGTTACATTGTTCGCGGCTTAAACATTTCATAGGAACCAATCATTTTATAATGATACAGGTTTGCCGAGTTGAGACAAGATAGGGGGATTCTCACATGGTTGGATGTTCTATTCAATCCACTTAATAATATAATCAGTTTAAAGTGTCGTATTGTCTTCATAGGTTACAACATAGCACGCATATTACAATCAACCACTAAGTCATTGATTCAGGTCATGGAAGAAGGGGCATCCTACTACTAATGTTTTGATATGGTTTTTCCTTATAAAGGTTTTGAGATTTAGAAAGATAACTTGAGTTTCACATTACAGAATTGCATGTGAATTTTTCATAAATCAATCAAGCAACGATTTTTAATAGCATCCATTAATATCCTCCAGCGATTCTATTTCTTCACAAATTATTCATAATGTACACACAATGATATGCAGATAAGGTTCCTTGTTATCATATACATCTGAAGGATAGATACATAAGAAATACAACTTTCTCAAATAGAGTTATAAGTCTAACAATAGGATATGAGAGGGAGAAGTAACATACACATGAATCCTTTATGACATATTTACAAAAAGGGAGTTAATAAAGGAAATGAATTTCTTGAGTTTATAATAGTTACGATCAACCATTGACCTGCACTAAAACCACCACGCAAGCCATATCAGCTGAATGCTGGCATGCTATCTCTACTGAGCATTGGTCTAAGAAAAATTTAACCTTAAAGAAAATCTGATATACAATAAGCCTTTATACCATATCAATGCACTTTTAGAGAAATTAAACACAGGAATTTCACCAAAATTACCTACCGATAGATAGAACAAATCTATTTTTCTTTGCACACATAAAAGGCTAATTCATTGCATTGCCAATATTCATGATAATAACAGAACAAGTCCGAGTGACTAGTTAGAACAAGAAAATCTTCAATTTGCTGGTCCATTCAATCATTTTGGGTTTTATCCATGAGCGTGCAGAGGTTGCATAGGGCATCAATGATCCGTTGAGGTGTTTTGAACACTATTTTCAGGTTCATGCAGCAGATGGGGTATCAAGGAAGAGTAACAAACAAGTTTGGGAGGCTAGCGAGCTGATTTGGGAGCCCTAGAAGGGCAACAAACTGTCTATGGAGGTTAGTAGACTTCTAAGGAGGGCAAGGAACCTCCTCTTGGGGTTTGCAGTGCCATTTTCAAGGTTAATTCAAGCTTAAGTTTGAAGGCATCAAAACATTTATGGTATTTTTATCATATTTTTCCAGTGATTAAATTGGGATAAAAATCGGATATGAATGGACTATTTTTTTTTGACAGATACTGGGGTTGAACGGGTCCCCTGCCCATAGAAAACAGATAAAAAGAAATCCAAAAAAGACGGTCGGCTCAAAGATTGCAGTTACTAATCAGAGCTCTTGACCAAAACAAAGGCATAGCCAACATGTTGGCATGCCATGCAACAACTACATACAAAACACTAGGAAATTCCAAAAAAAGTCTATAAGGCTGCAGGCTAAACAACCGAGAAACATAGAAAAATCCAAAACAATTACCAATGACTAGAGCAAAAAGCCCCACAAAAGTTAGTTATTACCATCCTTTTCATCAATCTCTACCACATCATTGGAATCACCAGCGTTTGAAGAGCTCACAACACACCAATTTTTCTCCCTCACCCCCTGGAGCCGAAGTTTAATGCCACCTATAGAGGCCTTAGTTCGATTGCTCTCCAATCTCCCTTGCATTGCCGCAATGACCACATGCCTGTGAGCCCTTGTCAACCTTGGTGGTGTTGCACCCATGCCACGAATCACCATCCTTGCCAAGAGTTTGACAACATCCACATGCTTTCTACTATGCCTGGCTTCCTTCCACAACTCCATTTCCGGAACGGGACTCTTAATTTGAGCCAAAGACGGCATGGACATAAAATGTCCATTTGAAGACTCGAAGATACAAACCTTATGTTGAATATCTTCCACAAAACTAACCAGAACCCCAAACCTTGTTTCGAGAGCTCTAAATGCTGAAATTGGCACCAAACCGATACCGTCAGAGCCTGAGAACGACAATTTGCGAAACGGGCCCAAATACACCCTGCCAATCTCCTCCAATAGTCCTTGGCGGTGGTCAAGAGCTACAAAGAATGCCACTAATTTGCCAACCACTTATCCAACACAAGAGCCAAAACATTGTTAGCGAACATGGCCGCCACCTCTGAGTTAACTCTGCTATGGAGGCTCTTAGACACATAATCTTCCCCCATGACTCCCAAATTAGCCTGCATTATCTCCTCAGTTGGAGCCCACAAAATATTTTTTAACCTTGCCTAGGAGATATTGCCTTTGAATGCCATTTCTCTCACTGTGCTGCTGCCACAAACCACTGGGACTGCAAGTGCCGGAGCGACATTTCGATCCATTGTGACAAAACATCAGTTTGAGAAAAATGTTTACATGCCACACTTGCAACAAAAGTACTGATGAAATAAGCGAAGACGGGCGCTTTCACAATTGACGACATAAATGAAGCTAGTTGCCACCTCCAATCGCACGAGCTAGGCCATAATTAAAGAGTGACTCGACCCGAAAGCCACTGGAAAACAGTTAAAACACTTAATGCCTTAACCAAAAATAATTAGGAGAATAATTATGAAAGTTTAAAGGCCAAAATTGATGGCTGAAATCCCAACAAAATCTTCTCACGAAAACCGTTGATTGTCCATACGAATTTCCTCCCTTTGATCAACACCACAATTAGCTAAAAAATCTACGGTTGAATTGGCTTCTCTAAAACAATGTTTGCAATCCCAAGACGAAAGACTATCTAAGCTTTCCCATGCTTTAACAAAAATGTTTTCCAATTTTCAAGAGGTTGCTGACTTTTTATGAATGGCTATAAAGGTAATTTGAGTGTTTCTTTCAATAAGAAGATTTTCAATTTTACACGACAAAGCCAACTCAATCCTAGTTGTAAGAGCTTGAGCTTTAGCTTCATTATTCATGCCATCCGTGAGTTTCCTAGAAACAACTCTAATCAACAAACAACTACAATCCCTTATGATGCATCCTGCTCTAGAAACACTCAGATTATCCCTTGAGGCTCCATCAAAATTCATTTTAAACCATCCCGGAGTAGGAATCTAGAGAGCCTTATCCTTTCTTTTACTTTTACCTGAGTTCACTATTGACCCATTAATAGGTGATATGAATGGATTATTATTGGCTGTAATATTTCTGCATTTTTTGGTAAATAAAATGTTAATTTTGTGGCCTAATTGGCACTTCTAGAATTCTGAAATTTGCATTTGCTTAGGGTTTGATTTAAAAAGAATAAAAAAATTGCATTTATTGTTAGGGTTTGTTGGGAAACCCCTTTGGTTCTAATTCTGCCCTAAAAGGGACATTACATTAGATTTATGGGATCAAAGTCTGCAGAAAGTTGGGCCCCCATTTCTAGGAGCCGTAAAAGGATAGCATCCTTGTTTGCAAAGATGTATTGTTTGATTTGGGCAATATCCAATTCTGTTTTGGATGCCATGAATCAAGGTGGGAGAAAAGATGAATGATGTGATTCGTCGGCCCAAATCCACAAGTACGTGGGATTGAACGTAATTATTAGGAAATGATTGTTGGATGTTTGGATTAAGTAGACTAGATTTGGATTATTTAATGAAGGCTTGCTTTAGATTGATTTAAATTTGACTTTGGATTAATGTGATGTGAGACGTTGGACTTGATTTGATACATGTCAAGTGGATGAGCTTCAGCAATTTTGGGTTGGTTTAGATGCGAGCCAACTAAACTTGGATTTGATTAGGGTATAATAACCATTGATGTTTGGACTTGATGACGAGCTAGGACAAGCTCTTGGATTTGATTTGGGGATGGTTGGATGTAACCCTAGACCGCATTGACTTAATTGACTAGGGTTTGCAAATGACCTTAGATGTTGATGGGGGCTAGGTTTGACTAGCTAAAGGATGTTTTTGACAAGTTGGTAACCTTTGATGGGATTGATTGGTTGACTTGGTCGTAGGTGACCTTAGAGGAAGGTGGATTGGTTTGATTAGGCTAGCTCAAGTGATTGGATAATTGTGATTTAATTTGCTCAAGTTGACTTGGATGACGTGGATGATTAGGTTGGACTAAAGTGGATGATTGGATTTGACTATACAAGTCAAACTTGACTAGGCCTTGGGTCCAAGCAAGCTTATGATGTTAGTTGTGGTTTATGAAGGGGTTCTCTCGATGTGGATCAAGGCAAGCATATGATTGATTGGTGGGTTGGATATGATTGCAGACTTGGTGTGATTGGATATGATTGGGGATGATTGCAAACTTGGTGTGATTGGTTTTATGAATGTGGATATGGACAAGCTTAGACTATAGGTGCCATTGTTTGGATTGGATTGACAAGGTAATGACGGGATTGGATTTTGTTTAGGATGTTGACTTGTTGGGGGTTGGATAAGTAATGTTGGTCGATGTATGTTTGAACTAAGGGATGCCAAGGTGTGCTTGGATTAACTGACGTTGATGTTTGATTGATCAGAGTAGGATGTTGATTAAGGACATTGATGTTTAGGTTGATTTTAGATGATGGATGTTGATGCGGATCTCATTTGGTGTAGGGTGTGAGGATTTACAAATAGTATGAACCTCGACAACACACAAACAATATCAAGCAAGCCGAAAGCCTTTGCTTGTATATGAAGGGTGTGTAACTCAACTAACAACCCACTGATCTATTCGCATAAAGTGGTGACTAGGTTGGTCTTCCAACCCTCACTTTACGTTTGTATGTGGTGAGTGATCTTCGGGGATGTTGTTTCCCCTGCACTGATAGTTGTTTCCGGCCGAAAGGTCTTAATCTAGGCTTTACGAGGTTCTCTAGGTGCGCCCCTTATGTACCTTGTGGTACGGTGGGGCCCAAGTCCATGTAAGGATGTTGTCTGGCACTTGAGTATTGGAGTATGACCTCCTCACTTTATGGAACCCTGTATGGGGAATATTGCTTAGCTTTATGACAACTCTCTTTGATTTTTATACTCCGCTAGAACACGGAGTTTGGATTGGTGCGTGGGGATGAAATCCATGTCACAACTTGTCTAAAGACTATGACAAGTGCACGGGGATCAATTCCAGGGCACCTTTCTCCTAGAAAAAGAAAAGGAGGTGATGATTGTTTCTGATCCCCAAGGTTGCCCTACGGGTACGAGAGGAGAGCATACACAATCTTCCCTCGGGTGAAACACACAAAAGGACATATATATAACATTTTAAGCACAAACAAGGTAACTTCTATTGATTTTGATCCCCAAGGTTGTCCAATGGGTGCGAGGGGAGAGCATACACAATCGGATCACCTAAACAAGATTAATTAGATTTAATTAATTGACTTGATTAAAATGTGATTATGATTTAAAAATATTTACAAGGATATTTGATTGTTGATTCTTTGACGGGCGGTCCTGCAAAAAAAAGTTTGTAGTTTGATTTTCAATCTTGATGGGCAAACTGCAAATCAAACTGTTAGAAATCAAAGCTGCTACAAACAAGTCGAAGCTGATACAACACAATCAAAGCCATTGCTACACAGGTCAATGCTGCTACAGATAGTTTAGTCCTTAGTTAAAATCAAAATCGCTAAAAATTGACATAAAGCTGCTATTTATGATGACAAAGCTACTAAAACAGAGTCAACCACTACGGCACAGGTCAAAGCCACTACAAAGGTTAATAGTTAGTAGAAAAGCAAAACTGACAAAGATTAATCAAAATCACTAAAGTTTATAGCAAAGCTGCCACTAGTTGCAAAACCCAAATATTTTTTTATGGATGGGTGCTCTTTTCAATACCTTCATTTTGCTGCAAACAAGGGTTCAAACAGACACTCGAGTCAAAAGTTATGCCCTCAAAAAGGTAGGTCGTTCAGTGTAAAATCACAGTTCAAAGCCCCCACTAATGATGTCAAAGCTGCCACTAGTGATGGCAAAGCTGCTGTTCGATACTGGCAACATTGAAAATTGACAAAAAGTAGGTTAATGACATGCAAAGCTGCTAAAGTTTGAGCCAAATCCATTGTTTGCGATCATGAAGCTGCTAATGGATAGATCGAAGCTGCTAAAGAACAAATTAGTAGTCTAAAAACATAAAACAGACAAAGCCACTAAAAGGTTTAATTAAGCCACTCTTTTCGTGATCAAAGACACTAATATATAGTAGTGATTTTGCTCTCAGCACAAAACAGGTTAAAAAAGTCGAAATCAATATGAATAGAGTCAAAGCTGCTAATAAATAATCAAGGCCACTAATTTGTGAGTAGTGGCATTGTTACAGACAGAAACATAAAACAGTTAGTCAGAAATCAGTTTACACAAAGCCGTGATTTTCGTGATCAAAGCCGCTAATATGCAGTAATGGCTTTGTTGTCTGCAAAGAAAAAAAAAGTTAAACAAATGTCAAAGCTGCTAACAGGGTAGTTGAAGCCATTGATTTCATGATCAAGGACACCAGTTTGTAGTAACAACTTCTTTACCTGCACAAACAGATTAGGGAAGGACAAAATCACTACAAATATAATCAAAGTCATTAGTAAATAAACAAAGCCATGAATTCGTGAATAGCGGTTTTGTTTCAGCTATACAAAAATGTCAAACCATGAGCAGAAAAATGTCAAAGTTAGTCAAACATTTAATGGGGGTCAAAACAATCAATTATCAAAGCCGCTGCTATGCCGAGCGCAGCCATTGCCACATAGTTCAAAGCCGTTGTGAGTTTGTGCATGGAATTTTCACGAAAAATGGAGGATATTGGACGCCAACTCAACTTCTAAGGAACCTGCAAGCTTGCCAGAATAATCGAGGGACCTAACAAGCAGTTGTTAAGAGATTTCTTCCACTATGGTTGCCAAAAATGTGACGCAATAAGAATTTAGAGTACTATGTTAGGAACAATGAAATTCACACTCAATGTCCCTACTCTAAATTCCAATTACAACACCTCAAACTAAGCTAAAGGAACGAGGAATTCAAGTGTAAAATAAATGGAATATAAACACTAAGAATATACCTCAAATTCTCAATTGAATACTTCCTCCTTGACGTGTGGATATACTCCAAAATGACTTGAAGGATTGATGCTTGATGTAGAATGTGTGATTGCTCCTGTTGACTCAAGCCTTCAACAACACCTTGGCTATAGCTGATTTAATTGCTTGGACAAGGTGATGGAATGATGGCATTGGCTTCTTAGTTCTCTTTTCCTCCTTCCTTCATCCATGGGGGTGTAGCTCAATATATAGAGCCACATGGAGGAGATCAATGACTATTATTGAGGCATCGAGGATGGAGATCAATGGTTGATATTGGATGAGAAGATTGGGTAGTTGAAATATGAAATTAAAAATTCCATGAAGGATTCTCGAGAATGTGGTGCAAGGCTCGAGGAAGATTAGAATTTTCTAGATTTGATTTGGATAATTAATGGAGGTTTTAAGTGGGGATTAGGAATGTGATTTGTATGGGTGTTAGTGGGGTCGGTAAGGGTATGTGGCAAGGAATATGAAATTCCTTAATATTATGAGAATTTGATTATAGGCTAAACTAAGAGGATAATGACACGATTAATTGATATAAAGGACAATGTGATGAAGGTGTAAGGTTGATATGATGAAGGAGATGTGAAGAGGGATGTTAATAATGGTATTAGTGCAACAAAATGATGATAAAATTAGTAATGACGAAGTGACTAATTTTAGATGTCTACACGAAGTGATAGCGAAAATTCTTCTTGCTGAAAATTGTTACAAAATTTGATTGAGACCATTACATGATTAATGTGGGTAATTGTTTCAATTAAATTTTAAGTCTTTCTTCTTTGGTTCCTCATGTACTACTGCTTTATGCTTTTCGCCATTTTGATTATAATCAAGTGAGTGATAAAGACCTTATTTGTCTTGATTATAGTTAGATGATTGCCAGTTTAATAGTATTTTGATTCCCAATATGATTTTCTCTAGATAAATTCTAGTTTTTGTTAATGTTTGTGATGCATTTTCATTTCTTATTTGTGTGTTACTTTGTTTGAAAGCATGAAATTACGTTGAGTCCATTGAAAACTTAAGACATGGGTAAGTGGAATTTAGAATAGTTAGCACAGAGATATAATTGTATACTAAAATCAAACATTGAACCTATAGTAGGTTGCATTTGTCAACATCTATTTTTTAAATTGCTGGACACTCATTTACATCTTGAAACGAGATGCTATTGCTAAATTGTTGGAACCTCATGTGCCATAGAAAACAATGATTGATCGAGTCATGAGTTTCTACATGAATACAAATCTAAGGTCATCACCAAGGGCTGAGTCGTTTTGGTGATACCTTTTTAGAACTACATAATCATCATCTAAATTAAGTCTTCAATAGCAGATTTTATTGAAGCTATTAGTTAACTATTTGTTATTCATTAACTATTAGTTAGTATGTTACAGTTGTACGCCCTCAACCTCCTCAACAGAATATGTAACGTATTTCTAATTAATAAAAGATAGACACACGAGCATGCCAGTGTGTGCTTTCCATTCCGCTCATCCTCTCATTATTGCCAACATTGGTATCAAAGCCTGCATATGGGGAAGCCCTTGGTAAAATGATTGGGTACGAATGGCAGTGTTCAAGAGTTTATAAAGCGAAGGAAGAGGTAGATCACATGTTACTATATGCATCACATATTCCTGTCCATTGTAGAGGAAGAGATGATTAATGTGTTAATTGTGTTGGGGCACAGGTAGAAGGATCAAACGATCCATCGATCATGCTATGGCACAACAAAATAAAATGCGACTGTAAAGAGTGAAAGCGAGTTGCAGGGAGGAAGTCATGGCAGAAAGAGGACACGATTGCTTGTGGACAATCGTGCAAAAAATAAATTGCAATTATTGTAGGTGTATTTGCAAATGGTTTTTAGCAGACAGTGGCGATTTCCACCAAGGTCACGATTTCCATCAACTTCTTGCAGGTATTTTCGCAACTCCCATATATTTTTATGAGCAAACAGAGTTGAAGGTCAAAAATCATGGCCAATATCTAGAATTTGGTTCTGCCAGAAGCACAAACTAATTGTCCAGAACTATAACATTTGGAGTTACAAAATACTCACAATTGTGGAACGTTAGGACTGCAATAAAATTATTCTTAAAAATAAATCAGGATTTGGTATAGAGTGTGCCGTTTATGACAAATTTCATAAGGAGGCTCTTGTTGTTGAAATTGTCTATTTCAGATGGTTTAACTCCCGAGTCAAGAAAGCCACTATGGCAAGTGATCTCTGGAGCAGTCTTCACGATAAGTATGAAACTTCTAAGAAAATCCAAGCCATGTACTTAATTTGTTTTCTATTTTTTACAAAGATGAATGAGGGTGGTTCTTTGTTAGAATATCTCCTTTGGATGAAAGATCTCCGAGACTAGCTCATTGCCATAAACAAAAAGGTGGAAGATGACGACTTGGTTACTCTTGTTCTGAATAGTTTAATGACCTATGAATCTTTCGTGCAAGTTTTACACTTGATGGCAAAGAGTTAGAACTTAACATTTGATCAGTCCAATTCCTATTTGATGCCTAGTGTTAAAAAAATCACACTAAGGAATGTTAGGTGTGTTTTTGGAATTCATAAAAAAACCGTCTATTAGTTAACTTAAAATCCCAACATTACTGTGAAGGTTTTTGGGTAGAAGAGTATTGTGTCTCATGTGAAACTACTTAGGGTAGTAGCCCTAGGCATTGGGAAAGGTCGCTTGTATAATTGGTTGACCCTATCACAGTCAACTTGCATGCATTAGTTGTGGAGGGTAATAGCAACATTTTGTGGCATGAGAGTTTTGAACATCTCAACCTTTAATACTTTGTCAAATTTAACGGAGCCAAAATGGTTCTTGGTTTTCCAATTATAAAAAAAAAACAAAATGTGTGGAGGGTGTTTGATTGGGAAGCAGAAGCGGAAGCCTTTTCTGATTGAAGGTGCTTGGTGTGTAGAGGGGCTCTTAGATTTTGTTCATGCAAATCACCGACAATCCTCTGTGTTATGTATTCTTTGTTGTTGGTGGATGATCTCTCTAGAAAAATGTGGGTCTACTTGCAAAATAAGTCTAACTATTTTGCATCATTTGAAAAATTCAAATCATTGGTTGAAAATTAGACAAACAGATGGATCAAAACACTGAGATCCGAGAATGGGGGCGAATTCACTTCCAAGAAGTTTAAGGACTATTGCAACAAAGAAGGTATTCAATAACAATTGATGACCTTGTAGACCCCAGAACATAGTGGGGTGATTGAGAGGCATAACAAAACTATCATGGAGATGGCTTGGTGCATGATAGGTGTGTCATACAAATATTGGGGAGAAGCAATGAACACGACAATTTATATCTTGGATAGAAGTCCTTGCAAAGCACTAGAGGGAATTTGTTCCGGAATCAAACTCGAGGTAACATTTTTTTTTGTATTTTTGGTTCTGCTACATATCCTTTAGTTCCTGATAATAAAAGGAGTAAACTAGATTCAAAGAGTAAAATACATTTCTTTGCTGGTTATAGGGACCAATATAAGGCTTATAGACTTACTGATATTTCCATTGACAAAATAGTCATTAGTTGAGATGATGTGAAGGAGACAAAATCCTTCTTTGTTTGTAACCAAAAAGCAATCACTGAGGTACTTGAATCTAGTGTTGTGTTGCTTTGAAAGATGAGGGATCTAGTTTGTCTCATACTCCTTCACAGAGTCCAATGCAATGACCCATGACTGATATTTCTAAGACTCTGGTCTGTAAGCAATGCCAACCTGAGTTGGTCAACAATCTAAGTGAGATTCAACCATGATGGGGCTCTCAGTTGCAACAAAGGCCTAAGTGGTTTTACTCCACTATACAGGATGTGGGGGACGATGAAATGTGCCAATCAAATGCACAGGCTTGGAGAAATGGAAAAAAGGTTCTTGATCCAACTGAGCATGTTGACTTTGCCCTCGCACTTGATCTTTTTACAGTACTTGAACTGCAATGATATCCTAAAGTAAAAGGCAAACCTGAATGGGATACTACTATGCAAGCTAAATATGATGCATGGATGAAGAGCCATACTTGCGAGTGCGTGGAACTACCTCCAGGTAAACAACCCATTGGATGCAAATGGGTGTTCAAGGTCAAATGCAAAGTCATGGTACTTTGGACAAGTACAAGGCTTGTCTTGTTACGAAAGGCTTTTCACAACAGGTGGGAGAAGACTATGAGGAGAATTTTGCTCCTACAATGAAAATGGTCACATTTTGGTTGCTTCTCTCCATATCAGCTCAACTTGGTTGGAAGGTGCTTGTAATGGATGTAAAGAGCACCCTCCTGAACGAAGATTTGGATGAGGAGGTTTACATGGTGCACCCTGAAGGTTTTCGGGTACCTGGTCATGGTCATTTGGTTTGTAGATTGATTAAGTCTATGTACGGGCTTAAGTAGGGTCTATGACACTAGTATATTAAGACTGATCAACATTTACAAGATTCTAGATTCAAAAGCAGTCTGCCTAATCCAAATCTCTATGTCAAAAGTGATGGTGGGGACATTGTAATTCTTCTTGTCTATGTTGATTATGTTGCCATCATATATAGTGGGGTCACTGCAATTCAGCGAGTAAAATCAGATTTTTGTGTTGCTTTTGACATGATCTATATAGGCCTCCTACGCTATTGTTGTGTGTAGAATTCTAGCAACATGATCATCTCATTTGCTTGTCTTGGGTCAAGTATGCCACGAGTCTCTTGGAGATGTTTGGGATGACAGATTGCAATCCCTCTTGTACACCTATGGAGGCCGGGCTGAAATTTTTATTCAATGATGATTCATCATCGGTCAATGAATCACTCTATAGACAATTGGTGGGCAGCTTGATATATTACGTCCACATGACTGAATCTTTGTTTTGTTGTTAGATATCTTTCTCGGTTTTTGTCCCAACCGAAGCTCATACATTGGACAACTGCACAATGAGTTTTGCTATATGTCAATGAACTCGACTTTGGCATCCTATATCAGAAGACAACGATTTCAGATTTATAGGTTACACAAACTTTGAGTGGGAAGGATCAGTGGATACTTGGAGGTCCACCACCAGGTACATCCTTTCTTTTGGTCTAGGTATTGTTTTGTGGTAGAGCAAGATTAAACACACTGTGGCTTTATCTTCCACTGAAGCATAGTAGAGGGCAATAGTCAGTGCCAATTGTGAAGCAGTTTGGCCACGTCGGATTTTGATTGATCGTCAACTTTTGCAGACTACACCTACTGGACTTTTTAGTGACATTTAGGGTGTATTGAAGTTGGTGAAGAATCTAGTGTATCATGTTCGCACCAAACACTTTAGATTCATAATCACTACATACAACACTTGGTTGATGCTGGTGATATATCTCTTCACTGTTGTGCATCCTAGGAGCAGCTTATAAATCTAATGACTTAACCCCTTCGTTCCATTTTGTTTGTAAAATTTTGGGACATACTTGGTGTAGTCTCTAGTTTAGTCATTAAGGGTAGGGGGAGAGTTGGGAGAGGGGGTATTTAAGATATCAATCAACTATTAGCTATATGTTTACTATTATTATGTTACAATTATGCATCCTCAACCTCCTCAACAAATTATGTAACTTATTTTTGACTAATAAAACACAGACACATGAGCGTGTCAGTTTGTGCCTTCCATTCTCTTCATTCTCTCATTCTTACCAACATAATTATGGACTCGTATCCAAAACATGTTATAAGGGTTGGTGCTCATAAGTACGCAAAATGCACTAAGTCAAGCTTTAATTTGCATGCAAGCTATGGCCATTGCTTTTTACTCAGCATGAAAGGCCATTAAATAAAAGAAAACTGTTTGCTAAATTGTTGGAAAATCATTTTCATCTTGAAATAAAACGCTGGTGCCATGTCTAAATGAAACCAAAAAATATATAGCCCTTTTTATTTTTTAATGGTGCCTTTATGCAATGTCCCCAAATGGGACGATTTCACATAAAAGGGGTTTTCCCCAAAATCCACAAATTCTGAAATTCCAAAATTTAAAAATCAACAAACCCTAGCTGCTGCAATTGCACCTTCAAACTGAATTAATTTCAATTTCACCTTGAATTAAATACCAAATAAATACCTTGTGAATTTGGCCACGAATGGCTCTTGCCACAATGAAGAAAAACCCTGAAATGGATGTTTCAATCCTCCAAACTTTAGCGCCACACTAGCTGAAATGAATTCGTTTCTCACTCTAATCCCTGCTCAAGCTTAGTCCAAACCAATCGCCAAAACTCAGAAAATTACTGCAATAATTAATTCAGAACGAAACCCTTGCAAATTTGCCCTCAACAAATATTTTTTCCTACGAACAGTTGAAAACTTAAAAAATTTGTAACTCCCTCAATATTTAGAATTATGATGCAAATAAGAGTTCAAACTGATCATAAAAATAAGGACTATCAAATAAACATAATTTCGGAATTTTCTTTTTATAGGAAGGTCACCAAAAACTACTCCGAAATCATGAAAACCCTAGTTTCCTATAAAAAATAATTAAATAATAATCTGAAAATTATTATTTAATTTTCTACCAATTCAGGGCTTTAAATCTTTCACAAATCTTCTCAAACACCCCATGCTAATGTGTAGAAAATTAGCAATTAATTTCAGAATATTAATTTGCATAAATAGACCTTAAAGGGGCCACCAAACCCTCAATTAAGCCTTGCAAAATAGTTCGCTCCACTTGCAAAAATAGTGCAAATATTAATCAAAAATAATATGCAAAAAAAGAGCTTTAAAAACTTTATCAAAACCTCACAAGAGCTCCTCAATGCAAATCGCCGCACTCTATGGCAAGTAACAAGATTTCTTTAGCAAAGGTGGCATCAAAAGACACTTTTTGTAAAATGACCAACACTAAAACAACAAACACGTATTGAGCATGCATCCCAATAGCTTCTTTAAGCATGAAGAAACAATTATCAAATTCAACATGTCTTCAATTGTGATTTTCACCTTGTATTTGTACCTTCCAAAAGGGGACAAAGCACCTTGGGGAGGTAAAATACCTCATAAACCTCACTTGCCCTTTTTTTAGAATATCTTTTCCTTTCTTTGCTTTAGCTCCCAAGCCGACATTCCTTTTATTTTCACTTTAGTCAATTTTGAATTAAGTAAATAACTTGCCTTTATAAATTAGTAATTAAAATTACTTTTTGGCAAATTAAATAATTATATCCGTACTTAAATAATTAATTAAATTGCTTTAATAATTAAAGTGATAAAAATTATTTTTCAAGCAATTTATTAATTATAAAGCCCCTTAGAATAATCATAAAAATTATCTTAATTTTGTAAATGGTTAAAACCACTTTTCTAGTAATTCGAATAAATATACAAGATAGTTCTATTTTAATAATTAATTAATTGCCTTATAATTTTGAATTATTAAAATCACTATTCTGGGAATTTTATTAATTATTAAATTTATATGAAAAGGGGACATAACACTTTAGCCTTATAAGTTATAACCTTGAATGAGGTAATCTCTAATGGAAGCATACATGTTGAGGAAACTTTTTCTTTTAATTCTTACCGAGTTTTGGTCTTGTGTTATTCAATATATGGAGTCTAATTTGTGTTGGGTTGTACTGTTTTTGCTGGGAATATATATTTTTGTCTTGTGCAATGTGATAATCACGCTCCCTTTTGTTTATAAATGTTATTGTGACAGTTATCTATTTTCCTTTCCTTTCTTCTAACTTAGAAAATCCAACAGAGCAGTGGTAGATCACTCTGAGGGAAAAGAACTACCTCGTGTATCGATTGAAAATTTTGAATCTCTCCCAGGCAAAGGTTTGGTTGCTACATTATCTGTTATACAGGTACCTTCATTAGCATTTATACATCTGTTTTCATAGTTTGTGTGGATTTTTTCTTTCTTTTATTGCCTTTGAGGTTCCTTTCTGTTCAGCCTCATCGATGTGAATCACTTGCAAGTTGACATGTTTGTTTTCTGTTTTGAGTGGAAGTGCAAACTTGTTATGATTGAAGCCAAGATGATGAGGGAAAATTAGATATTAAAGTTTGCTGACTATACAATATACAATGTTTGCAAAGTATTCAGACGACTAATGGATGAAAAAATATAATTTAGAACTTTTAGGAACTCAAATAGATACATAAGAAACATACACATATTATTCTAATAAACATGACACAAATTAATAGCTACAAGTATAGACATTGCAAACAGATGGAGAAAATACAAATGCTTTTCTTATACTCAATTGCATTGTATTCTGTATAAAATTTACCCTTTCGATGATTAGAGAGTCCTGTGATTGCCAACCAACAACATACCTAGGGACAGGTCAAGACAAGTATGTTGGTTGGACACAACCGCCCCTACAGAGCATACAATGTCTAAAAGGCTTTAGGCCTATATACATTACACTTCATTTACTCATACTTTTTATCAAACCACATGTTTCTTATATATAAATAACACATGTAGATAAAGTTTGACACATCTAATTATCAAAATTCTTGCTTACATCTAACCTCCACTCTAGACTAGTTAAAGTCCTCATTGATACAATCAAACATCAGTTCGCGGCTCAGATGTTGAAATAGGTTTTCTAGATGATTCTAGGTAAAAAAATTTAAAGTCTAAGAAACTGATATAGAATTTTCACGTATAGATGCACCTAGATGCTTTCACATATTGACAAAAGCACAAGACAACATGGGCTAGTCTAGTAATTGTATATAAAGTACACGAAATAGGTCTAGGATTAATGAAGACCTTCTTCAAAGCATGTGCAAAGACCTCCCTTGATATTCATTTTATGAAATTTGTCACTAATGTTGGAGTTCAACCAACATACCTTCATCCTCTAGCCGATTTACAATCATTAACAAGAACATTTAAATTTAATAATGCGTCGGCATATTTCTTGTAGTCAATTTTGTGTGAATTGTTTATCTTCCAACATTTTAAATTGACAACGAGCTCATTCTAAAGGCCGATAGTTTATTTAGAAGATCAATATTTACATTATTTATTATACCGAAAATCGATGAGTGAAAGATAGCTATGACTACCTGCGATAAACATGGTATAAATGTTTGGATGGAAGACACTGGAATAAGCTTGCAGTTTTCTTTGTTCCTCTGAAAGCTTATTTGTTACTGGTGTTTTTGATAATGGGTCTCCAATTTCCATTAAATCAAGAGCCATATTTTTGGTATAAGTTGTTCAAGTACTTCAATTGCTTCTCTTACAAATGTTGAACTTGGAAATAACTTAGCGTCCTAAAGGAATCGTTATGCTTCATTTAAGGCTAATGCTTTGCCAAGCTGACTTGTTAAGCATATTATGGTTGATGCCAGTGCCATGCTCTTTCAACCTAGCTTGAATGGATTGAATTGTTTAATCTATATACACACAACCACAAGAACATTTTATTATGTATATGCGTTGGGATAAGTGTGGGTTAGTGGGTCCTTAATAGGCATTGGAAGGTTCTCTATATTGTAGGGGGTAGTGAAGCTTTGTAAGATTATGCACACAAGTCCATGATCGAACAAATAATTAACTCTACAAGCATAGAAGAAGACACATAGATGTGGTGTTGTAAAAGATCCTAAAGAATAATAACCTTTAAATATAGAAGAATGAACAATGAGTAATGGGTGGATTGGTTGAATAGGTAGAGGGCATTGTCTTTATATACTTCAAAACATATGGCATATGGTTAGGCCAAACCAATACAAGGCACTAACCACAATATGATTGAGCAAATAATTAACTCCACAAGCATAGAAGAAGACACATAGATTTGGTGTTGTGAAAGATCCTAAAGAATAATAACCTTTAAATATAGAAGAATGAACAATGAGTAATGGGTGGATTAGTTGAATAGGTAGAGGGCATTGTCTTTATATACACTTATAAACATATGGCATATGGGTACAAGACACTAAACCCAATATGATTATAATTACACTTGCTTGGTACACACTAAAATATTCTAGGTACATCTCACAAGGTACACAAACCAAAGGTACACCACAAATGTCGGTGACTCAAAGGGACCATTCAAGATCGGTTTTACAATCTAACATCCCTCTTAAAATACAACTTGGCGGGCCAAAGGAAGGTGGCATTAAGAATTTGAACCTTTTGAAAGAAGAGAGGCCATGTATTTTTAATTACGCTGATAAACACGAGTAATGGGAGGATTGGTTGAATAGATAGAGGGCATTGTCTTTCTATACACTTATAAACATATGGCATATAGGTGGGCTAAACCAATACAAGGCACTAACCCCAATATGATTATAATTACACTTGCTTGGTACACACTAAAATATGTTAGGTACATATCACAAGGTACACAAACCAAAGGTACACCACAAATATCGGTGACTCAAAGGGGCCATTCAAGATGGGTTTTACAATCTAACATCCCTCCTAAAACACAAGTCCATGATTGAGAAAACAATTAACTCTGCAAGCATAGAAGAAGACAGATGTGGTGTTGTGAAAGATACTTGTAATATCCCGTTTAGGGCATATAATGCAAATTTGAAAATTAACCACAAACCCTAACACCAACAATAGAAATATCTGATTTTTTTGTTAAACCTTAACCCAAAATTTCAGAAATCTAGAAATATAAATCTTGGACACAAATTGCCATATTTTATTACTAAATACTTGCCAAAAATTTCAGAATAATTACAGCTCACAAAAACACCTTCAAATCTGACTTTTACAGACAAATATAGGTCTGCAAAATCACAATAAATACCAGCTGTATAATTGACTGAAATATATCAAAAACATCCAACAATCTGCCAAAAAACTGCAGATTTTCTCCTCAAATTGGGTTGCCACCCTAGGAATGACCCTTCCAGTGGGTCGCTGGTCCAAAAATGCCTTGCAAGGCAGCTTGCCACCCTCCAAAGGGTTTCTACGAGCCACGCCACACTCTTGGAACCCTGCAAACTGCTGCGCTCCCCTAATTGGAGCCTTAGAAATCACCAATGGCTCAAATCTGTCCTTTGCGACCTCCTAAACAAAGCTGCCCAAATAAGGTTAAGGGTTTCTGTCTTTAACTTTAGGTTTCTAGTGAAGGCTGATGTCTTTAATGAAGATAAGCCAAGCATTTCGTGCTCAAACTCAAAATTTCAGTTCATCAAACATGGTAACCTCCTAAAATAAACCTCCTTCCCTTTAGATATCATTCACTTTCAAAACGCCCTTCCCAAAATGGGCACTCCACTTGGAGAGATAAGTAGAACATTTTTAAAAATTACATGCCTTATAACTTCACTAAAGGTTAAGTTAACCCATGATCCAAAAGTCCCCCTTTTAAGTCAACAATTAAAACAGATTTATCAAAAGTATCTTTTACAACTTGAAAAAGACAACCAAACTTTCCCCTTTGATTTTTCCTTCCCTTAGCTTATGAGAAACAACCATGAATTAAGCTAAGGGTGTTCAACCACTCATACTTGAGAAGGGGACATGACAAGACCAAATGATAATAACCTTTAAATATAGAAGAATGAACAGTGATTACTGGGTGGATTGGTTGAATAGGTAGAGGGCATTGTCTTTATATACACTTATAAACATATAGCTTATGGGTAGGCCAAACCAATTACAAGGCACTAACCCCAATATGATCATAATTACACTTACCTGATACACACCAAAAAATGCTAGGTACATATCATAAGGTACACAAACCAAAGGTACACCACAAATGTCAGTGACTGGGACCATTCAAGATGGGTTTTACAATCTAACATCCCTCCTAAAACACAACTTGGAGGGCCAAAGGAAGGTGACATTAAAAATTTGAACCTTTTGAAAGAAGAGAGGCCTTAACATCCCCCATAATGACAACTTGTGAAAGCTTGAGTAGCCATTGCAACTGGAAGAATATTTGCCATGCCAATTGTAAGAGTTATAATGGTCATACTAGTCTTAGTGATAGGATTAGCAATACAGTCACTTCATTACTTTAGTTTTCTTTATCAATTAATATAAACATGACCTAATATTCATTTGTCATTTTAGGGTTAGAGTTTGTGTCACCTTTGTATTAGAGTTTATGTTGTTGCTTGCCTATTAAGTGACGAATTCTCTTTCAATAACACATCCAAGAAGTATCTCTATTTCAAGTTCTTTCTTGTGTATTTGGTTTCTTAGTGTGTTTGGTTTTCATAGTATGGTACTAGAACCACGACGAGAAGCTGGGAAGTAGCTGGTGAAGGCTCAAGGATTGTTCAGATCAGTGATGAACTGAGGGACTGCTTACAATATGCACCAAGAAATCGAAAGGGCTTTTGAGCAAAGAAAGCTAGTTTTTCTTTTCTAGTTTAAACTGAGATCATTTTTTCCCGATTTATAGTTTAGTTTGTTTTTTTAAAAGAGAGATCAAGAACATTAGAGGACAACTATGTGGAAAAGTGCATCCATATGGATTTGTAAGGAACATTAGAAGACAACTATACGGAAAAGTGCATTCATAAGAATTTATATGGAAAAGTACAGTTGTATGGAATAATACTGGTTTACGAAAAGCATGGAATAATACAATTGTATGCAATAGTACAATTGTATGGAGTATTACAAAATAGTATAGTTGTATGGAATAATACAAAAAAATACACTTGCATGGAAAAGTATAGTTGTACGGAACTATTCATAATATTACAATTGCACATAATTGTACGAGGACTATATGTTTGAAAATTCTAGATTGCATATTTTCAGTGATATTCGGCATTTTTTCAATCACTTTCAACATTTTTGGTGTTTTTCAGGGTTTTTAGCAGATTCAACAGTTTTGAGTAGGTATTTCTCTTTTTATATTCCTCCAATATTTGTAGTTTGGGGGAATAAAGAGCTCATTCAGCGTTTATTAACAGTTTCTTTAAGAAAATGGTTCGTTTGTCTCATATAATGTTTGAGGGTGACCGGAAGTTTTGCGGGGAGAACTATAATGCCTAGAAACAAATAATGTTTGCCAGTTTAATGCAAATGCTTAGAGCAACTTGTTTTGTTGATGAAAACCTGACTTGCAACAATAGGAAAAGGCTAGGACAAGTTTGATGAGCGGTGTAGATAAGATAAATATATTAATGTCCAACTGATGACCACAAAAGTAGGTCAAAGGGACTGCAGAGTACAGAAATGTGTTAGGAAAAAGCGGGAAACCAAAAAGGTCTCCGAAAACAAGAAAAACAATGCTGAAAGAAATAGTATAAAACATGGCAAAGAGTGACCACGCTCAGAGCCAAACCACTAAAGGACCCAACTACGCTCAAGTCCAAAGAGGTGAGCAAAAGAAACGAGCAATCTCCAAGACTCTGCAAACATCGGGAGCACGAGGATGATCCCTAAGAAAGAACTAGGAGGGAACCCATTAAGAGTTTGATCCAACTCTCTTAGAATCCAAGGGTGATGAGAAGAAGCTCTAGATAGAAGTCCAACCCGAAGAAGGGGTGGTATGATGCCTAGTTTGTCCTCCAATCCTCTGCCTAGAAGGAAAAGTCCTTTGTGAAGGGCTAGTGGATCTAGTCTGCCTCCTGATGTCGGGTTTGAAGTGAATATGCCGATGAAAACTTGGGGAACTGTGAATAGTGTCTCTGGGCCTCACTGATCTAGAATGTGGGGCTGTATTGATGTCAATTTGTCGCTTAGTGCCTCTCATTGAAGGTAGCACCGTGAAAAGAAAGTAATCCACTGAGTGGAGACTAGTCTAGTGGGTCTCTAAATAAAATGATCATGAAGCTTACGAGCTTCCTGTGTATATAAAGCCAAACATCTCTAGTCCTCATATCTGAAGAAGTTGGAAAGAGTCCGTGTCTTCCTAAATAGGAAATAAAACCTCCCTTTGATCTCATAGTAAATGGGACAACGAAAGATGAAGTGCTCCTCGAACTCCATCTCCTAGATGTTGCATAACTGACAAATCCTATCTGCTCGATCTATTTGGTGATCTGTCTCAATCCTAACCCTATGTGATCCCACTCGAAACTATCTTAATGGGATGCAAAGAGAGTGCATCTAGTGGCGGAATGTATACTGTGGACGAATGATAAGCCCGTCACTTAGCTCCAAGAAGTGCTCTGCATAAAATGCCATCTTAGGGCGTAACCCCCCAAGAGGGTTTACCCAAGTAGTATGGATAAACTATCTGTAAATATCATCCTTAATAATCCGGTTCAACACTTGTCTCATGGGTAGAAGATGAGCTGGTGCGTCAAAGGAGTACATAAATGGAGGAAGTCGGTCCATCTTGATTCCCATAGACTCCAATAGATTAGAAACTCCTGTATACCAACAACATCCATAGGTCGAAGGAGCTAAGAGAGCAAGATTCACTGAAGAACAGTATGCTAAGTATGGGTATCTGTCATGTCCACTCGCAGAATCAACAAACCTTCGTATGCGATGTATGAAAGTGATCAGATCAAATATAGTCTCCAGTCAGGAGGGCCGGGCTCCAAACTCTGCAAGAATAATGTGTTGGGGAACTGTCTGCTTACATCTGATCATGCAGCGAAGGAGAAGTGTCTAGACCCTCTCAACAACAACCCAATCACCCTCATGTAGAGAGGGCCTCCAAACTACAGATCCATAGAGAACTGTGGCCCTGATAAGTGTATCCATGAGTGACATCTTGGAAGAGATACCCTGAAAGTGGTGTTGAAAACATTGTCATTCAAGGAGAGCTAAAGAACCATAACCTTTGTTAATTCTAGGCTGGAGTGCCTGCCTCAAGATGAAACATGGACCAAAAAATTGCACTCCTAGATAAGTATAGGAAGTGGTAATCTCAACCACCTTTCCTCTGAAAAAGAAATGGAGGTGGGAGGTCTTCAATCCATTGAATTCTATGACCTTGGTTTTCCCCAAATTAATGGTCAACTGTTGGAGATTGCAAAAGAGAGCCAAAGCATTCAACTCCCGTTGTAAGCCTTCAAGAGAAGAGGCTAGGAGAACCACATCGTCTGCAAACAAAATGATAGAAATTAGACCCTGGTGAAGAAGACACCCATCACTAGCCTGAATATGTTCATGAAGAAAGATCTCTAACTCATCAATGTATATCCCAAATAAGGTTGGGGACAAAGGGCATTCTTGCTTGACCCTAATGGTACTCCTAATAAAGTCTGAAATCCCATGAACCATGCGGAGACGACCAAGAACATTCTCGTATAATCTCATAATCGCTGCCAAGAGGGTCTCAGAAATGCCAATGTTCCTAAGTCTCTGAAAAAGTGTCTCTTTCGGAACAGAATCAAATACTTTCCTAAAGTCTACAAAACAACAATAGACTTTGGATGAGCGATGACGTGCCTCCTTAATAATGGCCTGGAGTGTGAAAATATGATCAATGGTTTGATGGGCTGGTCTAAACCCTGCCTGTCCCCTAGCTTTAAGTTGTCTCTACTCTAGCTCTCTCGAAAGCTACATGTGTAATACAATAGCATACAATTTCGAGAATGTGTGTCTAACCACGATGGTCCTGTAATTATTAGGATCTGAACAGGACCCTGATTTGTGTATCGGGTGAATAATGTGATGTGACCAAGAGGGTGGGAAAGCCGAACAAACCACGTGGTTGAAAAGATCCACCAAATAGCTTTCAAAAGCTCTAAAACCATGTTTGAAGGACTTGACTTGGAAACCTTCATCGGTTGCCTTGCTGCTATTCATCACTTTCACTGCCTCTAACATTCTTGTATGTGAAAAAGTGAGAAGATGGTGGAGAAGCAACATGGGTTTGCGTTTGGCCAATAATATCATAAAGGGTGGAGGTGTGGGAAATCATGGATGTGGGATTAAGCTTAGTGGGGAGGGGAGAATGTCGTGGAAGGATGGTATGCTAAAAGAGTTTGGGGGAGTGAATGTAGGAAGCCCGTAAGATCCGTCTCTTTTGAGAAATAAAAAGGCGTTTCTTATGTTGGAGAAGGCAACAATAGGATGATTTTAAGGCTGGGTAAGAGGGGTGAGAATGGAGGAAGGCGTACCAAAGCTGATGGTGGAGAGTCTTGCAGTCATCGTCATACCACTTATTCATGGGGCAAGATCTTTTAGATTGATGGGAAGTAGATGTAGTTTTGGTGTAGTTAGGAAAAGATTTGAGGGCATTGTAATATCCCCAAGAAAGAGATTGCTGAATTCAAGGAGAGGCGTTGCCATTTCACATGAAGAAATCGCTGCCAAGGAGAAATCGCTACCAAGGAGCAGCACTGCCATTTAATACAACAGTCATTAAACGGATATGAACGGAAATGTCAAATGGAATTGTTGTCGAAAGTGAACGGAAGTGTCAAACAGAATTGTTGCTGGAAGTGAATGGAAATGTCAACAAAAGTGTTAACGGAATTGTTGATGGAAATGTCGACAAAAAATGTCAACAGTCACATATTTTGTTGAAGAGGTGCCTCTTGGATGGGATGCCTCCTTTGTGAGAAGTTTTTAAAGGCTATATAAGGGAGAAGAGATGTGAAAGTATTACAGGCATCCAATTATGAATTCAATCATCTAACTCGTATAAGTGCCATGCTATACAACCACTCTCAAGGACCAAAACCCTTGTGATTATAATAGCCCAAGGACGAAAGCCCTTGTGGACTTATATTTTATTTAATTTATTATTTTAAATGCAATATTTATATTTATAAAAAAAAAGGTTTTCCGAGAAAACCAAATTAATGTAAAATATTCTGATTTGGAATATTACAGTGGTATCAGATCCGTTTTATTGCCAACCTATGAACCATGGGGTCACTACATAAGGAAATTATGGATAGTTTCGAGTTGTACAACACCTTTTTAGTAGAGATTCGAAAAGAAATCTCTTTTTCAGACTATTTGGATTTAAAAGAGTCATGGAATGGAAACAGGGACTAAGAGGAAGACGAGTTTGTGAATCATAATTATGGCAGTACTGAATATGACAAGAAATTCAATTTTCAAAAGGTCCCAAAAGAAAGGAAGATGACCAATTCCAAAACCGACTTCCATATCCGGGAGCAAACGAATGAGGCATCCATCGTTGAACTAAGGGAATGCCCAAACATACTTATCCAAGAAGAAGTTGATATTTATGGAGATTTGTCTATTGGGAAGAATGACATAAAAACTTTGGATATTAGAGATGCACACGAGTTATCTATCCAAAACACTAATGATGATGTTGATATGTGTTGTCTACGTTAGACTGAAGCTAAACTTCAGTGTGTGCAATAGAGAGGTCTTGAGGATCATTTCTTGAACACGAGTTCTAAGTTTAATAAACGAATTGATTGTCCAATTAATGCACACTATCAACAAGATATCATGGGCTACGGTCTTAAAAATAAACAAGATGGAGAGCCAACCTAAATAATTGATAGAATATGGAAAAAATGTCCACCAGATAACCTTGATGCCTTGGAAGACAAACAATCATTAAATGCACTTCACTCGTTAAAGGATAACGAAGATACTTCCAGTGATATTATGGATAACAAACAAGACTCTACATGTGCACCTTTTCTTTTAGATTTGCTTGGTTATCTTGTAGCGATAGGAAATTCACATGTTGAACATGGAGAGTCCTTGGAGGTGTGCTTGAAACATTCAGAAATCAATAAAGACAATCAAGCTGTAACTGTTAATGTTGGAAATGCTGCACTTGAGGGCTGTGACTTAGAGATAAATTGCACACAACCATCCACAACAAAAAATGAACGAGAAGCTGATTCTATGTTTGCTTCTTTGGTAGGAGGGGCAAAAGTGATATTGGAAGAAATAAACTATGATGATGGGCTATTAAAGGATGTTGATGAATAACATGCCAAGGATGTGGTGAACCTAACAACTAGACGAAAAAGTCCAAATTTGTTTATATTAAATATAAGGGTTATGTATCCATACATCAAGCTATTAGAGGATGTAGGTCCTCAAGTGTGGATTTTTAAGGAGCTGGAAGTTATCCATAATTCAAACTTCATATTCCCAAAGTTACAATATCGTGAATCTCAACAGTTTGAACTTGGCTTTGCATCTAAAATGGTTAAACCTTCGTTAGTGTATAGGGAAGACGACATTCTTCATGGGAAGTTTCTATTCAAAACATGGGATCCAAACTTGATATTCGAAAGTTTAAATTTCTTAAAATCACAAAATATGCGAGTTGACATAGTGACCCAATCATTGCCCTATGAATTGTCAAATGTCCAACATAAACCATCTTTTGGTGGTCGTTAGATTGTTGAAAACATTCTATTTTCTATTTTAGAGGAAAGGAAAAGGCCCTTGTTGAGAGACTCCACTTTACATCTGCCACTTAAACATAATTATATGCCAGAGCATTATTATACAACCTTAATTAGCATGAAGAATTTGAAACAAAACCTTGAAATTCCAAAATGTGTAGTAGATGATTATCCGATCAAAGTATGGCATCATGAAGTAAATAAAATTCCTAATACAGAGGCCTATTTCATCATAAATTGTGATAATATATTAGGGTTTTCATCGGTAAAGTCCAACGTACTGCGAGAAATGTATACTTCACTATTCTTGGATGTTCTTCAAGAGATTTTGTATCAAACAAATGTGGCTCCGTTTAATAGTAGAATTTGTGCGTCTAGAACCTACATTTCTAAAATCAAGGTATGTGATTTGAGCGAAAAGCTATTGCTCTTAGCATTTAAATTTATCAAAACATTTCAGGCCATAGAGGGAAGTTCTGATTTTGTAAGAGAGAACAGAGAAAGGAGTTATAAAAATGCTAGTATGGAATCTAAAACGCACTCACAATAATTGAGCAAACTACCCAACATTGATAACTAGTTTTCCTGCCTCCTTTCATTGTTTCTTCCAGACATGACAACATTTCTCTTAGATTTGTTTAGGTTCATCAATATCATTGGTCTTTGCCAGGGTAAACTATTAGAGGCGAATGTTGATAAAATTATTGATTCATTTGAAGGTACATTTGTATCAGCATTACTTGCACAAGTTCTGGTCGGTTATCAAAAGCTAGATCTTCTGAATAGAGCCCAACAAGTAAAGAACAAAGTTATTAAGAACAAGTTTGTTATGAATACTTTTGTTCAGATTATTTTCCAACTAGATCTATTTTTCATGAGAGCACATGCTATGGTAAACCTGTTTTGGTATATTGTTTACAAGCCATTTTACATAGAACAGCTAGGATTTCTGTTTGGTGTTCCTCTACAGTCTGTCATATTGTCATGTGGGATTTCATTTCACTGTTAAATATTCCAAGCATAGCTCACTATATTTACCAGAGAGAATAGATTCATTTCCCCCGAATTCAGAGATGCAATCATATTCCAACGAAATTGAATTAGTTGTGAAGTTTGGTATATCATGGCTGCAAAAGGATTATCAGTATAATAACTTTAATGAAGTTGAGTTATCTGCAGAAGACTACAGATATAATACGTGTTGTTCAATGTGCAGGAGTTTCTTTGAACATTTATACTTTTCTATGATTTTGAACAAGAGAAAATTGTGGATCAACGTCAGGCCATTGAAGGATCTATGTTTGCATTCCATGGAAATTCTACATGTACTTGGTACTCTATCATAAGGAATGGCTTAAAGGGTTTGCATAAGATAAAGTACATGTCTGCTAGAAATGTTTGCATCCACCTCTCGATTGACAAGAGCTATTCATATTTTTTCTGCAATCCTTTGGTATTGATTGAAAACAAGAAACCTAAAGATTTCAGAGTGTTGGTTCTTTGTAAAATTGTCTTAGGAAAAACATATACAAACTTTTTTGACATTTTGGTGGTTCCCAATGAGAATGAGGTTGCCATACCTTATTTGCTTGTATGGAGTTCATATGATCCTTCTACTTCTGGATTGTCAATAAAAGATGCAACGTGGGGAGAAGCCTTACTTCTTGAACATTCCAATTTGCAATTGCTTGAGAACAAGAAATTTGAGGTAGGGAGGTCTGTAATATCCTCAAGATCGCTAAATTCAAGGAGAGGCGTTGCATTTCACATGAAGAAATCGCTGCCAAGGAGAAATCGCTACCAAGGAACAACACTGCCATTTAATACAACAGTCATTAAATGGATATGAACAAAAATGTCAAACGTAATTGTTTTCAGAACTGTCAAACATAATTGTTTCTAGAAGTGAATGGAAATGTCGACAGAAATGTTAACGGAATTGTCGACGAAAATGTCAACGATCACATATTTTGGTGAAGAGGTGCCTCTTGGATGGGTCGCCTCATTTGTAAGAAATTTTTAAAGGCTATATAAGGGAGAAGAGATGTGGAAGTACTACAGGCATCCAATTATGAATTCAATCATCTAACTCGTATAAGTGTCATGCTATACAACCACTCTCGAGGACAAAAACCCTTGTGATTATAAGAGCCCAAGGACGAAACCCCTTGTAGACTTATATTTTATTTAATTTATTATTTTAAATGCAATATTTATATTTATAAAAAAATAGGTTTTCCTAGAAAACCAAATTAATGTAAAATATTCCGATTTGGAATATTACAGTCAACTTCCCAAATAATGGAGGAAAGACATGTGTACTTGGAATTAACACAACCAAGTGAGAACTAGGGTTTTGGAGGTAGAAGCTGACAGATGTGAGAAAGGAAAACGTTAGAGTCCCCATCCTCAAACTGGAAAATGGTACATGGTATACTGAAAGAAAGGGTTGTAACAGGTGGGGAGAAATCACCCTGGATGGAGAAAGATATAAGAGCATGTTCCGCAAGGGTAATGCTGAAAATGGAAAAATGACGGATGAAGGGCAAAAGGTTCTGACAGGATAAGATGTAATCCACCACACTCTTACCTCCCCCATGAGGTGTACATGTGAAAGAGTGTGAATTTGGAAAGCAAGGCAACACATTAAGAATCAATAACTCATGAGATTCCCCCAATTGTAAGAGGTGTCTTCCATAACAATGATTCTAATAAAGCTATCTATGACTGACGAAATGCTACTAGAAGTGTACCCTGACAATGACGTGCCAACCATTTGGAAGCAATTGAAGGAGTTCCATGAAATATCATGATAAAGGTAGAGCCTTCTACCTAAGAATATATTGTTTTCTATTAAAATGGATGAAAGTGAGTCTTTACAAGATCATTTGATAAAAATAAAAGATATTAGAGAACAATTGACTGCCATAGGGTAGAAGATGGAAGAAAAAATATATAGTTTACCATATTCGTTTGAGGAGTTTATTGAAATCCTAAATATTACTGCTACTAATGTTGACTTTAAGTTTGAAGAGTTGAGCTTTAAATTGTTGTAGTAAGACAGGTCGAAAAAGTGGTTTGACAATGGCAGTGGGATTGAGGGTTCATGGATGGCTTTGGCAACAAACTTCAAGGCAAGGGCAAGGGCAAATTAGCAAAGCAAAAGATGGAATAAATGAAGAGGGAAACGACAAGACAAAGGATTCAAGCAAGAGGCCTTTGGGGGTGTCTGCAAGTTGAATTCAATTTCCTTTTTATTGCTCCTCTCTCTTAGAAATGGGCTCTTTTAGGGCATTCTTGGATGGTTAGGGACAACTACAAGGGTTTATGGCATACAATATGGTTGGCAACAATCAACTTTCTTTGGAGGATGAGGTGCCAAGCCGACTTTTAGAACGACAACTTCCCTCTTTGTATGAGGAAGTTGAGGCTTTTCAGACAAGAGGTGGCTTTGATTGTACGAGCTAAGTTTTAGTGGTTTCAAATATATGCAAACTCTTTGCGCATTGGGACGCAGTAAGTGTTCGTGGTTTCAAAGCGATGTGAACTCTTTTGCACATTAGGGTGTAGGCTCGGGCGCTTTCTTTGCTTGCCTATGTAGGGAGAGATGCTCCCTATTAACATTATGTTCAATATAATGTCCCCAAATTGGGCTAAGCCTTGAAATCTGAATGTTATCACAAAACTGTAACCAAAATTAATATTTTTCTGATTTTTCCAGCAAACCCTAGGTGCCAAAAATCTCACAAAATGCTGAAATAAATTATTCAAACCGTAGCTGGAAATTACTGAATGTTGCATTGAATATTAGGGCATCTAATCAACCATCAAAATCAGCCACAAAGGTGCCAATATGCAGAAGAATTACAACAAGCTTAAATACATGATTTTGGCAAATTTCTCTCCCTAAAAGGGCTGGAAAATCTGATTAAAAATGACGATAATTACTAAAATAATTTTAAAAAATTTCAGAATAGGTTATAGGCCTGAAATAGTCTATCAAACCCTCAATTTCAGCGTCCCAATCAAGTCCCCCTAGCTGGAAAAATATTATTTCCAGCAACAACTCCAACGCAGCCTTAAATAGGTGTCTTCAAACCCTATAAACTCCATGCAACCCTTTCACAAGGGGTCCTCAAGCTGAAAATGAAGAAATCTGCTCTGGATGGGCTCCCAACCAAGACGTTGACCACTCCTATCAAGTCGCCACACCGCAAAAGGTTATTTTCTAAATTTCCTGAATATTTTAGCCCAAATGCAACCCTTGAATGATGCTGCCCTAGTTTAGAATTAGAGGGTTTCGCCCCTAATTCCTCTTGACCTTTAAAGGTTTTCATCTTCAAGGTGTGAGCTAAGCTTTTTCGTGCTTAGACTCCAAAATCAAATCTCCAAATAGCATCTTGTTTCCAAATGAGTCCCCAACCTCCTTAAATACCCTTCCCAAAGTGGGGCACTCCACTTGGAGGGAAAATAGAATATATCATAAGGGTACTTTTCCTTTTAAAATCACTTAAGAGCTAAAATTAACCCATGAACTAAAAAAGGCCCCTCCACAACTCAAAATTAGAACAACTTAACCAAAGAGTACATTTTTACCATTTGAAGAGGGAAATTAGTGCTCCCTTTTTGAACCTCCTTTCCGTTAGCCTATAGGAAACACTGAAAAACAAGGCTAATGGTCCTTTTTGCTTTATGTCCAAAAATGGGGACATGACAATCGTCCCTCCCCAAAATTGTTTGGCTTCAAGCAATTGCTAATTCCTTTGCCTTGGTTCAACCATTCCATCATCCTTTGAAATACCTGGATCTTATTTCAACCTTGGGAATGTCTGACCACAAATGTAGCTCTCAACCCCATCAACAATGATGCCTCTTGGCAGCTCATAAAATGATTTGGTCATCACATGTGCATACTCCACAACACATACCTTTTTGAGATGTCCCTCATTGATGATGTTGTAAGCTCTTCTTTCAAATTGCAATGCCAAGGTGGCTACCCTGTTACTGTGTTTCCGCTTATCCTTGTTCCTAGTAGCATACCTTGAAGAAATTACTTTATTCTGAAACCATTTACAGCTGTACCTGAAGGATAACTGCTGTTCAAGTGTTTTGGAAGTGTCATAATAGCAATATATTCCCTTCCCCTTACTCCAAATTAAGGGCATGCACCATATTGGCCCTGAGAAGGTGATTGGGAAAGGACAATTCCCTGAAGTTGCAGCACCATGAAGGCTGAAGATGTTTGCTACAACAAGGTGATTGTTGGTAATTTGGGGATTGGCTGTCCCCATTGCCATTCCTGCACAAAAATTAAATATGTTAATTAAAATCAAGGTTCTCCACCTCCCCTTTTTACTCCTTCCATGCCATATAGGAGTGTGGTTCAAATCTCCTTTTTTGCTTGAACCCTTGACCACTTTCTCTTCCCAATTGGCGGTTGGAAAAATGTTCATGCTGGTTTAAGAAGGCATTAAGGGGCTGCCTAGGCTGTGCCAAATAGCACCAAGAATAGAATAACTGCCATTATGCTTCAAACTTGTTCCTAAACTCAGAATTGCACCTATTCCATGGGTTGGGACCACTTCCAACATGACTGAAATCAACATCCCATTTCCACCAAACAAGGAACCCTACATACATGCAAATGAAATGACAACTACAACTATGTACCTTGTGTTTGGTTGGCTATAATTGTGTGTAAAAGCCTTCTTATGACCCTTAGTTGTGAGCAATTTTGACAATAACTCACCCTTTCAGAATTCCCCTTTGCTACATGCCTTCAAAATGAACTTTATGACTATCATGCTCATGCTAGAGGGGCTGGTACTGTGGTTGGCAGCATGGCAAAAATGTGTACAGCTGCTGCCCCCCATGGTTTTTCTTGTCAAACTCAGCCATATATGGTCTTTAGAGGGATTCCATTCTTCTTCCTTGCTGGAACCTTCCACCCTTGCCTGTTGGAAACTCCATTTTCAACCAATGCTCTACAAAATTTGTGAGTAGCCCTCATTTATTGTGGTTTCAGGGTACCCATTATAGCTTCCAAGGATCCTCATGGATCTCCCTTCAAGCCTATGGCGTAGGTTACTATTTTTTTTGAATAATGCAACTTTGAACATAATTGAAACCATACATTTCTTGCATTCCCATTAAGTGCTCACCTTCCAAACTCATATGCGAAGGCCATCATTAAGAAGACAGCCCTGCCATGAAGCCCAATGAAGCACCAATCTTGCCCATAGTTCACTTCCAAGTTGCCCTTTCCACTCATACCTCCAAAGAGGCATGTGAGTGCAAAACAAATGTTTAATTTTCTCACCTTTGGAGCTGCTCTTAGCTCTCCTCTCCTTCCCCACAAGATGGAGAGTATTTGTGGCCTCCACACAATCTTTTACTTCGGAATTTGGAATTCCCTTCCCCAAAGCATACTTCTACAAAAATGAGTGAATATTCATGTTTATGTATTGTTGCCTTAACACAAAAATTGCAAAATCAAGGGCGCGTACCATGCTCAGAATGCTCTGAGTTTTCCGTTCTTGCAAGGAGCTGCCCCAATACCATATTTCCAGAATTCTTTGCACTTAAAATTGGCGGAATTCTCACACATGGGAGTGGTTGTACCCACTTAAAAATTTCAGAATTATTGACATATGAAGTGGGCTGAGTTCCCACTGAAATTTCAGAATTTTTCGCACAAGAGGTGGGCTGAGTTCCCATTCATTGGAGTAGCTGAATGTCCACAAAAAACACAGAATTTTCTCCTCTCAAAGTGGGCTGAGTTTTCACAAAAACTCAAAATTATCTTCTCTTGACATGGGCTGAGTTTTCACAAAATAGAGGGGTTGTCACAACAAGAGATTTTTATAAATTTTCGTTACCAAACACGAAGTGGGGTGGATGTTGGAAATTTGAGCAAGGAGACAGTTGACAGCTTTGATATCAAGATACAGAAAGCAGTTTGAGGACCGAACAGTTATCATTTCCATCTAGGGCAGCATGGAATTATCATTGATGTCAAAGGTTAATGTCCTTGATGTCATTGAGATTGAAACTGATCATGAATTAATGCCAAAGGTTGAGTTGAGCAGAACTATGGAGTAAATCGCGTTTGTGAAGTGCTCTTACTTAGAAGAGGCAATCGGGATAAGTCAAGAAGACATGAGTTGAGCAGATTTGATTGAGGGAATTCTTTCGGAAATATTGGTAAAGACAATTTTCTCGGACAAACTGCCCGCAGCTAATAAGGGAAGTCTTTTGGGAAAATGTTAAAGGCAATTCTTTCGAGAAAATTGACTAAGTCGTTGTCGGACAAATTGTCCGCAACAAAGTTTCCGAAGGAAATGAGAGCCACTTGGAATTCTTTCAGAGAAAGTGTCTTGGAGAACTCGTTCGGACAAATTGTCCGCAACAAAGTTTCCGAAATGAGCGCTACTTGGAATTCTTTCGGAGAAAGTGTCTTGAAGAATTCGTTTGGACAAATTGTCTGCAACAAAGTTTCCGAAGGAAATGAGCGCCACTTGGAATTCTTTCAGAGAAAGTGTCTTGGAGAATTCGTTCGGAGAAATTGTCCCGAACAAAAGTTTCGAAGGGATATTTTCAGAAAGTCCGAAGGGTATGTGGACCGTTGCAAAAGTTCCGAAGGATAAGTGGACCGTTCAAAGCTTCCGAAGGGATCTTTTAGAAAATGCCGAAGGGTATGTGGACCGTTCAAAGCTTCGGAAGGGATCTTTTCAAAAATGCCGAAGGGCAAGTGGACCATTGCAAAAGTTCTGGAGGGCAAGTGGACCTTTTCAAAAAGTCCGAAGGGCAAGTGGACCATTGCAAAAAGTTTGAAGGGTATCTTTTAAACGTTGCAAAGGACATATGGACACTTGCAGAAAAGCCGAAGGGTAGATTGCAAAAAGTCTGAAGGCTATCCTTTGAACTTTGCAAAGGGCATGTGGACACTTGCAGAAAAGCTGAAGGGTAGCTTGCGGACAAAAAGTTCGAAGAAATGCCTGCGGACAAAAAGCCCGAAGAGAAGCCTTGCGGACAAAAAGTCCGAAGAAATGACGTGGACAAAAAGTCCGAAGTAATGGCTTGCGGACAAAAAGTCTAAAGAAATGCTTTGCAGACAAAAAGTCCAAAGAAATGCCTCCCCGACAAAAAGTTTGCGGAAATTGTTTCGAAAGGCCCTTGACAAAAAGCCCACAACAAATTGTCCGAAGAGAAAGGTCACTTGCAACTTTGCCAAAGATAAAGTGTGGAAGTCTTATAGGGCATTATCAAAGGGACAAGGCATGTTAAAGATCGAGCAAGTCTACAAGGATCAATGGTGCAAAAGAATTACAAGAATGCCAAAGAAAATGAGATCATGTCAACATGCCGAAGTTTAACGCTAAATACAAAGGATAAAGATCGAGCATATCGAGGTTAATCTAAAGGAGTGGAAGCGAACCCATGGTATAGAAAGCAACGAGATGTAAAAAGGGAAGAAAAGGAACTCGATGGTTAATGGCAAAATAAACTCAGATGATACTCCAAGAGCACGCGCATTTGACAGGTGTCAAAAGGTCATAAGGAAAGATTTGACAAAGAAAAGAATGTGAACTTGGCGCGACAAAAGAATTTGAAAAATCCCACAATCAATGTCTTCCAACTGTCTGTATAGGAACAATTGGAACTGGTGATGAACTCGATATATCTTCACAGAGCTCGAGATATTTTAATTGAAGTGATCAAGGAAGCGACGTAGTTAAGTGCAGTAGAAGTGCAGATGCCAAAGGCAGTAAAGAAATTTGAACGTTGCCATTTGAAGCATGAATCGAGACACGAAGTCAGAGTCACATTGAATGCAAACTAGAAGTGATCAAGGAAGCGGTGCAATTAAGTGCGGTAGAAGTGCAAATGCTTGAATACAGATCAAAAGCTTGAACTGGTTAAGTTCAGTTGAAGTGTGAACAATTCACAGAGAGACAACCCTAAGATGCATCTGTCTATATATGCTACGAACAGATCATTTGAGTGGTGCTGTTTTTCTACTACTGCTGCAATAATAATTAGAGTGTTAAATCATAATTGTCAAGAGAGGACATATGCAGACAGCATGAAAGGGGCAAAGAAAATAAGGTGTGTTAAAGTAGAAGATATCCAGACAAAGAGATAAAGGCAGAGAAGCCGAGAAGACACACAGCTAAGGCGCAGTTACAGATTAGACTTGTAACATAAAAATGTACAAGATTCATTCTGAATCTCTTTTGTATTTTTGAAGTTGCAGTTTCATTTCTCTAATAGGTTGGTGTCATTAGAAAAATTGAGTTTGTGCTCAGTTAGGAAGTTGACGCTTCCTTAGAGTGGGTGCTCTTGAATGTAACCAGTGAGGTTTGTTTGTGAGACATTTTTCTGTGAGGCTGGATTAGAATAGTAGCTTCTAGCAGCTTTTTTCATCGTGGTTTTTCCCTCTGAGTTTTTACATTAAAATCTGGTGTTGAGCATTCTTCTGTGTGTGATCTCTGTTATGTTCTTTACTTTGCATATACTTTGAGTATCTTGTTTAAAAGTTCTAAGAACCAGGTTTTAGCTCATCTACTGATTCACCTCCCCCCTCTCAGTAGATAGTGTGTTCAACAATTGGTATCAGAGCGCAGGTTCCTTAGGAGAAGCTTAATCGGCTCAAGTAGATCGTGGTTGGTGAACACAATGGCTTGCCAAGAAGGATCTTCATCAAACAAGGCTTCTTTGTATGATGGGTCTAACTATGTTTTTTGGAGTATAAGAATGGAAGCATATTTGTCTTCCCTAGGGTTTGATGTATGGATGTCAGTTGTAAATGGTTACACAACTCCTGCTGTAACTTTTGCTGATCAGACGGCCAAAAAGGCTTATGAAAACAATGCCAAAGCCAAGAATGCCATTCTTTGTGGGTTGTCAAATTCTAATTTTGTCAAAGTTATGCACTGTCAGAGTGCAAAAGACATTTGGAATAAGTTGAAAGGTATCTATGAAGGAGATGTTAAAGTGAAACAGGCCAAGTTGCAAACGCACAAAAGACAGTTTGAAAGCCTAAAAATGAATGAAGAAGATAAGATAGCAGACTACCTCCTCAGGGTAGATGAAATAGTAAGGACTATAAGAAACAATAAAAGAATCGACTGTTGTCAAGAAAGTTCTGAGATTTTTTCCATCAAGATATGACTCCAAAATTTCGGCCATTGAAGAAGCGAGAAATTTGGACAAGCTTACCATGGATGAACTACATGGAACTTTCACAGCTTACAAAATGAGGATGGGAGAGACAGAAGCGACCTTCAAAGTAGTAAAATCTGCAAAAGAAGAAACCTTTGTGCTCGATTTTGAGGAGATTGATGGTGAAGAAGCAAATTTTGTCAGAAGACTGAAGAGAGGATCATGTAAGTATAAAGGAAAACTTCCATTCAAATGTTTTAACTGTGGCAAGGTAGGACACTTCGCTGCAAAATGTCCATTCAATAGGAATGACAATGCCGAGCAAGTTGAAAATGTCAAAAAGGTAAAACCGCATTATGCTAAAAAGAAAAACTTCTTCAAGAACAAAAAGGGGTTATATACAAAAGAAAAAAGTGACTCAGTGGGAGAAAGTAACAGTGACAACTCTGACGATGAGAATGACTGTGTCTTTCTAGCAGAGGGAAATGAGTTCCTATTTATGGCAAAAGAAATCACTTCCTTGAATCAAGAATAAAATGAATATGAAGATTGTGATGAAGGAGAAGGTGAGATAGATCTTGAAGGTGAACTTGTGTGTGCTCTTGAAGAAATAAAAAATCTGAGAAAAGAAAACTCAACGCAGAAGAGGCATGAGAAGGAGCTTGAAAAGGCTAACCAAATGATTGTAACGCTAAAAACTCAAGTTGAGGAAGCCAACAGAATAGTAGAAGATGTCAAAATGGATATCCGGTCAAAATCCAACGAATGCATGAGACTTGAAGCAGAAGTAGTATCCCTAAGGAAAGAACTTGAGAAGGCAAGAGACCATATAAGCAAAAGCTTAAAGCTGACGAAAGGATTTGGAGCTCTTAGCGAACTGATTAGTGCGCAAAAGCCTTCAAATGAAAAGTCAGGTCTTGGACACAATAAAGAAAAAGGATCTTCAGCGTGTACATCAATGAACTTGTATGATAACTTCAAGAAAGGAGGAGAAGAAAAGCTATGAACAACAAAGAAGCGACGAAGGCAAAGACCAAAAAGGACATAAAGACTAATCCAAGCAAAGATGCAGAAGGATTCTTCAAAGTGACAGTTCTGAAAAAGTAGAAAGGTAAAATTTTTTGGTATACTGCACTAGAAAATGATATGACCAGGTACACTCCTTCCTTTTATGGTTATTGTTATAGCTGTAATCAGTTTGGTCATAGCGCTGTTAATTGTAGAGTCTTTCCTACTAAAAGATTTAATTTTGTTAGTAAAAATTTATTTGCTCCTTTGATAGATTCAAGTTTAATATGTTACAATTGTAATAATTTTGGACATATAGCTAAGTATTGTAAAGCTAACATTGCAATGACAAGAAAGTACAGCTTAGACAAAAGTAGGTTTTTAAATGAGAATAGAGTTTCGAAGACCACTTTTAAAGAGAAGAGAAAGGTAAATGAGAGACCCAAAAGGATGTGGAAGGTGAAAGATCAATCCTTGATTGCTCAAACGACACTCCATGCCAAAGAGCAAAACTTGTGGGTCATAGACAGCGGTTGCTCAAAGCATATGACAGGGGACAAGAGCAAACTCACCAGTTTAAGCAGATGCAAGGAAGGGACTATCAGTCTGGGTGATAACATTGCGGTCAAAATAAGACAAATGAACCTTGCACATAGATGGCAAGCTTCCTACACATGACATTCTATACGTTAAAGGACTTAAACATAATTTGTTAAGTGTAAGATGTGTAATAATGTTTATGAAGTCACATTTTGCTGAAGGTTGTAAACTGAAAAGAGATGGAAAAACCGTTGCACAAGGAAGAACTGAAAGCAACATATACAACCTGATTGAAGAAAATGATGCAAGTAGTCTCATGGAAAAAGTCGATGAGAGCTGGTTATGGCATAAAAGAATGGGTCATGTCAACTTTGACAATCTAGTCAAGGTAAGCTCTAACAAGTGTGTTAGACATATGCCCAAAATTGTCAAACCTGCAGACGTCACATGCAGAGCGTGCCAACTAGGAAAACAGACAAGAGTCAGATTTGAAACAAAAAATACACGACCTCAAAACCCTTACAAGTAGTTCATACAGATTTATGTGATCCTGCTAGGACAAAAGGCTCCAAGGGTGTATACTACTTTATGCTATTTGTAGATGACTTCTCAAGGATGACATGGGTAACTTTCTTGAAAGATAAATCACAAGCCTTTGAGAGATTCAAGATCTTTAGGGCCATGGTTGAGAATGAAATGGGAAGAAAAATCAAGTGTCTAAGATCAAACAAAGGTGGAGAATTCACCTCCAATGAGTTTGTAGAATATTGTGAGAAGCATAGAATTAAGAGACAGTACTCTGTTGCACGTACTCCACAACAAAATGGAGTTGTAGAAAGAAAAAACAGAATTGTGAAGGAAATGGCCAGAACAATGTTGAAAGAGGCAAAACTTCTTGATGGATATTGGAAAGAGGTAGTTCAAACAACAGTATATATCTTAAACAAAGTTCAATTTAGGGTAAAGAGTGATAAAACCCCATATGAACTGTGGTTTGGAAAACCTACATCCGTGAAATATTTCAGAGTGTTTGGAAGCAAGTGCTACATCAAAAGAAAAGAGGCCAAACTTGGAAGTTTTGAGTCAAGATGTGATAAAGGAATTTTTCTTGGATACTCCACTCACAACAAAGCCTATGTGTGTTACAACAAACGACTGCATAAAATAGTTGAAAGCATCAACATAAAGGTAGAAGAAGGATTCAAACAAGTTGAGCCAAATGAGGAGATCAGACTTGAAGAATCCGGAGCAGAAAATAAAGAAGAAGATAGCGAAGAGGAAGAAGAAAAGAGCAAAAAGGCACCTGTAAGGTTTGTTCAAAAAGAACATCCCAAGGAGCAAATAATTGGCAACAAAGATGAGGGTGTTCAGACTAGGAGCAAGTAAACTTTGCTCTACTTTCAGAAATTGAGCCTAAGACCTTCAATGAAACCAACAAAGATGAAAACTGGCTAACAGCCATGGAAGAACTCAGCCAAATTGAAAAGAATAAAACTTGGGAACTTGTTCCTAGACCCTCAAACAAGAATGTAATAGGAACTAAGTGGGTTTACAGAAACAAACTCAATGAAGATGGAGCAATCATAAGAAACAAAGTTAGACTAGTGTGCAAAGGATATGCACAAGTAGAAGGCATAGATTTCGAAGAAGCATTTGCTCTTGTGGCAAGACTAGTAGCTATTAGAATGTTCTTGGCATTCTCTGTTCACAATAAATTCAAAGTGTATTAAATGGATGTGAAGTCAACATTCCTAAATGGGAACTTAGAAGAAAAGGTGTACATTGAACAACCAGAATGATTTCAGTTAGCAGAGGAATAAAGTTATGTGTGAAAACTAAAGAAAGCTCTGTATGGTCTGAAATAGGCACTAAGAGCATGGTATTTACGATTGGATCAATACCTATAACAAGGTTTCAGAAAAAGGTGCGCAGACAACAGTCTGTACTTTAAACCAGAAAGTGAGCGTATGCTGATTGTTGTTGTATATGTGGATGATATTATATTTGGAGGTGGTGATAGTAATATGTGCAAAGAATTTGCCACGCAAATGCAAAATGAGTTTGAAATGTCAATGCTGGGAGAACTCTCCTTCTTCCTTAGTTTAAAAATTACACAAACTAATGAAAGGATATTCATATCTCAAGCAAAGTACACAAAGGAGATGCTCAAGAAATTTGGAATGGAGGACAACAAACCAGTTGGTACTCCCATGATGACTGGCTGCAAGCTAAGAAAGGAAGACGGGTCATCTGATGTAAATAATACGCTGTATGGATCAATGATTGGTAGCCTGCTGTATCTAACAGCATCAAGACCAGACATCATGCAAGTAGTATGCATGGTATCAAGCAGCCCCCAAAGAATCACATGTGAATGCGGTAAAAAGAATTTTCAGGTACATCAAGAGCACACTAGAGTTTGGGTTGTGGTACTCAACTAGCGAGGATCTTACTTTGGTTGCATATACTAATGCTGATTGGGCAGGAAGTGTGGATGACAGAAAAATCACAAGTGGTGGTGCATTCGTTCTGGGTAACAGAGTTGTGTCTTGGCTAAGCAAGAAGCAAGAATCAATTACACTCTCTACAACTGAAGCAGAGTATGTCGCAGCAGCTGCTTGCTGCACTCAAGTCTTATGGATGAAGCAAACTCTCAAGGACATAAAGATAGAATATCAAGCACCTATCTTTATTTATTGTGATAATTCAAGTGCCATAAATCTATAAAAGAATCTAGTGATGCATTCCAGAACCAAGCATATCTCCATAAAATATCATTTTTTGAGAGAAAAAGTAGCAAGTTGGGAGGTCACAATGGAATATGTGCCAACCAAGGATCAGATTGCAAATATCTTTACCAAGCCTCTTCCCAAGGAGCAATTCGAGTATCTGAGAGAGAAGTTGGGAGTTGTAGCTCCCACCCCATATCACTAGCCTCTTGTGATAGGTTAGAAGTCCAGGGGAGCATTGCAGGCATCTTGTTAAGCTCTTGGATTAAGAGTAAAGGCAATCTGCTATGTATCTTACACATCGTTTGTCATCTGATGTTAAGGAACAAACTAAGATATGTTGGATCTAGATATCTATGCTCATCTATTATTGATTGGTCTTTCAGACCAAAGCTATATCCATGATTGGTTGAAGCATATGAAAGCCTAGAGAATCATAGGAACAATTCAGGTCGGTGTGCATTATCCAAGAGGGAGTCTTTTTCATAATGCTCTATCCAGACAGGTCCAAGGATCAGAGCAACTCAGCAGCAGTGTATCTTATTGGTTCAACAAACACTCTTTGGCATTAATGTCAAAGGGGGAGAAATCAGAATAAGAGCAAGAAAGCAGAATGCGAAGGGATTTTTGAGGATGTCTTTGCCCATTGAGGATGTTTTGCCATCAATGACAAAGGGGGAGATTGTTGGAAATTTGAGCAAGGAGACAGTTGACAGCGTTGATATCAAAATGCAGAAAGCAGTCTGAGGACTGAACAATTATCATTTCCATCTAGGCCAGCATGGAATTGTCATTGATGTCAAAGGTTAATGTCCTTGATGTCATTGAGATTGAAACTGATCATGCATTAATGCCAAAGGTTGAGCTGAGCAAAACTGTGGAGTAAATTGCATTTGTGAAGTGCTCTTACTCAGAAGAGGCATTCGGGATAAGTCAAGAAGACTTGAGTTGAGCAGATTTGATTGAGGGAATTCTTTCGAAAATACTGGTAAAGACAATTTTCTCGGACAAACTGCCCGCAACTAATAAGGGAAGTCTTTCGGGAAAATGTTAAAGGCAATTCTTTCGGGAAAATTGACTAAGTCGTTGTTGGACAAATTGTCCGCAACAAAGTTTTCGAAGGAAATGAGAGCCACTTGGAATTCTTTTGGAGAAAGTGTCTTGGAGAATTCGTTCGGACAAATTGTCTGCAACAAAGTTTCCGAAGGAAATGAGCGCCACTTGGAATTCTTTCGAAGAAAGTGTCTTGGAGAATTCGTTCGGACAAATTGTCCGCAACAAAGTTTTCGAAGAAAATGAGCGCCACTTGGAATTTTTTTGGAGAAAGTGTCTTGGAGAATTCGTTCGGAGAAATTGTCCTGAACAAAAGCTTTGAAGGGATCTTTTCTGTTCGAAGGGTATGTGGACTGTTGCAAAAATTCCGAAGGATAAGTGGACCGTTCAAAGCTTCCGAAGGGATCTTTTAAAAAATGCCAAAGGGTATGTGGATCGTTCAAAGCTTCCGAAGGGATCTTTTCAAAAATGCCGAAGGGCAAGTGGAACATTGCAAAAGTTTCGAAGGGCAAGTGGACCTTTTCAAAAAGTCCGAAGGGCAAGTGGATCATTGCAAAAAGTCCGAAGGGTATCTTTTGAACGTTGTAAAGGACATGTGGACACTTGCAGAAAAGCTGAATGGTAGATTGCAAAAAGTCTGAAGGGTATCTTTTGAACATTGCAACGGGCATGAGGACACTTGCAGAAAAGCCGAAGGGTAGCTTGCGGACAAAAAGTTCGAAGAAATGCCTGCGGACAAAAAACCCAAAGAGAAGCCTTGCGGACAAAAAGCCCGAAGAAATGACGCAGACAAAAAGTCCGAAGTAATGGCTTGCGGACAAAAAGTCCGAAGAAATGCCTTGTGGACAAAAAGTCCGAAGAAATGCCTCCCAGACAAAAAGTCTACGAAATTTCGAAGAAATGCCTTGCAGTCAAAAAGTCAGAAGAAATGCCTCCCAGACAAAATGTCTGCGAAAATTGTCTCGAAAGGCCCTTGTCAAAAAGCCTGCAACAAATTCTTCGAAGAGAAAGGTCACTTGCAACTTTGCCGAAGATAAAGTGTGGAAGTCTTATAGGGCATTCTCAAAGGAACAATTCATGTTAAAGATCGAGCAAGTCTACAAGGATCAACGGTGCAAAAGAATTACAAGAATGCCGAAGAAAATGAGATCACGTCAACATGCCGAAGTTTAACGCTAAATACAAAGGATAAAGATCGAGCATATCGAGGATAATCTAAAGGAGCGGAAGCGAACCCATGGTATAGAAAGCAACGAGATGTAAAAAGGGAGGAAAAGGAGCTCGATGGTTAATGGCAAAGTAAACTCAGATGATCCTCTGAGAGCACATGCATTTAACTGGTGTCAAAAGGTCATAAGGAAAGATCCGACAAAGAAAAGAACGTGAACTTGGGACAACAAAAGAATTTGAAAAAGCCCGCAATCAATGTCTTCCAACTGTCTATATAGGAACAACTAGAACTGGTGATGAACTCGATATATCTTCACGGAGCTCGAGATATTTTAATCGAAGTGATCGAGGAAGCGACGCATATAAGTAGAAGTGCAGATGCCTACGATAGTAAAGGCATTTGAACGTTGCCGTTTGAAGCATGAATCGAGACATGAAGTCAGAGTCACATTAAACGCATACTAGAAATGATCGAGGAAGAGGCACAGTTAAGTGCAGATGCCAAAGACAATAAAAAAATTTGAACGTTGCCGTTTGAAGGATGAATCGAGACACAAAGTCAGAGTCACATTGAATGTAGACCAAAAGTGATCGAGGAAGCGGCACAGTTAAGTGCAGATGCCAAAGACAGTAAAGAAAATTTTGAACGTTGTCGAGTGAAGCATGAATCAAGACACAAAGTCAAAGTCGCATTGAATATAGATCAAAAGCTTGAACTGGTTAAGTTCAGTTGAAGTGTGAACACTTCATAGAGAGACAACCCTAAGATGCATCTGTCTATATATGCTACGAACAGAGCATTTGAACGGTGTTGTCTTTCTACTGCTGCTGCAATAATAATTAGAGTGCTAACTCAAAATTGTCGAGAGAGGACATATGCAGACAACGTGAAAGGGGCAAAGAAAATAAGGTGTGTCAAAGTAGAAGATATCTAGACACAGATAAAGGCAGAGAAGCTGAGAAGACACAAAGCTAAGGCGCAGTTACAGACTAGACTTGTAATAGAAAAGTGTACAAGATTCATTCTGAATCTCTTCTGTATTTTTGAAGTTGCAGCTTCATTTCTTTGATAGGTTGGTGCCATTAGAAAAACTGAGTTGGTGCTCAGTTAGGAAGTTGACACTTCCTTATAGTGGGTGCTCTTGAATGTAACCAATGAGGTTTGTCTGTGAGACATTTTTCTGAGGCTGGATTAGAACAGTAGCTTCTAGCAGATTTTCTCACTGTGGTTTTTCCCTCTGGATTTCCACGTTAAAATCTGGTGTTGAGCATTCTTGTGTGTGTGATCTCTGATCTGTTCTTTACTTTGCATATACTTTGAGTATCTTGTTTAAAAGTTCTAAGAACCAGGTTTTAGCTCATCTACTGATTCACCCCTGCCTCTCAGTAGATAGTGTGTTCAACAATATGGATTCCCTCATACTGTAGTGTCTGCCCTAACTCAGAATTTGCAGCCTTTTTCACTTTGTTTTCCAAAAATTTCTAGAATTTGACACTTGCGAAGCATGGAGTGGGGTGAATTCTCACACGCTGTATGGCTGCTTAAACTCAGAATTTGCAGCCTCTTATTTCACTTGGATCCCACATCAGTATGGGGAATTTGCGACTCCCAGTGCTTGAGTCTTTTGGTGATATTGATGGCTTATGTTGCACTTCTCTACTATCATCACCCACTATAAAATATGAGCTACAAACTATCTCAACATCCCTCTCGAAAAGTGGATTATCAAAACATTGAAATTTATTTCTATCCTCTTGTTCAAACCAACTTTACGGTTGATTTAACTCTATATTTGCAACTTTTGATTCTTCTAAGAACTGCTCTAAATCAAAATCTTCTTGAAGTCTAACAAGCTCATCAATTCCCTATCCAATTTTCTTTGCCTTTGCTTCATTCTTTTGCTCCTTGAATTTTTCTGCAACATGAATTTGATTTTTTGCCTCTAGAGGTGCCCTTTTGGTGTTTTCTAAAGAGGTCATGGTTGATTCAAGCTCAAGGGTGAGCTCATCAACCTTAACCTTCATTGCCTTAGATGCATTTAAGGCCTCATTTGCAAATTTGATGGCCACATCCTTGTCTTTAACCATATGTAGATATTCTAATTTCATTGTTTCCATTGCACCCTTAACTGTGTATAAATTTGCCATATTGACAGTTTTGTTAAGGTGTTCTCTCTTCACATTTTGCATTATTTTTTCGAGAGACTTTGTTGTGTTATCCAACCTTGTTAGGTCTTGCACTTCCCTCTTATCTATTACTAACAATTGCTTTTTCCAATCTCCTTCATGAAATCCAGAGTTATGCAATGAAAAGGAACTATTGTTAAGATTAATGAAAAAATCAGCATTCTTTTCTAAAATATACCTTTCCATAGAGTTGTTCTGAAATATTTCTGCTTCATAGGGTTATTTTGAGTGTTCTATTTTCGCCATTTTAGGGTCTTTAGGAACTTCAGAAATTTTTGATGTCAACCTTTCTTCTTCATTTTTATCCATCTTTGGCAGCTCTTTTTGCTGCCTCAAAGTGACTAATTTGTGTTGTTCTGAAATTGCAGCCCTAGGCTGCCCTAAAGTGCTGCCCTTTTGATGGTCAAAGGTCCCCAAAGTGTTAATTTTTGGTTGTTCAAGGGGCAGAATTTCTTCCTCTTGGGTTGGGATATTTCTCCCACTTTTCGTTGGTATAGTGGATGCCTCTATGAATTGTTCACTAACCCCTTTCACATCTGAATTCTCTTGTTTCTTGATTTTTTCATTGGAATCCTTATGAAGGTTCGACCCTCCATCTTTCCCCTTCACAATTACTTGCAGCTCAATCTTTTCTTCCTTTTGCTTTACTGTCAAATAAGGCCTCAACTTCTCACATTTTCTAACAACATTTTCAATCAGCACATGTGCAGCTACAAATTTTTTTTTTTGTTGCCTCACATTAACCCCTAAGATAAATAATAATTGTTGAGAAATATCATCTCTCATTTAGAGTCAAAGTCATAATTGTTTGCATAGAAGTTACAAGATTCTCATTGACAGCTGCAAGGAAATGTTGAAACTTTTTAATAGTAAGATCATCACATTTCAAATCCAACATCAAGACACATTCCTTGATTTTTGCCATAGTTTCTAGAATTGTAACCCTCCTAGCAAAAGAAGGTTCTTTGCTGTCCTCTAAACCTTGGAAACTCTCCACAATCCATTGAAATATCTCCCCCATGGTTTTGTTGCTATAAGGAACCTTGGGAGTTGTCATTCTTGTAATTTCACCAATACAATTGGTAACCAAAAGCCTTATCTTTTTCTCTGGGTGTTTCAAGAGTTGAGTCTGGACCAAGCAAATCATGGAGAGCTGCATTACCAATTCCATTGTCACATATTGTGACTGATTTACTTTGGATAACCCATTTTCTACTGCTTCCAAGATGCTGATTAGGTCACCCATTGGTTGACATGGATGCTCTAGCTTGCTTCCTGCTTTGTAGAGCTTCTCTTTCCTAACTTCTTCCATCATGCTACGTTAATATTTTGATCTAACCCACACGCTGGCAAGATCTAGGTTCTGATACCATTTTAAAGTCCCCAATTCGGGGCAAACTTTACAATCTGAATTTTATCACAAAACCCTAACCAAAGATAATATTTTTTTGATTTTACCAGGAAACTCTAGGTGCCAAAAATCTACCCTAGCTAAAAATTAATGAATTTCACAATGAATATTAGGACATGTAATTAACCATCAAACTCAGCCACAAAACGCCAATATGCAGAAGAATTACAGCAATCTTAAATACCTGCTTTTGGCCATTTTATTTCCATAAAAGAGCTGGAAAATATGATTAAAAATAGTGGTAATTACTGAAATAGTAACAGGTAATTTTAGAATAGATTATAGGCCTGAAATAGCCTATCAAACCCTCAATTTCAGCTTCCTAATCAAGTCGTCCTAGCTGGAAAAATATTATTTCCAGCAACAATTCCAACACAGCCTTAAATAGGGTCTTCAAACCTTAGAAACTCCATGCAACCCTTTCACAAGGGGTCTTCAAGTTGAAAATGACAAAATCTGCCCTAGATGGGCTCCCAACTAAGACGTTGACTACAACAAAGTCGCCATACCCCAAAAGTATATTTTCTAAATTTCTTGAATATTTTATGTAATGTTCCCAAATGGGACAATTAGACAAAATTGGAGTTTTCCAACAAACCCTACCTAATCCAAAACCCCTTATTTCAAAGAATCTGAAAATACAAATTCAATCGGTAACACACTTCGAAAATGGAAGCAATATTTAACAATTGCCTCCACCAAACCTTTAGGCGATTAGGGCAAAAATCAGATTTGATACTTCTAACCCTCCAAAAAATATGAATTGTGTTTTATATTGCAGCCACTAATTTTAGAAGTCAAAATATTCATTCAAAAGTTGAAATTTAGAATTCTGAAATTTATTATCGCAAAATTACAATGAAATTTCATAAATTCACGACTTTCACAATACTTGGAATTTCAATGCAAGTGATAGCTTAAAATGATCACAAAAATAGTAGCTATCAAACAAAATTAGAATTAGAATTTTCCCATTCCAGGAAGCCCACCAAAAGCTATCTTGAAATTCTCAAAACCATAGTTCATTGCTAAAATAATATAATAAATTCATAATATTATCTAGGGCACAAAATCATCCTAAATCATGTGCAAATAAATCCTCAAACAATTTGTCAAGATGGAATAAATTGCTAAAAATACCTCTAAACCCCAAAAGAGGGTTCCGAAGCCAATTAGCCCTCTTGAGAGGGGTCGCCAGTCCTCCAAAGCAAGTTGCCATCCTAAGGATGACTTTCTAGACCAACCCAAGCTCTTCAATCAAGTTCGCCCACCTCTTTTACCTACACACATGCAATCACGAAGCGTCTAAATGTATTTGTCAATTTTCTATACAAGGTGGTTTTCAAAAACACCTTTGTAGGTCCAATTGCATATAACCATGCAAAATGAAGCACAATTTTCAACCCTTGAATAGAGCTGCCTTGAATGTAGGAATGAAGTTTTTCGTTTCCAAACCCTTGCCACACTTGAAGGTTTTCATCTTCAAGTTGTGGTGAAGCTTGACATACTTGATATAACAATTTCAATCATAAAAAATGCATAACCCTTCCAAATGAGCCATTCCTTACCTTTTATATCTCTCCTCCATGTGTGGCGCCTAGAATAAGGAGGGATAGTTTATCTTTTTCTTTTAAAAAAAGATAATATATAAGGCTTCCTTATAAAAAACACTTTAGGCTTTAAGTGACCATGACTCTCAAAAAGGCCCCAAATTAAGTGGAAAATAGATCATAAAGTGCTTTTCTATTAAATGCTTTTGAAGTCCTCAAATGTCCCCTTATTCTTTTTCTCCTTTGGCCTTTTTAGGAACATTTCAAGGCTAAGGATTTATGCAAGTTTATACCAAAAAGGGGGACATTACATTTTAATCCAAATTCAGCTCCTGAATGACGTTGCCCTAGTTCAGAATTAGAGGATTTCATCCCTAATTCCTCTTGACCTTTGAAGGTTTTTGTCTTCAAGGTGGGAGTTAAATTTTTTCGTGTTTAGACTCTAAAATGAAATCTCCAAATAGCATCATCTTTTCAAATGAGCCCTCAACCTCTCAACCTCCTTAAATACACTTCCCAAAGTGGGGTGCTCCGCTTGGAGAGAAAATAGAATATATCAAAATTGTACTTTTCCTTTTAAATTCCCTTAAGAGCTAAAATTAGCCTATGAATTCAAAAAGGCCCCTCAACTCAAAATTAGAACAACTTAACCAAAAAGTACCTTTTTACCATTTGAAAAGGAAATTAGTGCTTCCTTTTTGAACCTCCTTTCCCTTAGCCATAGAAAATACTAAAAACAAGGCTAAGGGTCTTCTTTTTCTTTATGCCAAAAGGGGGACATGACATTCAGTTGATGTAATCTTTGCTTTTCTTGCTTTTTTCTTAAGTGATGTAACCATTGGTTCCTTGGAGCAATATTTGATGCATTTTTCTAATTAAAAAAAAAACAAAAACAGAGGATTCAAGTGATTAGAAAACCAAAACCTATGGGTGATATTGTGAAAAACTAGGTCATAAGAGCAGATTTTGTAGAAAATGGTTATGGGATTAGAAAATTAACCAAGGAACTAAGTAGGAAAATATTGCAAAACATAAAGGAGATGATTTTAATGTTTTTATGGCTAGAGATAATAGAGATTATGTGAAAAATATTGCTTGGTATATAGATTCAGGGGCCCACATGCATGACACGAACAAGAGAGATTGGTGTCTTGACTTTGTAGCATATACATCTAGTTTTAACTTTGCGATTTCTGGTGGAGAGGAATTTAAGGTTGAAGGCAAAAAAATTGTGCAAATAATGTCGAGAGGTAAAAAGTTGCTCTTCATGAGTGGCTTTTATGTGCCTAGTTTGGAAAATAATCTACTTTCAGTCAGTTAGATTATGAAACACAATTTTAATTAGAATGTGATTTTAAGAAATAACAAATGTTATATTGTTGATAAGACTAGAAGGAAGACAATTGGTTTTGGTATTCAATGACATGAGCTTTTTAGATTAATTGATACAGGGGAGGTAAAAAAATCTGCTTTGTTGGCCAAGAGTGGTCAAGACAACAACACACTTTGGCATCAAAGGCATGGGAACTTAAATTAGAAATATATTTCTTTTATGGTTAAAAAAAGTTTGGTGGATGGCCTTTTAGAGATTGTAATCAACAAGGAGATTTTGGCGCATGCCAAGCTGGCAAGCAACACAACGTCATTTTATGAAGGACAAGCTTAGAGAGCTAAGGCAGTCTTTCAGTTGATCCATGCTCACATTTTAGGCACATGAAAATGACATCAATCTCTGGTGTCATGTACTTTTTGCTATTTGTGGTTGACTTTTCAAGTACAAGGTGGGTGTATTTTTTAAGGAAAAATCAGTTGTATTTGATGGGTTTAAAAAAATCAAGGCCATGGTAGAGAAACAATCAAGAAAGAGTATCAAAATCCTAAGATCAGATAATGGAGGCGAGTTTTTTTTTAATAAAATTCTTTGATTTTTATACACAAAAAGGCATGTGGAGGCAATACACCAATGTTTTATTTATCTTACGCCTAAGAGAGATAAAATAGTGGAAAACTATGCATTGATCAGATAATGTAAAATATGGTAGTAAACACATGAATCTGAGATGAAATGAGTAACTACATATTGTTAGTAAGAATGAAGAGAAATGGAAGGCATACGACACATTGACATACTCATGTGTCTATCTCTTATTAATAACAAAGAAGTTATACATTGGTTGAGGAGGTTGATAACCAAATATTAACTAATAGATAATGAATAACTCTTTACTTTAATACCCCCCTTAATGACTAAACCAGAGATTGCGACAAGTTTTTCCTGAAATTTTATAAACGAAATTGAGCCAACAATTTTAATCATTAAATCTACATGCTTGTTAGATATCACTTTGAAATCTGGAGTCATCTGACTTTTTGCTGCTATTTAATGTATGAGCTTTGGTTGGGACCAAAAAAGAGAAAGACTGCTAACAACAAAACATTGATCCGGTCGTATGTAGATAAGTTATATCAGGGTGTCCATCAATTGTCTGTAAAATGATTTATTGACTGGTTATGAGTCATCATTCGTTGATAACTTCAGCCCGACCTCCATAGTTCTGAATCCAGAATCTTGGAGATGTTGATGAAACAAAATATACTAGGTTCACGGAGCTTGATTAAGTCCGTACATGGAATTAATCAACTTGCAAACCATATGATCATTATTAGGTACTCGAAAACCTTTAGAAAACACCATGTAGACCTTCCATTGGAAAATTTTAAGGAACCCACAAAGACAAAACTTATATAACGGGTGACTAATCTTTCTGGATCTGGATTCGCTGGGGTGGCGAGTCTCACAAAAATGGCCATCATCCCTGTGGCAAAAATGGAAATAACATAGAAATTTGTTGTGGATGTAAAGGCAAATCCTAGTAAAGCTTTTGAAATTAATAAAATATTTTGGTGAATTTTAGTTGTATTCTCTAGGTTAGATAGGAAAGCATTGCATAGAATATAAAATCATCGCAAAGCATACAAAGGGATTGACATAACAATCAAAAGCATCACACATAATTAAAAAACATCAATTTTGCATACAAAAGCATCCCATAAAGATGAAAAACTTGCACACAGTTGTTATACAAAAGCCTTTGTATAATTATCATGAGTTGTGAAAGTGTAAAATTTCTAAAGATTTTTTTTTCCCTTAGCGAGCCACTAAATGAAATACTACAACAAATTCAAACTTAGTGACACTAAAGAAAACACCATAATGAATAAAATCTTCTCATGGTAATAAACAAAACATTGCAATCCTAAACAAGCGTCATGGCCCTAAAAAAGCATCACAACGAATAAAAAATCTTATGGTCTATATATATATGTACACAATAAAGGAATTGTTTTATTCTTGACAACTGCTTGTGATTGATGAAACTTTACATAGAAACTTTTTTTTCAAATAACACTACATTTTGGTTACCAAGACATTTCTAGGGAATCCACGAAAGCAATGATAGGCTCTTTCTCAATAGATGACTGATGGTTTGGGAGGTCCAACGAGGCAAGCAATGCCACAAACCGTGGCCATAATTTCTCCGCTCCCTTGTTGTTCACCTAACAAACAAGTTCTTCAACTTTTGCTACATATCTGAATTTGCTAACTATTTTGTATGCTAGATTCATTCTATGAGCCATACAATCAATGAAAATCATTTACGGGCATTGGGATGTTTGGAGTCTTATGCAAACAATTACAATGACCTTGCGCATCACAAATGCTCCATCTGCCCCAACACAAACCAACTTTATTGCAATTGTAGAATCATCCATGCCACCAATCTCCTTCAAACTACTTATTACCAATTCACAAGGTTTTCAGCATTGCAATTTTTGTCATCTTGTGAATAATGAGTAAATGAGGTTGTCTCACATAATTTTCAACAATACAAACATGCATATAGACCCAAGAATTATTATATACTGCTGTGACCTCATCAATAGACAATGACACATTGTGCATGCTTAATTTTCTCTTTCATGTCTTCTTTCTCAACTAGAGCTAGGCATTTCACCCAATCCCAATGATTGCTTTTAGACTAATGAGAATGAGGAAAGTGTGGGACACCAAGAAGTGTGAGCATGGTCTTATATTCAAGTAAATATGGTATAGGACCACCTCTTTTTAGAGTGTGAAAAGCAACAACTAGCTGAACTTTTTTACCTAAATGACTATTTTGAATGATATTTTCAAATTGAGATGTAATTGTCCCTCCATTTTAAGCAATTATTCTTTGAGTTCTCATGTGCTCATATGCTTTTGCATTCCTAATATGAAAACAATCATCCACAGTTTTACCATTTGACAACATGCTTCACAACTCCATTTTCACTTTTCTTTTTGTATATCTTTCCTGCATGCGTCTCAATAGTATCCATTTTTTTATGCATTGTCTTGTCCCTACCAAGTTTACAACTACAAATTATGCATTTGCATTCCTTGAGAACTTCATTTTTATTTTCATTTTCAATAGTTTCAATACATGGAAACTTGGCCACCCACTATAACCTTGAATTCCCTACCAAATCCCATTTTCTTGGCTTTCTCTTTTTGGTAGAATTGAGTGTGGTGGTGGTGCAATTTCCTTGACTACTGGAATTTCCACTACCAACATTCAATCTGTTAGATGTCAGCATCCCAGAAGTAGAGTTGAATTCCAATCCTTCCAATGATGTTGATTCAAGCTCATTCAATGGGATGGCTTCAAGCGGAGGCATTTCATTGTCGTCATCATTGACTGTGTCAATTGAATTATCATTTAACTAATTCTGAGTTTCATTTCGAATGTTATCATCATACCATGGCAATGGTGGAGATAGATCCACTGATATAGATAGTTTATCAAAATAAGATGCAATACTTCATAACCTGGAAGGTCTTGCACTTGTTTGCTTTCCTAAGGTTTCCTTGTTACCTACCGTTTTCCTCTAAGGAAAGCATTTTGTGTTATTATTACAGCTAGATATTTATAGCAACATCACAAACTTGTAAAATCTTCCAATGTTTGTATAAGCATAGCTAAAATGTAAAAGTATTGCTTGCGTATAACAACATTGTGCACTTGAAAAACCATCACTCTTTTGCAAAAGCATTGTAATGCATTGAAAAAGCATCATGAGTTTAGAGAAGTATTGTCAGCTTAGATAAGCATCATAGGGTTAGAAAAGCATCGTGACAATGGAAAAACATTGCGGTGATAGACAAACATTGCAAAATTGGAATAGTATCGCAATGATGTAATAGCATCACATGTTTAGAAAATCATTACATGCTTAGAAAAAGCATCGCATTGATGTAAAAACATTGCAGGATTAGAAAACATTGCACTTATGTAAACGAATTACAGGATTATAATAACTCATTCTAGTAAAAACATTGTAGGATAGTAGATCATTGCAAGTGCTTATAAAAAATTTCTAGCTTAGAAAAGCATCACATTGATGGAAAAATAGCGCTGGTCAATAAAAGTTTGGTAGGGATGGAAAAGCATCATGACTTAGAAAAGCCTCTCTATCTAATAAAAGTTGATAAAAAACATCACAACTTAGAAAAGCCTCTCTATCTAATAAACGTTGATAAATGTATAAAATTTTAGAAATGATTACAAACATGCTTTATATTGGATCAATAGATTTACTTATAGGTTGTAAACTACAACGTTGGAAGAGTTTTCATTTAGATCAATATATTTCTTAGTTCGCATCCTCTAGTGCTTGATTTATTTGGATCCTTTTATACTCACCCAATTGCTGAACAATTCAAATTTCAATCTTGCCAGGAGGAAAAAGTGTTAATTTTCGAGTATATATATTAGTAGATTTAAAACATTTGGGTTGGATATAATGGACGAATTTAATTACATTTCATTTTTTGCCTCTAAAATTTCGAGTGCGATCCTAGGGCCCATAGAATGTGTGGTTATCCAAACATTGTATAAAATCTTGGACCATCAATTTGTTGGCGATCCAAGAACAAAACACCATTGGGATAAAAAATCATTTGGCTACTCGAGTGGAAAAAAATAGTGTGCATGGGTTTTTTTGGCGAATGGCTGTGCAGCCCGACGTTATCTACATAGCCGATCTTTAGTTGTGAAATTGCCAATATTTGCCTAGCTATGAATATTCATAGTTAAAGTGTTCCTTGAGACCTCGTCCGAATCTCCATTCAAAAACCAAATGGAGTTGCTATGGAGAGAAGCAACTAAAATGGGACCACCTTTGTAGTAGGAGCAAATGCACAAGTCTCCTCATTGTTTATGCCCTCATATTGTAAAATTCTTTTCACAACAAGATATGCCTTGTACTTGTTCAAAGTACCATTGGCTTTGCTTTTGACTTCGTCCACCCATTTTCATCCAATGGGTTGTTTAATTGGCAGTCAAGTATCATTAAAAAATTGTAGAAGCGAGAGCAAAATATTGTACTGGATTAACAACCTTGGTTCCGGTCTTCTAAGCCAGTGTCTTTGATTGAGGCATGGCAGCCTCTTGCACAACTAACCATGCATTTCAGCCTCCCGTACATATTGTAGAGTGAATTCACGCTCCACAACTAGTGTGTAAGCTGACTGTAACAAGGTCAACAAGCCTATACATGTCACCTTGCCCAATGCCTAGGGTAGTTACTTTGTCCATCTCACATTAAACACAATACACTACTTCTTAGAGAAATGTACAATGATGTTGGGATTTTATGCTAACTGAATAGTAGACGAGGTTTTTATTCATGCTAGGAACATAGATATCATTCCTTACTATGATTTTTTCAGCATTATTCAACACTATGTAATTATCTCCTATCCCTTCTACTGCAAAGGACTCCCCATCAACTAATAAAACTGAATCAGAAATATTTGTATTTGCATTCAATTTTACACACTAGTCCTTTCGACACGTAAAATGTTTGGATGCTCCGGAATCAATGAACCAACAAATGGTAACATTGTCATTCGAGTACAATGCCACAAGGGCATACTCTTCCTCAGAATCTCATTCAACTTCAATAGTGTTTGCTTGTTGGGAGAGAGCTTACTTTCATTTTCGACAATTCTTTTTGACATGCTTGACCTTATGATGGTAAAATTTCTTCACCTAGTACTTGGAAGATGAATCAGAAGAGATACGCTTCCACTTCCCTTTGATTGAGCAACAAATGCACTATCTGTTTCTCTAGCACTAGACTTATTTCCCTATGTATTCCTGCATTTCTTCTGCAATGAATAAGAACTAACTTGATCAAATGTCAGACTCATTTCTTGTATGTCTTCTTTCTGTATACTTAGTGCGATAGCGTGCTATCAGCATCATCGAGACTAATATGTTTAGAGTTAGAAGGCTATTATCTTCCTCGATCTCCATTGTGAACTATTTTGGAGGCATTCATATTTATTCCATTGCTTTCTTGCAGTTTGTTCAAACTTCAAAGTTGGTGTTGTTACATAGTCAATTGCAATTATTTCCCAGCATTTTGATAAGTTCCGAGTGAAGATTGTAAGTCTGCAACAAGATTGAATTGATTATCCTTTTTAGTTTTTTGGATTTATGTTCTAATAAGTCTATGGTGTAGTGTAATGCCCCTTTGCAAATGTTCAGAGACCTAGCAGGCCGACTCCACCCTTTTTGCTTATTTATTCCCTTGGGAATTGGGGCTTGGGAGGAATAAAGGGAATATTTGGACCCTTATGTGCATTTAACTTTATATTTTTACGTTGAAGATGCCATTAATGCACTTTATGTTATATTTTCACGTTGAGGTGCTTTAAGTCATAACTTATGACTAGAAAGTGTTATTCCCCCCCCAATGGGAGCTAGACCCTTAATGAGTATTTATTACTTATTACTTATTATTTTTTTAAAAAGGGGGCATTGGAAAATGTGAAAGATTTTAGGGTTTGGAGGAGTTATAAAGAGAATTGGAGGATTAATATTATCATTATGTTCATTGTTATTTTCTTTGGAGTTTTGGTGAGCCTACATGTTCATCGGCTTTGCTCAAGGAGTAAAATCCCTTGAGATCCCTAGTTTGGGTGCAGAAAAGACTTTGGACCCAAGCTGGAAGGGCTATTTCGGCGAAATGATTCATCCTCAATCCCTAGTAGTTGTATTTGCAGTTGCTGAAAGGAAGAAATATTAGAAGAATTGCAAGGCGAATAATAAATCTATACAGTGCAGTGTGTGGGGTAATGATATTACAGATAATTCTGATGTATAATTTTGTGAGGGTTCAAGACCCTAGTACCAAGGAAAGCTAATAGAAGAAGAGCCGTACACATTGAGGGTTTTGAGGAAAATGGGCCCAACAAATACTAGTCGTACCTCCCTAAAGACTTCCATAACAAATCGTAGCATGTGATAAAGGAAATATGTGGGCTTCCTAATAGGTAAAGACTCTAATTCATGGTTGAAAAGATACAAGAGTGTGCAAGGGTATCTTGGAGGGATACATGAGTATTGAAAGGGAGGCGCAACATAGGAAAGGAGTCATTTCAGAGCTATAAGGAGCTATACCAAAGCTTTATCTGCCACTCAGGGAACTGTCCATCCTTCTACGTCAGATTAGCCTTCATTCCTAAGTGTGTTTGATTTCATCTTGGAGGTCGGAAACTAATATTCTTCATTCCTGTACTTTTGATTTTCTAAGACAATATATATATATATATATATATATATCATTCTGGCATGGTTTAATGATGAATATATTCAGCAAGTCAATGGATGCATACAAAGTGTTTGTTAAAATGTCTATGACTTGCTTCATGCTTGATATTTATTTGTAAATATGCCCTTGATCAATAATATAATTGCAACCGTTTAAGTGATTGAATGCAGAATTCCTTCATAATAGATTGTATACACATTGTTTGACAAAATGCCTACAAGATAAAAATCAGAAATAGTGCAAGTTTGGAACAAATGTCTCCTGGTTGGGGATATTTCAGTGGTATCACAACTGGTTCTCTTGCTAGCCTGTGAGATTTGAATAGTTTTATGCAAAATAGAACTTTCATATGCAACCAAGTGCGGGTGTGAATAAGTATTATCTAAGAAGAAGACCATTGAATCCGGTAGCTAAGACAAAGGGAGTTCCTACTGATTTTTCAGTTGGGAACGTGATTGAAGAAATGGGTGAGGACAGAGGTCAAGTGGCTGATGTAGATGATCCTGATGATGTATTAATGAAAAAGGTGCTCATAAATATAGTCAAGCAGCAGGAGCAAACAAATTTATACTTGAGTCAGCTTACACATCATTTAGGACTATGCAACAATGATGGTGGTGGAGTTGCAAATAGGGAGGCAAGCCATATTGCCCCTCACATGACTAGTTCACCTAGTGTGTTGCCGAGACCATTTATGCCTACCTTTTTGTAGGAGGCAACACCAAATAGACCAGAGCAGCGAAAGGAGCCAAAGGAGGTTGTGTTATGGAGAGCTTACCAGTAGTTGGGGGCTGATATTTAGGCAGCTATGCCTTTTACGGATTACTATAGGTGAAAGTCTAACACTAGATCACAGTAGGATAGAAGTGGTCCTAATCAGGATATGCATAGACGTTTGGGAAAACTTACCCTCCCAAACTTTGATGGTTCGTAGAAGTGCACAGTGAGGGCGTGGGTCCAGAAGCTAGGCACATATTTGGAGTTGAATCTCATGCATGAGATAGAGGTGATTAAGTTTGTTACCATTCATCTACAAGGAGATGCAGATGATTGGTGGCACCATGGGTTGTTAACCCAAGGGCACGGCTTCATTTATACATTTGGAGAGTTCACACAGATGCTGATAGATAGGTTCGATAAGAAGGATCCTGAGATGTTTTTTAGAGTGTTGACACATTTGAGACATGTTGGTATGCTTGATGTCTACATTACGGATTTTTAGAGGTTGTCAGTCATGGTTTTGGATGTTTCTGAAAGACGATTGACCTCCTTATTTATTGAGGGATTGATAAAGCCTTTGCGGGGTTGGATGTAGGCATTTGGTACACGTTCACTATAGGATGCTATCAGGAGAGCACGAGACTTGGAGTTCTCTACTTCCAAGTCAAGATTTCCATCGAAGTTCCCTGCTAAGCCTTTTCCACTGAAGCAGGACAAGGGCCTTGAATTGTTGAAGCCTTACATGATGAATGAGGTCAAAGATGAGTTGCGGAGGAAGAAGTTGTGTTTCACATGCAAAGACCCATGGGAACCAGGACACAGGTGCAAGGGAAAGGAAAAAATGCACTACATTGAGGTTATTGGAAGCACAACCATTAAGGGGGGGGTGAATCCATGAGCTCTTAAAACTTTATTTCAATTCTTTTAGTTTGTTAGTCAAGCATCAATACAAAATCCATAGAGCAATCAAACCACAACAATGAACATAAAGACATAACACATGATATAGGTGGGAAATCCTTGAAGGGAAGAAAACCCACAGTGATCACTGCATGGACTATTTGTTCTAAATCAGATATGCAATGAGTCAACAAGATTGTTGAGCACCCACTTAGCTTGAGGCACCAACTTGACAAAAAGATTTAGCAAGCACCCACTTGCTAGGAAACACCAACTCTCTAATTTGTATACCAATCTATAGGAGGCTTCAACCCCCTTTGCCAAGCACCAACTCAGCTGCTTCAGATCATCCACTTTTCTCAATTGTTTTTGTCAACAAATGATGGTACAATTCTGCTCTCTCTCTACTTATCAACCTCACATTTACTTTGTTGCTTTTCTGCTTATCAATCAAATAGACACATTAGGCTCTCTTTCCTCTCTGCTCTTTATTTTCAAAGACTTTCCCTCTCTGCCTTCTCTACTCATCTCTTTTCATAGATTCTGAATGAATCATTCGATGATTTCATACTCATGCCTCTCTAGCCATCCATTCCTCAACAGATCTCTACTCTGCTCCTTAGCGAATATCAATCCTTTATTTCCATACTTCAAAAGGACATTTTGATCTTTTGCCTATATACAAGACAGTACTCAACAATCTCTTGAAGGTCGGCCAAACAAAACTCTATAGTTGACTACGTCATGATTTATTCTCTTTTGCAAACAAAATTCCCATTAGCTTATATAAAATTTCATTCACATAGGTCGGCCTGAGTGAAACGAAGCTTGGATAGATCTAGCAATCATTAGAATACATTTAGTGTCGGTTTGATGAAGTCTGTAACGGTCTTGATGCAATTTGTAGTAGCTCTAATGCAGTCTGTAGCAAGCCTTATGTAATACGTAGCAAACCTGATGTAATCCGTAAGAAGCTTGATGTAATCTGTAGCAACCCTGATGCAGTTTGTAACATGCTTAATGCAGTCCATAGCAACCCTGATGCAGTTTGTAACATGCTTAATGCAGTCCATAGCAACCCTGATGCAGTTCGTAGCATGCCTGATGTAGTCCGTAGCAACCCTGATTTTGTCCGCTGTTGTCTGATGTAGTCCGTAGCAACTCTGATGTAGTCTGTAGCTGCTCGCATAAATTCCTTGACAACAATGACCATATTCTTTATTGAATAGCAAACCCTTTGACATCAATGACAATATCTCAACGAACTCCCCATTTGTCATTGATGGAAAACGTTTACAAGTTGATGACTTGAACAAATTTTATCATTCAATGAACATACCTTTACACCAGAATATGACCTCGGTTTACTCTAACAACTATCTCTACTGTTGCATTATTTCTGAAAATAGTCAGCTTGCTAAATCTCCTCCTAGCTTGCAAATTCTTCCCCTTTGACATCAATGGCAAAGGGTTGCACAATTTGAAGTCTATTTGATCCCAAACAAAGTGCTGCTTCTTCAGAACTGGTAATATTCATCTTCATTTCCCTGATGAGAATGTCATAAACTTTTCCTTAGAAGACTGCAAGATACTGCTCACTGCCACTTGAACATCTTTTGACTGTCATAGACTCTTGACTGTTGATCCTCGAAGCTAAGATACCCTAAGGTTAGCTCCCCCTCAGTGAATACCTTTCTTAATAATTGATAGAAGAAGGAATTGATCCCAATTACTGCTTGAAGAACTCAAATGTTGCCCTTGGAAAAGGTTTTGTAAAAATGTCTGCAATTTGTTCTTTTGTGGTTACATACTCTAGTTTGACAATTTGATATACTACCTACTCCCATAGAAAATGATACTTGATTGGAATATGCTTAGTCCTAGAATGCATGACTGGATCCTTAGAGATGTCAATGACACTGGTATCGCCACAAAATATAGAAATTGGATTGTCATTCTTGATCTTAAAGTTAGTCAAGGTTTGTTTCATCGATAAACCCTGTGTGCAACATGTTGCTTTTGCTATGTACTCAGCGTCAACTCTGGACAAGGAAACTAATGGTTGTTTTTTACTTAACCATGACACAAGACTTTCCAAAAAAGAATGCACCACCACTTGTGCTCTTTCTGTCATCAATGCTACCTGCCCAATTTGCATCTATATATGTTGTTAAAGTGAAATCCTTACTTTTTGAGTACCACAAAGCAAAGTCCATAGTACTTTTGAGATATCTGAATATCCTCTTGATTACTTATAAGTGTGTCTCTTTTGGTTTTCCCTGAAATCTGACCACTAGACCTACTGTTTGCATGATATCAGGTCTCGATGCAATAGTATACAACATATTTCCAATCATAGATTTGTACAAGATTTAATTGACTTCGGATGACATATCTTCTTGACTCAACTTGCAACTTCTTTTCGTTGGAGTACTTACTGATTTAGTCTTCCATATCAAACTTCTTCAACATTTCCTTAATGTACTTAGCTTGAGAGATGAAGATTCCCTTATCTGACTGAACTACTTGCAATTCAAGAAAAATTGACAGTTCCCCTAACATAGACATCTCAAATTCTTGTTGCATTACTTCTGCAAACTCCTTAGGCATCTTGTCAGAGTCACTACCAAAGATAATATTATCAACATACACAACCATGATTAATTGATGCTCACCTTCTGTTTTGATGTGAAGATTGCTATTAGCAACACCTCTCTTCAAACCTTGATCCATTAAGTATCTGTCAAGTCTTGCATACCATGCTCTAAGGGCTTGCTTTAGCCCATATAATGCTTTTTTCAGTCTACAGACATAGTCCTTATTTCCTGATAAAGAGAAACCTTCAGGTTGCTCTATATACACTTCTAAATTTTCACTGAAAAATGTAGACTTTACATCCATTTGATATATCTTGAAATTCTTGAAACCAACATATGCCAAAAACAGTCTTATGGCTTCCAGTCTTGCCACAGGTGTAAAAGTTTTTTCAAAGTCATCACCTTCTACTTTTGCATAGCCTTGCTTTGCTTCTTGTGACCTGACCATCTTCATTCAATTTGTTCCTAAAAACCCATTTGGTTCCAATGACATTCTTGTCCTTAGGTCTGGGAATAAGTTTTCATGTCTCATTTTTCTCAATGTGATTGAGCTCTTCCTCCATAGCATTCACCCAATCCTTATCACTTCTAGTTTTTGAAATTTTTTTGGTTCTATCTTTGAAAATAGAGAGAAGTTTACATTTTTTGATGTATTTATAAATCTTCACCTAGTTTGCACTCCAACATTAATATCATCAAGATTTGATTTTCTGCAAAAATCTAGAAGGTGCCCTTGTATCTTCCCATTCTTCTTCTTGACTTTCTTTTGCTACTTCTTCTGATTTTCTTTCTTCTTCCTTGAGGCCAAGCTCCTCTGCATGATCTCTTGGTTGTGTGCTAACCTTCTTAGATCTGGGTTCATCCACTTGCACATGCGTACTCTCTACAATCTTCTGTAGTCTTTTGTTGTAGCATCTATATGTAGAACTACCGGAAAAATATTCAAGGAAGATGCCCTCATCAGCGCTTGAATCAAATTTTGCTAGATCCTCTTCATCTCTCTTGATGAAACACATGCTTCCAAACACTGTAAAGTGTTTCACTGAAGCTGGTCGGCCTTTCCATAGTTCATAAGAAGTCTTATTGTTGTTTATTTTGATTTGATCTTTGTTTAGAATATGAACTGCTGTGTTTACAGCCTCTCCAAAATCTATCAAACAATTTGGACTCATTTAACATTGCCCTGGCCATTTCTTGAATAGACATGTTCTTCCTTTCTACCACACCATTCTGCTGTGGCGTCCTTGCAGCTGAAAACTCTCTTGATTCCATGTTCCATACAAAAGTCATCAAACTCATTTGACCAGAATTCTCCTCTATCAGATCTTAGACACTTGATTTTTAAGTCCATCTCATTCTCAATTAGAACCTTGAACGCCTTGAACTTATCTAGAGCCTCATATTTCTCTTTTAAGAAAGCAATCGAAGTCATTCTAGTGTAATCATCAATGATAAGCATGAAGTAACTTTCACCTTAAATACTTTGAGTTCTAGTTGGACCACATAGATATGTATGAATCAACTCTTAACGGTTTTGTAGTTGAATATTCTTTTGTCATGAACCTTCTTCTTTTCTCTTTTCCATGTTGACATGCCTTACACAGGGTGTTTGCAGGGTTAGTGATCTTAGGCATGTTCCTAACTGATTTCTTAGTACTTTACTAAGTTGTCAAAGTTTATGTCTCATTCTTCTATGCCAAAGCCAACTCTCATCCACTTGACTCATCAAACACCTGTTCTTCTTGATCTTATTCAAAACATACAAATTATTCAGTCCTGTTAGCATTTGCTACCAATCTTCTTGAACTTGCTTTTCTTATTTCACATCCTTTAGCATGAAACGTCAAATTATATCCTTGATTGCACATTTGACTAACACTCAGAAAATTACGCTTCAATCCTTTTAAATATAACACATTCTCCGTTTTAGTTTTCTCATTGTCAAGGGTTAGTTTTCCTTTTCCAACAATATTAGCTATTATATTGTCTCCAAACTTGACTATACCTTCAGTAGTCTTCTTCAAATATATAAATTTATTCTTGTCACCTGTCATATGGCTTGAACAACCACTATCAATGTATCATTTCAATCTCTCATCTTGAATGTGAAAAACAGCTTGTGTTAACATGAATTCTTCTTCCTGTGGACCATCATTTTCTTGCTCCCTTTTCTGTATTTTATAAAGCTCTGACTTCTTATCAATTTGAACATACACCTTCCTGTTTTGACTAGTGTTTTTTTTCATAACCCAACCTACAGAAGCTTGCAATATTTTCAATTCTATTATGTTTGTAATAAAGAACACTGTTTCTATTGATATCTGACCCTTGGACAAATGAATTTGAGAATCTTTTTGGAAATCCATGACTATTCATATCACTTCTCCACTCATGATTGTTTCTAGCATTTGATCTACAATCTATAGCTCTATGTCCAACCTGATTACAAGAAAAATAGTATCCATAGAAGAAATTCATGTACCTTATTGTGGTTGCTTAATAGGATTTTTGAAGGGCATATTGACTCTTTTGTTATCTCTGAGAGGAGCGATAATCTTCTTGACCTATCCTGACCTTTGACTGTCATTCACAATTTCAGATTTCTTGAGAGCATCAACATGTTTTTGGCTTACTGATATTATGCTCTTCCTTGCTACTCTTCTGGTCATCCGTGTATCCAAGCCTTGTTTTAATGATAGGTGACCTTTGATTATTCAATATGTCATCAAGAATTCCATTGCTCTTTTCAAACTTTTGACAATTTTTCAATTTTACCATGAACTGTTCCAAATCTGACTTCAATGAACCTATCTCAGATTTGTACTCATTGCACTCTCCTTGGACTTCAAACTTGCATTTGTTTTTTCTAATTGAGTCTTGAGATTGTTGATGACCTCCTCAACTTCCTTGGCACTGTTGGTCATTTCTTGGCCCCCATATCAATTTTGCCTAAGTATGGGAAGATGGACTTTCAAGTAAGAGAATGGCAAGTCTTTGGGAAAACTTCGGGTTTCTAGCGCAGCTCAACTTCTTCATTTTATAATTAATCAGTTAAGCAAAATCTGTAGTAAAGAGATGCCGAAAGTCCGATTTGGTCCTTGAGGGTGCTGCTCAGGTTTTCTAAGGAGTAAGTCTTCAACCTGAAGAAGTCCGAAATGAAGAAGAAAAACAAAGAGAATTCCTTCGGAAAGTTTTTCGAAGGAAAAGTAGAAGGGAAGGAGAAAACCTTCGGACAAAACTCCGAATGAATTCCTTAGGGGATTTTGCTTGAATGAATTCCTTCAGGGTTTTTGCCCGAAGGTTTCAAGGAGAAAGCAAGAGATTTCTTTCGGAGAGTTTTTTTCAAAGAAAAAAAACAACAATTGTCCACGGGAAACAAAACTGAAGAATTCCTTCGGAAAAGTTTTTTCGAAGAAAAGCCGAAGAAAGAAAAGAGAAGGAAAAAAGGAAACCTTCGGACGAATTCCTTCGGACAATTTGTCCAAAGAAACTCCCGAAGGAGGCTTGAACAAGGAAAAGCCGGTGGAAGTAAGTCCAGGAGATTTTGGGAAAGCCAATGAAGAAGACTTCGGGAAAACAAACTCCGAAGTCTTCGTCAAGGAAAAATTCGAAGGCTTGGAGGGGACAAAACCCGAAGACTACCAAAGTAAAGGGAGAAGACTTTGGGAAACCAAGTCAAGAAGTCTTCATCAAGTAAAACTCCGAAGTCTTCAACAGGGAAAGTTCGAAGTAAGTAGACTCAAAAGGCCCGATTTACTCTGCAAGGAGTAAATTGGGATTATCCAGTGGCTTAGCTTGAAAACGCTTCTTAAGTCGAGTAGCTTGGAAAACCCGAGCTACTTTGCAAAGAGTAAATCGGGTTTCCAACGTTGCATGACTCAATGAGATCAATCCACAACACGCTCTAAGGATTGATAGTGCATGATAGCCATAGTAAGGACAAATGAGAGGCTGCCAAATGGCACAGGAGTACCTAGCTGGCAAGGAGATCGACGGTGCATAGGTGTCTACAATGGGAGGATCCATGGCATAGGTCAAGGATCCGAGGCAACATCCAATGGCCAATCAGCAAGGGGAGTCCACACGGTTGGTAGTTGGAATTATAAAGGCTCTCATTCGTCATAGTTCGCTCCCCACAATCGTCATTCGATGCTTAAATGTAGCGTGGCTGAAACACATGGAGCCCTGCATCCTTTCAGCAGGGCACGTAAAGAGAAATAAGCCACGTCAATCTTGAGTGCAAAGATTAAATGTGTCGTGCCAAGAAGAGATAGTCCAACCGCTCACAACATGGCTTCTCAGATGCGCCAAAGAAAAACTTAAAGACGGGAGGGGCTCGAGAGGATTGTTTAGTGATCTTGAGCGGCGCATTTAGGGACAAAGACAACATCAGAGTTCCAACCATCAGGTACTTCTTTCTTCCCCTTCTCTCTCCCCCTTTTTCTATATAAAGAGGTCTTGGAGCCAAAAAAATAATCCCTGGAATGGTGATAGAATCACTCTGCGAAAATCGCTGTGTAATAGATCTTTGAAGCAATAAAGATTATTTTACCTATCTCTTTGTCTGAAAATTGTGTTGAGTTAGCTTGTGCACAATAGTGTTGTGAAGAAGCGTCCTTCCAACCTTATTGTCCTTTTTTCTTGCTTATTTTCAGGTGTTTTCCAATTAGTTGCAGCTCTGAACTTGAGCTTTTTCGCCATTAATGGACGCTTATTGTGGATTTAGAAATCCCTCTTTGCTTCATGTATGGTTTAGTGAGCCTAGTTTACGAAATATTTATGCAAGTTAGCCGGTTAGGAGGTTGTGTAAGCAAACTTATCTTATGTTGAATTAGTCTCATTCCCCAGACCAAGTGGATCACTTATTTTTAGTGCATCACCTCCCTTAGCTTAGATTTCTTTTCAGGTAATCCTCCTATCCCTTTTCCTTAGCCATTAGTAGATTTTAGTGTGCGAATCAAGGAGCTAAAGTGAAGCACTTGAGGAACTAGCCTTATTAGAAAGCCTAGAGGTTCAACCTCACCATAGGATACCCACATCCTGAGGTTGTCTCCATGCTTGTAGTTGGAAGTGAGAGAGGTTGAAGAACTCTCCCACAAGGGTGCAATTCCAAACTATAACAGTTCTAGCACGCCCGGTGGGACAACTACCATTTTATTTTCATTTTTTATGAAAGATTTGTCAAATTTGATGTTTTGATCATTTTGCATTAGTGGTAGCATTCATCCTTAAGCATTTGGCGACTTTGAAGAACACAACTATCTGGTGGCAGCATTAGCCATTTTTCATGTCAAAGGTAACTACAAGATCAACGACTAGAGGTTTTCCTTCCGAGTTTGTTGAGTCGCCTTTGAACTCAGCAAGGAGGTTACGGTTTGCCCGTAGTCATCCATACGTAGGGTACCCCCCTCCTAGACCAGTCATAAAACATACTTACACAAGGAGATCTTTGTCAGCGCCTCTTGCTGCTATGATTTCCCAAAGAGCTTTTGTGGGCCTTAGCGGCCAAAGCCCTTTGAACCTACCACAATATGATCCTATGCCAGTAGCAGCCCTCAAAAGTGTTTCTTATTACACAAGAGACTAAGCTATAACTCCTATTGAGCACATAATGAACATAGCCAACTTCTGTAACATTCACAATATCACAGTGGAGAATGTGGTTGTTAGGATATTGGATGTATCCTTCAAAGGAAAGGCATTAGACTGGTATAGGGGCCTAGCTCCTAATTCTATCCATTCATGGGACGAGCTGACAACAACCTTATGTAAAAGGTTTGCAGATAAGAGTGATCATCTATCACTTGTAGAGCAGCTGACCACAATCAAGAGAGCTCCTCATGAAGTCATGCAAGACTTCTATACGAGATTTTAGAAGGCATGGAATAGAATTCCAGCAGCTTTTAGACCATCTCCGAGCTTTGCTCTTTTGTATTACTTGAAGGCTCTCAACAGTGACATAGCTGTAATGATTCAATCTATGGGAGGAGACATATTGCCAGATGCATACGAGGTGGCCATCAAGGCAGAAAATTGCTTAGTTCAGGGTGATAAGCTTATTCCCAAACCCCCAAAGCCTCTTTTTTCAAAGATCAGACCACCTCCTGCAGTCATTCCTCTACTTGATGTTATACTTCCAACGCCAATAATTGCTGCTGTGCCTTCACCTAAGCAAGAGAAGGCCTCTACTAGTGGATCCAACGACTCCCAAGAGTAGAAGAATTACTTGGAATTGAAAAGCATGATCCAATCCTTGGGGAATGATGTGGTCAATGTCAAGAGGCAAGCTTACAGCAAGCCTTATCAAGCTCTGTATCAGCCTCAACAGCAGCGTTATCAAGCTAATAGGCCACCTTACAAAGGAGGTTTCCAAGGACAGGGGCAGCCTAATTATGCTAGGCAGCGTAATTATAATCCGAACGTTGTAGGCCCTTCCAACTCCTTGGTCCCGGTTTAGAACAATGTGGCTCAGGAGGCTGAAGGGACAATGCCTTGGAATCATTCTTTTGGACAATCCATTGTCCCAATGAATGGCCCCAACCAGGCGTTCAATGATCAATGGCAGCAGGCTGTTGCTTATGGATATAACCAAGCTCTTATGGCCCAAAGCACAGAGGTGCCCACGCTGACAAAGCAAGAGCAGCCTCCACAAGAACAAGGCTCGGATCAGGGGTCAAATCAGCCAGAACCCTGAATGGTCATCAGTGAGCAAGAGGAGTGCTATGCCTCCAATCTGTAGGCTACTCCCAATTTGGCTCACATCCCAGTCTCAGCAAACACAAGGTTCAAGAGAAGGAATATGGGTGACAATCAGGAAGCTTTCAAAGAACCTCTTGTCACCGCTCCACTGACAAAGCCAGTAGTAGTAACTCTCAAAACCCAGGCAAAGGCTGGGGTACGCCAATCAACATTGTGGAGCAAATGAAAAAATCCAGTGTGAGCGTACCAATGTGGGACATGCTTGCCATGCTCGGTCAAGTAGACATTCTTCAAAACGGTTTGTCCAAGATGAGTGTTTCTACAGCTGCAAGTAAGCAACCAAGCAAGGAAGTTAAAGTCTTCACTAATGCAGCCAAGAGTCCTTTGGGAGAAAGGTCAAGTAGTGTGACCAAGCCCCCCCATTCTACATCTCATTAATCATCGGTGATTCCTTGGTGCACAATTGCTTGGTGGATAGTGGGGCCAGCACCTCAGTCATGCCAAAGTCTATCGCTGACCAGTTGAACCTCAAGTATGAGCCGTACACCAAGGGAGCCCTGCAGCTTGATGGTTCTTCCACAAAGCCATCAGGTATCATCAGGGATTTGAGCCTAACCTTGCATGTTTGTCCTAGCGTGTCCGTGGTGCAAGACATGTTGATCCCGGATGTCACTCCTTGCTTTGCGTTGTCTTTCCAAAGAGTTTACAACCAAGATTGGGGGTTACCTTGCAAGAAATTGGTCTTACATGACGTTCAGAACAAGGTATGGGACTAAGGTCTCAATCAACGTTGAACACATGGCACAATTCCATATTGAACCCCATCAACCAGATAACATAAACCTCAATTGTACCATCCTTGATGAGGATGGGTTTACAATTGGTCAGGAGTTGAACACTCATCTTGAAGAAGTTCCAGACTTGTTCTTGGATGAGTTATGGGGAAATAACCGATTTTTCAATCTTTTGGAGGGTGTTGAGGAAAGAGACATGGGTGTCTATCTGCTACATGAAGAGAATCAACCCATACCTTCCCTCATTTTACCTAAAGAATACCCCAATGGTTTATGGAAGTTGTTCTTTGATGGCTCAAGGGGCAAAAACAGTGCAGGTGTTAGGGCAATGTTGATTTCACCCTTAGGTAATAAGCTTTTCTCTTCCTACAGGTTTTATTTCGGCTGCTCTTCAAATGCAGTAGAATACGAAGGCTTGATCGATGGCCTTCAATGGGCCACCAAAAGAGGAATGAAACTACCGCAAGCTTATGGGGACAATGAGCTCATAGTAAACCAAGTCAGAGGCTTGAACATCATAAAAAACCCTTTGATGAGGTCCTACAAAAATAGAGTGTGGGACCTGATTGAAGATTTTGAAGCCTTTGACGTTCAAGCTGTCTCAAGAAATCAGAACTAGCATGCTTATAGGTTGGCAGCCGTGAGAGCTCAGTTTGACATTCCAAGTGAGCTGAAAGAAATCAAGGTTCAACCACATGTCAAGGTGGTGGTGAGACCATCAGTGCCGGCTAATGAAGCCCACTAGTAGGTTTTTGAGAGTGATAAGCAAATTGCTTGCTTCTTACAGCAGGACGCTGAGTTCTCCTCCAACCAAGCTAAATTGCAGCATCAATATGAGGATCAGATTCTTTAGCTGAAGTCAAACGAACTTCCTAAGGGGCTGGTTACACTTGAGGGCCTTTTTTATGAAGGAGACCATATGAGGAAAGAAAAGGCAGTGATGTCTATTAAAGAAGAGAACTATGAGAGAGTCCTTATCTTCAAAGACAAACTTTTCAAGCTTGGGAAGGTAAACAACAACGCTGAGAGGCATTCTTTCATAGCACTTTGCCAAGAGTATGCAAACATTTTTGCTTGGGAGTATAGCGACCTAAAGGGTTTTGATTCTAAGTTAGCTCAACATACTATAGAGTTGGAGGCCAATGCCAAGCACGTAAGACAAAAGCAAAGGCCCGTTAACCCCAAGATTGAGGAGATGATGAGGAAGGAGCTAACCAAGTTGATCGAGTACAGGATCATCTTTCCCATCAAACACTCATCATGGGTAGCCAACTTGGTGCCTGTAAGAAAAAAGAGTGGGGAGATTAGGCTATGTGGACTTCAAAGATTTGAACAAAGTCTCCTTGAAGGATCACTACCCTCTGCCATCCATGGAGCAACTTCTCCAAGTAGTTGCAGGATTAGAATGCTTCTTTCTGTTGGATGGATTTTCTAGCTACAACCAAGTCTGGGTGAAAGATGAAGATCGGTACAAGACTGCCTTCACCACCAAGTGGGGTACATATGCATACCAAAAGATGCCTTTTGCTCTATCAAATGCTGGTGCAACTTTCCAAAGAGCCATGAATATGGCTTTCCAGGGGCTGCTAAACCAAATGGTGCTGGTATACTTGGATGACATCACAGTTTTCTTCAAGAATGCCAACAAGCATATGGATCACCTGAGGCTGATTTTCGAAAGATGCCGAGAGTATGGGATTTCATTGAATCCCAAGAAGTGCGTGTTTGTCGTGCATGAAGGCAAGCTACTGGGCCACATCGTCTCAAAGGAGGGGCTGTCCACTGATCCAGAGAGAATAAGTGCCATCTTGGCCTTATCCTTGCCCAAACATAAGAAGGGACTCCAAAGTTTCTTTGGAAAGATAAATTTTGTGAGAAGATTTATCCCCGATTTTGCAAGTTTGGTCAAGCCCATCATTGCTATGCTGAAAAAGAACCAAGTGTTCACTTGGTCAAATGAAGGCAAGTCAACATTTGAGGCTATCAAGCAAGCCATCACTCAAGCACCCATACTTATGAACCCTGATTTCTCAAGGGATTTCATATTGTATGATTTTGCCAATATTGATAATATATCAGCTATGCTGATGCAAAGAAATGGTGAAGGACTTGAGCAACCATTAGCATTTTTTAGTCAGGGGCTTGAAGAGTATGAGGTGAGGTATACCTTTGTAGAAAAGCAAGTCCTTGTAGCAGTAAGGACCCTTAAGAAGTTCAGGCTAATGCTATCCAACAGCAAAATCCACCTTATAGTGTCTCATCCTGGAGTAAGAGACTTCCTTCTTAACAAGGATTTGAGGGAAAAAGCACTGGTTGGATTACTAAAGTCACGGAGTATGACGTGGAGATCAAGGTCACTAAGCTAGTAAGAGGTAAAGGCTTATGTGAGCATATGGTTGATGACCTTAATGAAGACAAAGAGGTCATCTTGGTAATACAAGATAACCTACAAGTAGATGCACCTCCACCTCACACTAGTTGGCTCTATGATATGACACACTTTCTGCTAATAGGTGAGTGCCCTCAAGGTATGGACAAAGCAAAAAGAAGGTATTTCAGACTTTAGTCCATACCTTATGCTTTAGTTGATGGGGTTTTGTTCGGAAGAGACCTCAATGGAGTGCTCCTGAGGTGCGTAGATAATGATCAAGTAGCGAAGCTTTTGGAGCATTTCCATGATGGACCTGTAGGAGGTCATTTTGCTCTAAGGAATACTGCAACAAAGATCATGAGGGCTGGTTACTAATCGCCCAGCCTCTTCAAGGACGCTTATGCATCGGTGAGGAAGTGTTAGGAATGTGCTCTTTTCACGGGTAAGCAAAGGCTAGCGGCTTTCCCTCTCAACCCGATTCAAGTAGAGCAACCATTCATGCAGTGGGGTTTGGAATTCATTGGACTAATCAACCCCCCATCAAGTGTAGGGCATAAGTTGGTGCTTACTGCAACTGATTACTTCACCAGGTGTGTGGAAGCCATTGGATTGAAGGAAGCCAATGAAAGCGCAGTCTTAGATTTCTATGACAACATTGTGACCAGGTTTGGTGTTCCATCCACTATCATATCTGATAATGCTTTGGCTTTCCATGGTTTGAAAAAAAGTGATGGGCTCTCAAAATGGGCATTTACCTCAGCACTTCCTCAAACTATTATTCTCAAGGCAATGGGCTGGTTGAGTCCACAAATATAAATTTGCTGACGATTATCAAGAGGACCATGGAGGAGAATCAGAGGACGTGGCACACCAAGTTGAAGACAGCCTTGTCGTTTTATCAGGTAACTCCTAAAGTTGTTGTTGGCAATTCTCCATATGTTCTAGTATATGGAAGGGAGGCCAAGTTACCCATTTCTCTTGAGCTGCCTACATTAGAGCTAGCCCATCAGCTGGAGTTGCTAGAAGATGAACCCATGAATGTGAGATTGGTAGAACTCACAGAACTTGAGGAGACAAGGGATCTTGCAATGAAGACGTTGGAGGCACATCAAGCTCATGTTAAAGAGGCTTTTGACAAGAGAGCTACAGCAAGGACTTTCAAAGAGGGAGACCTGGTTCTCAAATGGGACTCAAATAAGGCCAAACCAAGCAACCATACTAAGTTTGACAGCTTGTGGATTGGCCCTTATTTGATCCACGGATGCAAACAACAAAACGCCTTCCAGTTCGCTCAATTAGACGTAGAGGTATTACCAATCCCAATCAATGGGATTCATCTGAAGCCTTGCTATTGAGAGTTTGCAGCCATTGTATATATTATTGTTCGCTTCGTTTAGTTTTTTGTGTTTACCTCTAAGTGCCTTGTGCACATCCTTTTCAGTTGTGTGTTTCTCTTCCCTAAGTGCCTTGGGCACATTTTTCTTTCGTTTCGGTGGTTGTTGCTTCAAGGGAATTTTTTAGATAGAGCCTGCCATGTGTAGAAAGCAGTGACTCCATGCCCAATGGATTGGATGGGGTAAAGGTATTGGGTTCGTCAAAACATAGCAGGCATGCTTTCCTGCGAGTCGCCAAAATGTTGGCCATTTCTTGGCCCCCATATCAATTTTGCCTAAATATGGGAAGATGGACTTTCAAGCAAGAGAATGACAAGTCTTTGTGAAGACTTCGGGTTTTCCAGCAGTGACAACTTTGGGTTTCTGGGGCAGCTCAACTTCTCCATTTTATAAGTAATCAGTTAAGCAAAATCCAAAGTAAAGAGGTGCCGAAGGTCCGATTTGGTCCTTGAGGGTGCTGCTTGGGTTTTCTAACGAGTAAGTCTTGATCCTGAAGAAGTCTAAAAAGACGAAGAAAAACAAAGAGAATTCCTTTGGAAAGTTTTTCGAAGGAAAAGTAGAAGTGAAGGAGAAAACCTTCGAACAAAAGTTCGAAGGAATTCCTTCGGGGATTTTGCCCGAAGGTTTCAAGGAGAAAGCAAGAGATTTCTTTTGGAGAGTTTTTTCTGAATATAAAAAACAGTGAGAAAGAGAATTCTTGTGGACAATTTGTCCGCGGGAAACATAACCGAAGAATTCCTTTGGAAAAGTTTTTTCGAAGGAAAGCTGAAGAAAGAAAAGAGAAGAAAAAAGGAAACCTTCGGACAAAATGTCCAAAGGAATTCCTTAGGACAATTTGTCCGAAGACACTTCCGAAGGAGGCCCGAACAAGGAAAAGCCCGTAGAAGTAAGTCTAGGAGACTTCGGGAAAGCCAAGGAAGAAGACTTCGGGAAAACAAACTCCGAAGTCTTCGTCAAGGAAAAATGCAAAGGCTTGGAGGGGACAAAACCCGAAGACTTCCAAAGTAAAGGGAGAAGACTTCGAGAGACCAAGTCAAGAAGTCTTCATCAAGCAAAACTCCGAAGTCTTCAACAGGCAAAGTCCGAAGTAAGTAGACTCAAAAGGCCCGATTACACTGCAAGGAGAAAATCGGGATTCTCTAGTGGCTCAGCTTGAAAACGCTTCTTAAGTCGAGTAGCTTGGAATATCCGAGTTACTCTGCAAAGAGTAAATCGGGTTTCCAACGCTGCATGACTCGACGAGCTCAATCCACAACACGCTCTAAGGATTGACAGTGCATGATAGCCATAGTAAAGACAAAAGAGAGGCTACCAAATGGCACAGGGGCACCCAGCTGGCAAGGAGATCGACGGTTCATAGGCATCCACAATGGGAGGATCCATTGCGCAGGTCCAGGATCCAAGGCAACATCCAATGGCCAATCAGCAAGGGGAGTCAACGTGGCTGGTAGCTAGAATTATAAAGGCTCTCATCCGTCATAGTTCGCTCTCCACAATCGCCGTTCGACGCTTAAATGCAACATGGTTGAAACACATGGAGACCCACGTCCTTTCAGCAGGGCACGTAAAGAGAAATAAGCCACGTCAATCTTGAGTGCAAATATTAAATGCACCGTGCCAAGAAGAGACATTCCATCTACTCAACATGTTTTCTGAGATGCGCCAAAGAAAAACTCAAAGATGGGAGGTGCTCGAGAGGATTGTTTAGTGAAACTGATCGGCGCATTTAGGGACAACAAGGAAGGATAACATCAGAGTTCTAGCTAGCAGCGGCTTCATCTTTCTTCCTCTTCTCTCTCCCCCCTTTTCTATATAAATAGAGGCCTTGGAGCCAAAAAAAAATCCCCAGATTGGTGATTGAATTACTCTGCGAAAATCTCTGTGTAATAGACTTTTGAAGGAATAAAGATTATTTTACCAATCTCTTTGTCTGAAAATTGTGTTGAGTTAGCTTGTGCACAATAGCATTGTGAAGAAGCGTCCTTCCAACCTTATTGTCCTTCTTTCTTGCTTATTTTTAGGTGTTTTCCAGTTAGTTGTATGTCTGAACTTGAACTTTTCCGTCATTAATGGATGTTTAATATGGATTTAGAAATCCCTCTTTGCTTCATGTATGGTTCAGTGAGCTTAGTTTACAAAATATTTATGCAAGTTAGCTGGTTAGGAGGTTGTGTAAGCAAACTTATCTTATGCTGAATTAGTGTCATTCTCCAGACCAAGTGGATCACTTACTTTTGGTGCATCACCTCCCTTAGCTTAGAGTTATTTTCAAGTAATCCTCCTATCCCTTTTCCTTACTTGTGGGAATCAAGGAGCTAAAGTGAAGAACCTGAGGAACTAGCCTCATTAAAAAGCGTAGATGTTCAACCTCACCATATGATACGCACATCCTGAGGTTGTCCCCATGCTTGTAGCTGGAAGTGAGAGACCCTGAAGAACTCTCTAACAAGGGTGCAATTCCAAGCTTTAACAGGTACTCGTATTTATCTTAGTTTCCAAGATACATATTTGTTCTTCATGGCTTTTGACTAAAGACTTCAACTTTTGGTTTTTCTTTCTTTGGCTCTTCAATTCATTCAGAGCACTGATAAGTTATGCTTCAAGATCAACCTCGACTTTTTGGTCCACTTCATCATCCATGAAGACTTTCTTTTGAACTATTCCCAACTTTAATTTCAATGGCCATGAACAACGCTTCATCGTTTTTATGGTTTGAATTGCAGTCATCATTGTCTGAGATATCTTCATCACTGACTTCAGAAGCGCTGTTGTCTTCTTTAATATATAAATTCTTTTTGTTATTGAAGAGCTTTTTCTTATTGTTACCTTGCTTGAAAATTTTCTTGCTCTTGTCATACTTGTCAGACTTCTTACTCTCTTCATCATGTTCTTCATCATGATCATGTTTTTTGTTTCGAGGACGCGTACCAGCAAAATGACCAATCCTGCCACAATTGAAACATTTGAATGGTAATATGTGTTTGTACCTACTTGAACCTTTTCTTAGTTTTCTTACAAATAATGCTTCGACTTTGTCTTCATCAACATCAGTATCACTGCGGATTTCGACCTTTTTGATTTGTGTTTTCTTTGCAACTTTTAATGTTGCTTCCCTTTTGGAAGATCTTCCATCATTAGTCCTCATCTCACAGGGAGTAAGTATTCCATGAAGCTCATCTATTTGTAATTTGTCTAAATATTTTACTTCAATTGCTGACACCTTTGAGTCAAATCTTGGGGTTAGGGATCTTAGAACCTTTTGAACAACAGTTGACTCATTAACTTTTTCTCAAAGACCTCTGATTATGTTGACTACTTCATCAACTCTAAGAAGATATGTTGCAATATTATCTTCTTCCTTCATCTATAGACCTTCAAATTGTCTTCTATAGGTCTGAAGTTTTGCCAATTTTACCTTGGTGTCACCTTCATAGATAAGTTGTAGCTTGACCCAAATTGCTTTAGCTGACTCACATTGCATCACCTTGACAAACTCAGATTTTGCCAATCCACACAATATAGCATTCATAGCTTTTGAATTGTTCTCACTTGCTTTCTTTCCTGCAACATTAGTTGGAGTTTTAGAGATAGTATACCCATCAACAAATAATTGCCAAATGTCAAATCTGAGAGGCATCAAATAGTTCATCCTAATGCTCCAAAAGGCATAATTGGTCCCTGTGAACAAAGGGGCCTTGTTTGTTGAAAACCCTTCTTATACTTGATGACTAGACATTGTGCTTCTTAGGATCTACCTTCCAACTGTTAAACCTGACTTTGAAGGACCTGCTTTGATACCAATTGTTGTAAGCACAACCATTGAAGGGGGGTTGAATCATTGAGCTCTTAAAACTTTCTTTCAATTCTTTTAGTTGTTAGTCAAACATCAATACATAATCCATAGAGCAATCAAACTACAACAAAGAATATAAAGAAATAACACATGATATGGGTGGGAACCCTTAAAAGAAAGAAAACACACAGTGATCACTGCATGGACTACTTGTCCTAAATCAGATATGTAATGAATCAACAAAATTGTTGAGCACCCTCTCAGGTTGAGGCACCAACCCCAATTAGTCAAGCACCAACTTGACAAAAAAATTCAAGAAACACCCACTTGATAGGAAGCACCAACTACCTGATTTGTAGATACCAATCTACAGGAGGCTTCAACCCCCTTTGCCAAGCACTAACTCATTTGCTTCAAATCATACCCCTTTCTCAGTTGCTTCTGTCAACAAATGATGGTACAATTCTGCTCTCTCTCTATTTATCAACCTCACATTTACTCTATTGCTTTTTTGCTTATCAATCAAATAGACACATTTGGTTCTCTTTCCTCTCTGCTCTTTATTTTTAAAGACTGTGTCCTCTTTGCCTTCTTTTCTCATGTCTTTTAGCAGATTCTGAATGAATCCTTTGATGATATCATACTCACGCCTCTCTGCCCATCCTATCCTCAATGGACCTTTGCTCTGCTTCTTAGCTAATATTAATCCTGTATTTCCATACTTCAAAAGGACAATTTGATCTTGCCTATATGCAAAACAATACTCAACAATCTCTTGAATGTCGATCAAACAAAACTCTATAGTCGTCTACATAATGATTTATTCTCTTTTGCAAACAAAAACTAGCTCATTCACATAGGTCGGCTTGATTGAAACGAAGTTGGGATAGACCTAGCAATCATTGGAATACATTTAGTGTTGGCCTGATGAAGTCTGTAGTGGTCTTGATGCAATTCATAGCAGCGCTGATGCAGTTCGTAACACCCCTGATGCAGTTCATAGCAAGCCGGATGTACTTCGTAGCAACCTTGATGCAGTCCATAGCATGTCTGATGCAGTCCATAGCATGTGTGATGTAGTCCGTAGCATACCTGATGTAGTCCGTAGCATCCCTGATGTAGTCCATATGTCATGTTCCCCAAGTTGACATCTCTCAGAGCTTATGATTAGCCTATTATGTGACCCTCGTAGGTTGATAGGATGGATAGAGGGTCTTGGTTGGAGCTTAGCTTGGCTTCGGTTGTCAGATATTACCAGTTGGCTTTCGTTCGGGGTCATTCGGACACCATTCTGACCTGCTATTTTTAGCAATAATAGTAACTCAACGGAGCAACCCTGCTATTTTTAGCAGTATGGTTTGGTCATGTGCAAAATCAATCACTTATTCACCAGCTTCAGACGGTTCGTGAATCAGATATATTTTGAGGGAGATTAATATTTTAATTGTCAAATTAAATATTAATAATCTGGAGCTTATAATATATAGTTATAATATTATTTAATATTATAAGTTAAGTGATCAATTAAAGGGGTCGACCAATATTGAGAGGGGCCACTTTTTAATTATAATTTATAATTAAAAGTGCATTAAAGACTATTGAAAAATTAAAAGGAAAAGTTTGAATTTATTTAAATGATGCCTAATTGAGAAAAGTCAAACTTTTGGATGGATATAAGGGTTTTCATTGGGATTTGAGATCATTATGTTTTGAAATCGAATTTTTGCTAAGTCCTTCTGAGAATAGAGCCAAGGGTTCCTATTTTCGTTTGGCATTGGAGAACGAGTCATCTTCAGTGTTGCAATTCAGACGCTGTGGAATACCAGCTGATTTATTGCTTTCAGAGGGGTAGCTTCATTCAGAGGTTATCACAGAACTTCATCAGATATTGCATCATTCAGGGTTTTCAGTTTGGAATTCATTCGGAAGAGTTTCTTCTATTGAGGCGCCTATTTCCTAAGATTCGGACACATCAAAAAGGGGCCGTACTTTTATTGGTTTGCTGCTGTCATAGAGCCGTACTTCCCTACAGTAGGGCTGTACCTTCAAGAAAAGACGTACATTGTCATCTTGGGCAAATCGCGTATTTCTTTGATCTTTTGTCTCCATCCTTTGTGGCGCCTACACTTTGGGATCACTTTCCAAGCATCAGACGGAGGGAGAAGTAGATTAATGATGAATCCGTACCATTTCATGTACTCTTTCAGCTTGCTGCAATAACCAGGTTTTCATCAAAATATTGTTGCTTCTGATTTACATGTTACCCGATATTATTTGTAATTGTCATAGAAGATCAATAAATCTATTGGCATCATTAGATTTTATCATTTTTGGTGTTGCATTATTTTATTTAAATTTATTCAGCAATTCTTCAAAAATCGCCACTTTCATTTGTTCATGCAAAAACACAAAAAAAAACCAAAAACGTCTGAAAACAAAAAAAAAACAAGCAGTTTCAGAGAAAGTGAGAACATGGGTTTTTGCAGTGGTATCAGAGCTAAATCCTGCCATCATGAGGGTTTAGTTATTACATGCCACCAGAGGAGGTTGGTTCACACAGGTATTATACATGCAAGAGAGCCTTATTTGAAGGCGAACAGGGTCTAGAACCACAGGCGGTCATCATGGGTGACAGACGTGAGGGTAGCCCACCTAGAGGCAACAGGAATAATGATGACCAGGATACCAGAGATTTTTTCTGTGCTATGGTTACAGGACAGCAGCAGATGGCACAGGCATTACAGGTACTCACTACTATGGTAGAAAAGTTGAACCCACTTGTTAGACAGAATGGGGAATAAGGAGATAACATGAGTGCTACAGGGAATCAGAGACCACAACGGACCCATTTCAGAATAGCTGATAGGCCTACACGCCCTACATTTGTTCCAGAGGAGTCAAAAGAAGCTCCGGCACAGGAGGCAGCAGGAGACCCCATATTTGCAGATGCCCTCATGGTTGCAAATGATGAATGGGAATTATTAGTTCCTCAGGTTCGGGAGAGGATGACCTTTGAACGCTTTGTAAATCAGAGGAGAGAGCATTACATGTCACTTAGACAGGATAGGAGACCTAGAGGTCAAAATAGTGAGCTGAAGAAGGCTACAGGCAAGCTTTCTTTGACTACTTTTGATGGTAGTGGTAAGATGACAGCTCAAGCTTGGATTCTTAAGCTTGACACATTTTTGGCACTGAGGCCAATGACAGAGATTGAAGCTATCAAATACGCCACTTTGCATTTGGAGGGGGTAGCACATGATTGGTGGTACCATGGTATGGTAACACTTTAGCATAATCAGGTGACAGAGTACCAGGACTTTGTGGATAGGTTGGTTGAAAGATTTGACAAGAAAGATCCAGAGGTTTACTTCCGAGACTTAGCACAACTGAAACAAATAGGCAACTTGGAGTATTTCATTGGTGAATTTCAGCGGTTAGCAGTCATGGTTCTTTTCATTGAGGGCCTATCCAACTTGGAGTATTTCATTGGTGCCAAACATTTCAGAGCGTAGATTGATGGTTCTTTTCATTGAGGGCCTATCCAAACCACTGAGAGGTTGGATAAAGGCATTTGATCCTATTTCTTTACAGGAAGCTATGAAAAAAGCAAGAAGTATGGAACATGCAGTCCCAACAAATAAATTTCAGTCCAAAGGAGCATCTTCTAGTAAGGATAACAAACCATTTTATAAAAAATCAGAGAGGACTGATTTTAAAAAATGATTCTAAAGATAAAACTCCAGCACCTTTTGACAAGGAAACATTAAATGATTTGAGGAAGAAAAAATTATGTTTCTACTGCAAGGGTCCCAATGATGCTAACCATGATTGTCCTTTGCGGCCTAAGGGTAAGGCCAATAGAGTTATGTATGAGGATTCGGATTCTGATAATTCTGGACAGCAAGAGAGTTATGAGGAGTCAGAGTCAGAGGCTTCAGAACCTAAGGTGGAGGCAGAGTCAGATATCCATCTCCAGGAGGCACGGTTGTCTAGCATACAGCAAGAGGGATCTTTCAGACTTTGTGGAGTTTTGGCTGGTCAAAAGGTTATCACCCTTTTAGACACAGGTGCCACCCATAATTTTATTGATGCCAGATTTGTGGAGAGGCATGGGCTTATAACCGAAGAGTTTGAGGGCATTCGGGTTAAGGTGGCCGATGGTTACACTCTCAGGTGTGATCGTATGATTAAGGATCTCCCTTTGCGCTTGAATAACTATGAATTCAAAGCTGATTATTACGTGGTGAACATGGGAGATATCGATTTAGTCTTGGGCATGAAGTGGCTTCATTCCCTTGAGGAAGTCACTCTTCGTCTCAAAGACATGGAGATTCGGTTTGATGGGGATGGGAAGACACATATCCCGAAGGCCATTCGGGACAGTAATGTCAAGACTATTTCCTTCCATCGGATGGAGAGACTCATGCGACATGACATGGTAGAGTGGGCTGCCGAGTGCACATTGACACCTATTCAGGAGGGACAGGATAAGATCGAGTATCATCCTGACATTCAGCAGTTGAGAGTTAAGCATGAGAAGGTTTTTAGTGATATTCCACTAGGGAGACCTCCAGACAGGGGTATTGAGCACATTATAGAGCTTGAGGAGGGCGCTAAGCCCGTCATGATTACTCCGTACAGGCATCCTAAGCGGCTTAAGGATGAGATAGAGAAGACGATCAAGGAGCTGCTTGCTATGGGTCACATTCGACCGAGCAAATCACCATTCGCTTCTTCAGTTGTCTTAGTGAAGAAGAAGGATGGCACCCTTTGCATGTGCATAGATTACAGATTCCTGAATAAGAGGACTATCAAAAACAGGTACCCCATACCTCGTATAGATGAGCTTATTGATGAGCTCCATGGTGCATGTTATTTCACGAAGATAGACCTGAGATCAGGATATCACCAGATCAGAGTTCGTGAGCAAGACATTGAGAAGACTGCTTTCCGTTGTCATTGTGGACACTTCGAGTTTGTGGTGATGCCATTTGGGCTCACCAACGGGCTAGCGACATTTCAGTCCACCATGAATAGGTTCTTCCATTCACTATTGAGGAGATATGTACTTGTCTTCTTCGATGACATTCTAATCTACAGCAGGACTTGGCAGGAGCATTTGGCTCATTTGGATACAATGCTCAGCATTTTGGAGAGGGAGTCCTTGTACGCCAAGGAGTCCAAGTGTGATTTGGGGATGACTGAGTTGCTCTACTTAGGCCATATCATCAGTGCAGAGGGAGTGCGGATGGATCCTGAGAAGATCCGTGCTATCATAGATTGGCCTACTCTGGCAAACCTTACACAGCTGCGAGGATTTCTTGGCTTGTGTGGTTTTTATCGCAGATTTGTGAATGGTTATTCATGACATGCAACACTTATGACGGATTTGTTGAAAAAGGGTGCATTCTGTTGGACTCCTGAGGCACAGGAGTGTTTTGTGAGGTCAAGGAGCTGATGACTACGTGTCCAGTGTTGGCACTACCAGATTTTTCGAAGCCTTTTGAGATTCAGTGTCATGCTTCTGGTGAGGGCATTGGAGCGGTGCTTATGCAGAACAAGCACCCTATTGTTTATGAGAGCCGAAAACTCAGAGGGCCAGAGATGCTCTACAGTATTTATGATAAGGAGATGCTGGCCATAATGCATGCTTTGGCCAAATTTAGGCAGTATCTCGTGGGCAGTAAGTTTTGCATTAAAATTGACCACAACAATTTGAGGCATTTCCTGTGGCAGCGAGACTTGAATGATCGTCAGCAGAAGTGGGTAAGTTACAGGCATATGACTTCGATATCACCTACATCAAGGGCACCGAAAATGTAGTCGCTGACGCCCTCTCACACAGGTTTTATCTGAGCTCTATGGTTCACATTGCAGAGGATTGGAGGCATTTGATTGTGGCAGAGTATGCCAAGGATACTTGGGCATCCAATATTGTTGATGGATTGATGGTTGATACCAAGTACACGCTTGTGAATGACTTGATCATTTACAAGAACAGGATTTTCTTGATCCCAGGATCTGAGATGAAGAACACTATTATGCGAGCCTTTTATGATGTGCCCACAGTAGGACATCCCGAGTAATTTAAGACATACAGACAGATACGGGAAAGGTTTACATGGAAAGGACTTAAGGCAGATGTTCTTCAGTATGTGCGTGAGTGCCCTGTTTGTTAGCATAACAAGTAGGAGAACACGTATTTGGCAGGATTGTTGCAGACACTTTCGATTCCTGATAGGAATTGGGAATACCTGTCGATGGACTTTATCACGGGCTTGCCCAAAGCCCAAGGACGGGATTGTATATATGTAGTTGTGGATCGGCTGACGAAGTATGCCCACTTCTTTTCGATCACCACCACTTACACAGCTACACAGGTAGCAGAAGTCTTCTTTCGCGAGGTTTTCAGACTGCATGGGTTGCCTCGGAGCATAGTGAGCGACAAGGATAGTTGATTCCTGAGTCACTTCTGGCAGGAGGTGTTCAGACTTTGTGGGACCGAGCTTACACCGAGCACCAGTTACCACCCGCAGACCGATGGTCAGACGGAGATAGTGAATAAATGGGTGGAAGGATACCTCAAGAATTATATTGCAGGGCAGCAGAAGGCATGGGTCAAGTGGATATATTTGTGCGAGTATTGCTTTAATACTACCTTCCACATGACCATTCAGATGCCCCCCTTTATGGCGTTGTACGGTTATGAGGCGCCTAGTTTTCTGGATTTGCTACTGAGTGACAGTAGAGTGCCGAGTGCTGGAGATCTATTGCAGGAGAGTCATACACTATGAGGGCTCTCAAGGAGAATATTGCCAAGGCACAGAATCAGCAGAAGCAGTACGCAGATCAAAAGAGGACAGAGAGGTCTTTTGAGGTGGGAGACATGGTTTACCTCATGCTGCAGCCCTATCGGCAGTCTACTCTTAGGAAGAGTGGTTCAGAGAAACTTAAGCCACGATATTATGGTCTTTTTAGGATCCTGAGGCGTGTTGGAGAGGTGGCTTATGAGCTAGAGCTTCCGATGGATAGCAAGGTCCACAATGTTTTTCATGTGTCACGTCTCAAAAAGGCGTTGGGACACCGTGTGGTACCTTTAGTAGTTTTACCTCCCTTAGATGATGAGGGAAAGTTGATTTTAGTACCTGAGTCTATCCTGGAGTACAGAGAGAGACAGTTGCGTAGGACTATCAGGGAATATTTGGTGAAATGGAGAAACTTGCCAGTGGAGGATGCTACGTGGGAGAGTGAGGATATTCTGCAGCATCCGGAGTTGAGATTGCTTGAGGACAAGCAATTTCAAGAGGGGCGGACTGTCATGTCTCCTTCCAGTTGACATCTCTCAGAGCTTATGATTAGCCTATTATGCGACCCTCGTAGGCTGATAAGATGGATAGAGGGTCTTGGTTGGAGCTTAGCTTGCCTTCGGTCGTCAGATATTACCAGTTGGCTTTCGTTCGGGGTCATATGGACACCATTTGCATGACCTGCTATTTTTAGTAGTAATAGTCACTCAGCGGAGCACCCCTGCTATTTTTTAGCAGTATGGTTTGGTCATGTGCAAAATCAATCACTTATGCGCCAGCTTCAGACAGTTTGTGAATTGGACATATTTTGAGGGAGATATTAATATTTTAATTGTCAAATTAAATATTAATTATCTGGAGCTTATAATATATAGTTATAATATTATTTAATATTATAACTTAAGTGATCAATTAAAGGGGTCGACCAACATTGAGAGGGGCCACTTTTTAATTATAATTTATAATTAAAAGTGCATTAAAGACTATTGAAAAACTAAAAGGAAAAGTTCGAATTTATTTAAATGATGCCTAATTGAGAAAAGTCAAACTTTTGGATGGATATAAGGGTTTTCATTGGGATTTGAGATCATTATGTTTTGAAATTGAATTTTTGCTAAGTCCTTCTGAGAACAGAGCCAAGGGTTCTAGTTTTCATTGGGATTTGAACTCATTATGTTTTGAAATCGAATTTTTGCTAAGTCCTGAGAACAGAGCCAAGGGTTCCAGTTTTCGTTTGGCATTGGAGAACGAGCCATCTTCAGTGTTGCAATTCAGAGGCTGTGGAATACCAGCTGATTTATTGATTTCAGAGGGGTAGCTTCATTCAGAGGTTATCACAGAACTTCATCAGATATTGCATCATTCAGGGTTTTCAGTTTGGAATTCATCCGAAAGAGTTTCTTCTTTTGAGGTGCCTATTTCCTGAGATTCGGACACATCAAATAGGGGCTGCACTTTTATTGGTTTGCTGCTGTCATAGAGCCGTACTTCTTTACAACAGGGCTGTACCTTCAAGAAAGGACGTACATTGTCATCTTGGGCAAATCGCGTACTTCTTTGATCTTCTGTCTCTATCCTTTGTGGCGGCTACCCCTTGGGATCACTTTTCAAGCATCAGACGGAGGGAGAAGTAGATTAATGATGAAGCCGTACCATTTCATGTACTCTTTCAGCTTGCTTCAATAACCAGGTTTTCATCAAAATATTGTTGCTTCTGATTTGCATGTTACCAGATATTATTTGTAATTGTCATAGAAGATCAATAAATTGATTGGCATCATTAGATTCATTAGATTCTATCATTTTCGGTGTTGCATTATTTTATTTAAATTTATTCAGCAATTCTTCAAAAATCGCCACTTTCATTTGTTCATGCAAAAACACAAAAAAAAACCAAAAACGTCTGAAAAACAAAAACAAAAATACAAGCAGTTTTAGAGAAAGTGAGAATAGGGGTTTTTACACGATAACAAACCTGATGCTGTTCGTAGCAAACCTGATGCAGTCTGTAGCTGCTCACAGAAATTCCTTGACATCAATGACCATATTCTTTATTGAATAGCAAACCCTTTGACATCAATGACCGTTTTTTTATTGAATAGCAAACCCTTTGACCTCAAATGACAATATCTCAACAGAGGTTTTTCCAGAAGAGGACAGTGAGGCTTTAGATAGTGATGTGCCGGATGATCATAGTGAGCATGAGGAGTTGGAGCCTACAAAGACATAGGAGCCCACATCAGGAGGTACTATTCCTACATTGTTTGGTACTACCAGGGACAATGCATTTAGGGTTTGTGGTGTGTTTCAGGGATAGCGGGTGTCAGTATTGATTGATACTTGGGCAACCCACTATTTCATTGACGAGGCATTAGTCATGCGTCGGGGGTTACAAGTTGAAGACTTTGAGGGCTTCAATGTGGTTGTAGAAAACGGATTCACTATGACATGCACCAAGCGTGTCCTGCAACTCAGTATTGCATTGGGCAATCATACAGTGACTGATGATTTCTATGTGGTTGGTATCGGGAATACCATCATTGTATTGGATGTTCAATAGCTACATTTGCTTGGGGAATTCACTCAAAATTTCCAGACTATGGAGTTGAAATTCAAAGTGAATGGGAAGCTTGTGGTGTTACATGGAATGTGCAATGGTGTCTTGAGAGTGGTTACGACCAAGAGGATGGAGAGGATATTCAAGCATGGTGATATAGATTACCACATTGACATACAGTCCTTGTTGGATAAGCATAATGGGGTTTTTAGTGAGATGCCTCTAGAGAGACCACCTGATAGAGGGTTTAAACATGTGATAAAGCTTGAGGGGGCCAAGCCAGTTATCATTACTCCTTATCGTCATCCTCAACATTTTAAGGAACAAATCAAGAAGACTATGAAAGAGATGCTCGATATGGGACATATCAAACCTAGTTCTAGTCCATCTGCTTCTTCAGTGGTGTTGGTGAAGAAGAAAGATGGTACTTTGAGGATGTGTATTGATTACCATGCACTCAACAAGAAGACTATCAAGAACCGGTATCCCATTCCTAGGATCGATGAGTTACTTGTTGAGCTACATGGAGTAGAGTACTTCTCCAAAATCGATCTATGTTCAGGATACCATCAGATTAGAGTGCGGGAGCAAGACATACACAAGACAACCTTCAGGTGCCATTATGGACATTGAGTTTTTGGTGATGCCATTTTGGTTGACTAATGCTCCAGCTACATTCCAGTCTTGTATGAACCATGTGTTCAACCGCCACCTACGGAAATTTGTCCTAGTGTTCTTTGATGACATCCTGATATACAATAGAACATGGTAGGATCACCTTAGACACCTTGATGAGGTTTTGTCTATTATGGGAGCACAATCGCTTTATGCGAAGGCTTCCAAGTGTGATTTTAGGATGAGGTCCTCTATTTAGGATATGTGGTCAGAGCAGGAGGAGTCAAAGTGGATCAAACGAAGATACAAGCGATTATTGAGTGGCCACTGTCGAAGACTTTGACTCATTTGAGAGGCTTCCTAGGACTTTGTTGCTATTACAGGAGGTTTGTGAAGGGGTCCTCTCAGTTGACAACACCATTGATAGATTTGACCAAGATGGGGGCATTTGTTTGGTCTGAATCTTCACAGTGAGTATTTAATCACCTTAAGAAGGTGATGAGCACATGCCTAGTGTTACCATTACCAGATTTTTCACAACCCTTTATTCTTGATTGTGATGCTTCGAGTGTGGGTATTGGTGCAGTACTGATGCATAATAGGCATCCCATTGCCTATGAGAGTCAGACGCTGAGTATGGTAGAGCATGGGTACTCTACTTATGACAAGGAGATGTTGGCTATTTTGCATGCCTTGGTTTAATTCTGACAATATTTAGTGGGCAACAAGTTTGTGGTTTGGACGGATCACATTAGCTTGAGGTATTTTATGGAGCATAAAGACCTCAATGATCGTCAACAGAAATGGGTAAGCAAGATATAAGCCTACGTTTTTGATATAGAGTATGTGAAGGGAAAGAACAATGTGTAGCTAATGCATTACCCAGGCAACCATCCCTTCACTCTATGTCAGAGATTTCTGTTGACTGGAAGGCTCATATATTGGTTGAGTATTCCAAGAACCAGTTTACTTGTGAGATTATGGATGGATTGATATAGGATGACAGGTATAAGGTTGTGGATGATGTGATATACTACAAGGGTAGGGTATACCTTGTGCCTGAGTCAAGGATGAAGAAGATCTTGAGTGCCATACATGACACACCATTGGCAAGTCATCCAGGGTACTTCAAGACTTACAAATATATACGAGAGAGATTTGCATGGAGAGGATTGAAGGATGATGTGCTTAACCATATTAGAGAGTGTGTGGTTTGTTAGCAGAGAAAATCCAAACACTCATTCTCTGCAGGATTACTTTAGCCATTACCCATTCCGGACCAGAAATGGGAGAGTATATTCATGGAATTCGTTATGAGCTTACCCAAGGCTCAGGGTAAGAATTGCATTTATGTGTTGGTCGACAAATTGACTAAGTATGCTCACTTCTTTGCGATGCCGTTTGAGAACAAAGAACCATAGGTAGTAGCGTTATTCTTTGAGGAGTTTTTTAGGTTACATGGATTGCTTAAGAACATAGTGATCGGGACAATAGATTCATGAGTACATTTTGGCAGGAGTTGTTTAGGTTAGCTGGTATAGAGTTGACGTCGAGTACTAGTTATCATCCGTAGACCAATGGTCAGACCCAGATCGTAAATAAATGGATAGAGGGTTATTTGTGGAGTTATGTGGTAGGGCATCAGAAGGCATGGGTTAAGTGGTTGTACTTGGGCGAGCATTGCTACAATGCGACCTATCATATGAGCATCAATATGACACCATTCCGAGCACTTTATGGATATGATGCTTCATCATTTGTTGATTCGGTGATATCATATAGTCGAGCTCCCAAAGCTTGTGACTAGATTTTGGAAAATCAAGACATCATGAAAAACGTTAAGGAGAATATGCAGCAGGGACAAAATCAACAAGAGATGTATGCTGATAGGCACAGGGTGGAGAGATCATTTGATGTGGGAGATTTGGTGTTCCTTCGTTTACAACCTTATAGGTAATCCTCCTTGAAGAAGAGTGGTGCATAGAAATTGAAGCCACGATGCTATGGGTCTTATAGGATTTTGAGACGGATTAGAGAGGTTGCGGATTAAAGAGGTTGTGTATGAGTTGGAATTACCTGAGCATAGCAGGATCTGCAATGTTTTCCATGTGTCTTGCTTCAAAAGTGCACTTGGACAACATATTGAGCCATCTATTGAGTTGCCACCATTGGACGAGGAGGGCAAGTTGATTCTAGTTCCAGAATCAATTATTGAGGTGCGAGAGAAGAAGCTCAAGAATTGAGTCATCACAGAGTATTTGGTGCGGTGGAAGGATTTGCCATTAGAGGATGCCACATGGGAAGGTGAATAGATTTTGCAGCATCCTAATCTACAGTTACTTGAGGACAGGAAATCTTGGGAAGGGAGGACTGTAATGTCCCTTAACAAATGTTCAGAGACCTAACTAGCCTACTCCACCTTTTTTCCTTATTTATTCACTTGGGAATTGGGGCGTGGGAGGAATAAAGGGAATATTTGGACCCTTATGTGCATTTAACTTTATATTTTTACGTTGACGATGCCATTAATGCACTTTATGTTATATTTTCATGTTGAGGTGCCTTAAGTCATAACTTATGATTAGGAAAAGTGTCATTCCCCCCTATGGGTGCTGGACCCTTAATGAGTATTTATTACTTATTATTTTTTTAAAAGGGGGTATTGGAAAAGGTGAAAGTTTTTAGGGTTTGGAGTTATAAAGAGAATTGGAGGATTGATATTGTCATTATGTCCATTGTTATTTTCTCTAGAGTTTTGGTGAGCCTGCGTGTTTATTTGCTTTGCTCAAGGAGTAAAATCCCTTGAGATCCTTGCTTTCGGTGCAAAGAAGGCTTTGGACCCTAGCTGGAAGGGCTATTTTGGGGAGAGGATTGATCCTCAATCCCTAGCAGTTGTATTTACAGGTGCTGAAAAGAAATATTAGAAGATTTGCAAGGCAAACAATAATTTATACAATGCAGTGTGTGGGGTAATGATATTACAAATAAATCTGAAGTATAATTTTGTAAGGGTTCAAGACCCTAGTTGTACCAAGGAAAGCTCATAGAAGAAGAGCTGTACATAATGAGGGTTTTGAGGAAAATAGGCCCAACAAATACCAGATGTACCTCCTTAAAGACTTCCAAAAAGAATTGTAGCATGTGATAAAGGAAATATGTGGGCTTCCTTAAGGTGTGATTACCTGTTGGAAGACCCTAATTCATGATTGAAATGAAATGGTTTTAATTATGTGCACGAGACTGCACGGTCTAAGGGACCACCAATTATACTGAATGCTCCAACCAGTCAAAGATTCCTAGGATCCAAGGTATCGTTTATAATGTTGCTCCACCTCTTGTTGAACTGAGTTAGCATTGCCCCCAACTTTTGAAATCTTTTTTCCTCAAATACATCTACCATGCAACAAACTCTTTAATTTTCCACATATTTGGCTTGTATGTCTGCATACTGAGGACACCCAAGGATGAAGTGATCCTCCGTTTCAACCGCCCCTATAATGCAATGAACACAAACCCTCTCGTCCCACTGCTCCTTAGGGGTTGTAGATCTCCCTGTCTCGCATCGGAGTCTATGAGAGCCAGTTCTTAATTGAGCAATGAGGATCTTTTCCCTCCAATTGATTTCAGCCCCTATATATGCTTTTTCATTATGTTCGTAGTTCGGATTGAACATTGAGATATAATGTTGTCTTTTCTTGCTTGTCCCCTCCCTCCACATCATCGTTCTGAATTTTTCATTCATGTAATTTTTTGTTTTTATTACAATTTGGGCATTCAGTTAGGTTGATATCCCATCTATTCATCCACCTTTGGTTCTGCCTCATCCAAGTGTTCTTTCTCCTATGCAACTCTTCTTTTCTTGCTGCCCTAGGACATCTGTCGGACTTCATGCTTTCCATTTTTTTCAAGTAACATAATAACCTGGTCATAGCAGTTGCCTCTAGAGGGAAAGTACTTGCTTCGGCAAGAATAATTTCATATGGGACTGAGTCCTTGAATCTTTTCTATTTGCCTCCATTTCAAGCTCGTTGTTCCACTAGCCCACATCTCACAACCATATAATACCACTGGTGTGACAAGTAACCCAAATAAGACCCTGGTGGTCTTCCAATCCCTTAACTCCACATTGTTGCATCTATTTTGAAGCGCATAGAAAGCTCTCCATCCGCCTTGTATTCTTTTCATACTGCAAGTGTCCCATCTAAGTTTGTTGTGAAATTCGAGGCTGAGATACTTGTATTCTAACACCACTTCAAGAGACCTTTCTGCAAACTGGAAATCGGGGTGTTGTGCCTTCCTTTTCGCTGAAAAATCATAATTTTGGTTTTCTTGGTGTTTACTTGCATCCCTACTTCTTTACAAAAGAGCTCTAGAGCTCGGAGATGATCTCTTAAATCTTGGATTGTCATTGCCATTAGGATTAAGTCATCAGCATAGAGGAAAAGTTTTACCACATAGTTAGTCAGGTAGACCCTCTCTCATCTGAATTTGTTTACCCAATCCTCTAGTTTATCAATTTAAAGCCCAAATAAAGTTGGGGATAGAGGGTGCACGGGTATCTTGGAGGGATACGTGAGTATTTAAAGGGAGGCGCAGCATAGGAAATGAGTCATTTCAGAGCTATAAGGAGCTATACCAAATCTATATCTGCCACTCAAGCAGCTGTCCATCCTTCTATATCAGATTAGCCTTCATTCCTAAGTGTGTTTGATTTCATCTTGCTGGTCAGAAACTAATATTCTTCATTCCTGTACATCTGATTTTCCAAGACAGCATATATATATATATATATATATATATATATATATATATATATACCATTCTGGCATGTTTTAATGATGAATATATTCATCAAGACAATGGATGTATACAAAGCGTTTGTTAAAATGTCTATGACTTGCTTCATGCATGACATCTATTTGTAAACATGCCCTTGATCAATAATATAATTGCACCCGTTTAAGTGATTGAAATCAGAATTCCTTCATAATAGACTGCACAAACTGTTTGCGAAAATGCTTACAAGATAAAAATCAGAAATAGTGCATGTTTGGAACAATATCTGCTGGTTGGGGATATTTCACGTAGCTCTATCCAATAATGTGTCGTTCCACCAACATGTGTTTTGTGTTATCTTGGAAAAAAAAAAGAACATTATTGTGCCAGGATTGTTTAAACATATGAAATCTACCATCTTTTTAGAATATATGATACTTAGATTCTGAGGCATTTTGGAGTCAAATTCTACCAACTCCATGAATATAGTGATATGATAGATACCCTTTGTAGTCTACAATTGTCCTCGGTCTGCAACTTTGAGTTATATAAATTTTCATGGTGAGTTTCTAAAGAAATAACTCCACTTAGGGTTTTGACCACAATGATAAACATGAACAGTTTAACAAAGATCTGCAATTGGCAATAGCAAAATATTTTCAAACAGTGCCTTTTCTAGAATCTGAATCTAACAGAAGGCTAGCAACTCTGCAATCTTTCTGGAAGGTTGACACTTATTGCTCAAACACCTTTGAATTTTCATATCGTGAACATGACTTTCTTTGAATTTATCACCGGCACAAGCTTTCATGTCTTTGTTGGCTCTAATACCAGGTTCATGCTAAGGATCCAGTTCATTTTGGGTGTGGATTTGGGTACAGAGGTTTTTAAAACCCTAGTTATGGCTTGGATATGGCCTATATATATATATATATATATTTGTACACAAATATTGTTTAATGTTATTTTTTTGAGTTTTTAGCAACTTTAAGGGTTTGCAAGCATGTTTTTTTCTTCTCTCTCTCTCTTTCCATTATTGTAATTGTGAGAAAGTAAATAAATAAAATAAAAAAGTAAAAAATAAAATAAAAATTAAACAGGCAAAAACCTGTGGGTTCGTCCCAGGTACGTCTGGGACGGCCTGAATTGGCCTGGGATCTTCAGCAGAAGAACTTGAACAAGCCTGGGTCATCTCAGATGTACCTGGGATGAACCCATAGTTGAATCCAAACTGTACCTGAACCTGGTACGGATTGGACCCCAATCAGGGTGAATTGGTATCCTTGTATTCATGAAGATGGTATTATGGTAGGTTTTGTTAATTATCACACTCGAGAAAAGAACTTGCAAAATAATAATAATAATAATAATAATAATAATAATAATAATAATAAAGAAGAAGAAGAAGGAAACCACCCTAATTGTGGATCCTTAATTAAACAAAAGTTTATTGACTTAATACAGTTATGCTAGGAACTATTATGATGCCCCTTAGATGCCAACGTTGAAAATTTTATATTGAATCCTAGGAACTTACATTTTTAATTTTATTTTGATAATTAGAAAACCATTATATTAATAAGAGAAAAATGTTACAAAATCGGCAATCCATGCTTGTAGGCATAAGTGCTTACTGATATTTCATGAACTGAAACTGATGGGAATCAGCGGAAAACATCAAAAATTGACTAAAAGCACTCACTAAGAGGGACTATAAAAACAGAGAAAAGACTGAAAAACGTAGATCATTCTTATGAGATGTTGCGAAATACTGCCATGTACAGTCATCATGAGCCATGGTCTTCAAATTCTGATGCTTCATGGAATGTGCAGGGGAATCCAGTGGCTCTTGTTTGATATCCTCAGGAGTTATGGGTAGAGGAAGAGTGCTCTCTGGATCAGCATTGGGTAGATGCCTGCAAATGGTTCCTAGAAATTAACATATTGTTATTATTGACCTCTAACAGTCGGTATCATGCTTCAATAACTAAATGTGTCCATTTTAATTAATCTAACTTGCAATATTTGGTCATTCTACTGAGCAGTTCATGGAAGGCATGTAACAAATTACATACAAATAATTTCTTATTTTAAATCTAAAAATGGTAGTGACATCAAATATATGCCAGAAGATTTATTTCTTTCTTATTTACTAGTTAACTTTGACAAGTATTTATTTACAATTTCCTTGAAATCTAATTAGTTAATTCCTTTCAATCTTGGATTGCAACTACCCCATTATTCCATATTACTTGATCCTTAATTTGGATGTCAAGGTTCTTACCTTACAGTAAGAGAAAGGAAGACTACTTGGTGACACCATTTATCCTCTTCCTGAGCCTCTCTGAGCATATCTCAAAAGTTTTTCTATGCACCATTGAGCCTCACATTTAGTATGAAGGACTTTTTCCTAAAAATATGAAGATAAATATATTGGCAACTTATTGATTTCTATATTTCCTGCTTTTACGTCAGCAATTCAACTTGGAAGTTGATTGGCTCTAATGCCGTCTTTATATTCGGGGATTTTAATATCTGATATTATGTCTATCACCATAGGTTTTCTTTAATGCATTTCATAAATTGTAGGAGTAATAGATTAGGATGATACGTTAAATAATTCCTAATCTGATTTTAGTCAGGAGATGATGTTCCTCTGAAGGCCAGACTTGGTTCACTGGAGTATATTACATCTCTACTCCGAAATGAGTTTGAGTCAAAGCAAATAAAAGAGGCAGCAAACACATCTCCTTATGGCTGTGATCTAGTACGCGCGGTGTTATCTGTGGACAAAAAGGTAAATTTAAAATATACCATGGAACTTGAAAAATGATGGCCATCTTTTCTTTCGAGCTATGTGCATTGATCTTATTTTTCTGGTTGGGCTTGACAGATTTATTTGTTAGGTGTTTACTTGCCAGGATGCTCCAAAAGATCGATTGACTTCTATTATTGTTTTCCTTTGAGTTTCTGTCTTCTTTGTTCTCAATTCCAATGTTTTGCATTATGGTTTAAATTCTTGATACCTATAAAACTTCAGGTCTGGGATTAACAAGGTCCTCTTGCGTTCTCTATTTTATTCTTATGCTGATTTTCTAAACACTATTCATAGGTGTGAAAGCATGCAACTTTAAAATGTAATAGAATTGATTGGAATCTTTAGGAGTGTAAGCTTTAACATCATGTGCCGATCCTAGGATACTACACTAATGGATATTGCATAATGAATGTTGAGCTCTTATTTTTCTACAATCTAGTCCAAGGGCTTTGTAAATGAATGTTTTAATGGTTTGTCTTGGAGTTTGTATATGCATGTCAACAAATCGGCATATAGTATCACTTATATGTCATTGTGAAGCATGTCCGGATGGCTCGATGCTTGATTTGGAAAATATTTGCATTGCTTTTTATAAAACAGGGAATTGTTTGAAATGGATCTTTCTCGTCTCAATAGACTTTGCTGAAACAGTTGAAACTTTAAGGAAATGAGTTATAGGACTGATTTGAGATCTTATACAAAAGTTCAAGTTGGAATCTGTTAAGAATCATGATGCATTTTGTCTGACACTAGTTTAGGGGAACATTGTCCACCTAGTCACCAAACGAAGATTACCAGAGAATAGACAGATAATAAGTACTTCAGTTCTTCAAAGGTGCATGAAATGATAAATACCCAGCACATCAAACTGGAGAACCACTTAGTTAGGTGTTCTGCTTATGTAAGGACAAAGTTATAGCCTCAGAATAACACAGCCCTTGGCTCGGACTGAGTGAAGGTGTTTGATGGAAATTATTCCAGGAATGTTTCAAGTGCCAATTTCCAGAGTTCCCGAATAATTAATTTTTTTTTTTGCCAAAGCACGTTGAGGATTTGGGGCATCTTAGGGTGTTGAGGGAAAAGTTCCCTAGGTGTGCATTCCGGTAAAATCCTAAACTCCCATATAAAATTTCAAGTCATTTCAAGTGTGAGATGGGTCTAACTAAATGACCAAGTTATGACCAGGAGTTCATTGCGATGGGACAGTGCAGATGTCTAATCAAGAATGCCATGACAGTCAGTGACATTTCAATGCAATAGTGCCATATCGTTAGGGGTGAATCAAGTCAGCATTAAAGAAGCAAACAGGGAAAATATGATTTAGGAACAACTGAAGACAAAAAGAGTACAAGGTTTCCAGATAATTAGTTATTTAACAAACGGATTATAAGAGGTTTTGGAACCATTTTTGCATTGTTTAGAACTTGTAAGATAAAAAGGAGGAAACAAGATTTTTTTTTTGAAGCATCTAAATTTTGTGAGTATTGCATAGCATTCTGAGTAGTAGATGGGGTGGTCAAAAGACTTTGAGCTTCTAGATAGAGAACTGTGTTCTTCTACCTTTATAAGCATTTTCCGTAATACAGATGCAATTCCAGTTGCAATTTTTTGCTGTTCTCATGGTTTAAGAGATTTTTATAAATTCCTCCTGTAATATGTCGTGGTATTTATATTACACCATTGCAATGCTGTTGTAATATTTAGTGCCTCTGAAATTTATGATATCAGCTTTCTGTTAGAAACTTTGAAGTTTTGTAATGTGCCCTTCTCGGGTCTAATGAGGTTTGAAGCCCCTTAGACTATCTTGTTGTTTTCCGTGGGCTAAAGGGGTGAAGGAAAAGGGAACATGGTTCTTTTCTTATTTTTCTGAGTTGCCAAAACTAACTTTATGTCCGCAACTTGTTCTAATTGGTTTTAAAAGGGGACTTTCTAACATAAGCAAGTCAACCCTTAATGAGAACTTAAGTGAATCAATTCTTGAATACTTGTTTTCCCTCCCACTTGGAGCACCCCACTTGGGAGAGGTTTGGAGGAGAAAAAAGGTATAAAGGAAGGCGGAGAGATCCATTTTTGCATCCTCAATCATCTAACAATCAATTCTTTGAAGCTAAGCATGCTTGCTTGCACGTTTAACCATTGAGGATGAAAAACCTCATTAGCTTTTTGACTTGGAGATGAAAACCTTCAAATTCATTTTGGTTACTTCATACATGGTTCACCGTTGGACATAATTTCACTGTTGTTGGTAGCTAGGGCCTAATTGAAGGGTGGCGCAGCAGTTTGGGAGCCAGTTGAGGGAGGTGCAGCTGTTTGAGGACCATTTGAGGTGGGTGCAATTGTTTGGAGGGTTCATTGAGGTGGGCATAGCCATATGGTAGTGTTTGGGAGTTGGCTACAGCTCAAAGAAGCCTTTGGAAGTGGAGCGACTTCACTAGAGAGGTCAAACATTGGCCTCGATACTGTTTGAGGGTTGGAATATTATTGTTTTTCACTCATACTATCAATTGTGTTTAATTCTAATTTTCAGGATTGCATTTGGGCTAAAAATCAGATTTGATGTTCAAGGGTTTCATCCAAAATTAATATTTGAATTTCCATATTTTTTAGAGGGTTTCTATGAGGGTTGAAGTTTATTTACATGCTTGAGTGATTCATATTCAGAATTCTATATTTTTTTAGTTAGGGTTTCAATAAATAAAAGTCAGAATTTTATATTTCCATTCCCAGGGTTTGTTGAAAAATTTATATTTCCATTCCCAGGGTTTGTTGAAAAATTTATATTTCCATTCCCAAGGTTTGTTGAAAAACCCAAATTGTTTTAAATTTGTCCTGAAAGGGACATTTCAGTGGTAGCAAAGCCATCTCTTGGCCAGCTGTGGGATCTTAGTTGTCTACAATGGATTGACGACCTAAGTTCTTACCAAAGGAAGAATACATAGATCCTATCCAAGAGGTGTGGATGCAAATACAGAAAGAGCAGACAAAAAGCCAAGATATTAAGACTCAATTTTTGAAGCAGTTTTTTATTAGCTATAAAGCCCTATATTCATTTAGAAGAACACAAAAGAATGATCCTATTTAGGAAGCATGGTTAGAAGAATAATGTTATAGAAATGAGGTCAAACTTTTTTCTTTTGATGAATATGATAACGCTGATATATACACGTTTTATAATACCTTTGAATAATTCTTGGAGGTATAAACAAAAAATATAAATAGAAGGTTGAAGGAAGATAGAAGGTCAAACCGTCAAAACAATTCTAAGGAAGAAATTAGGAAGGAAGAGAATTCAGATCTGAAAGAAGTTAGTGAGCAACCCATAAAGGAATCCATCATGGAAGTGGAAGGTGAAGGATCTTCAATAGAAACAGGTATAGCTTTTGATAAACAGAAGGATTGTATTAAATATGTTGAATGCCGAATATCCAAAATGGAGGATGTTTCAGCCCTAGAAGCATCTTATAATTTTCCAAGCATTGCAAAAACTGAGTCATTACCATGTGAGATTGATTTTTAGAGCCACTATAGTGATGAGCAAGCAAGCAAGGAGAATGTTTCAGTTGTTGCCACTAATTCTGAAATTCTGAATTACACGGATGGTTGTGTAAAGGCAAATCTTTTAAAGGCTCTTACCTCTAAATCAGAGAAAGGAGGTAAACAATTGGATTCCAGCTCAAGGTATAAAAAGGAGAGTCATATTTTTGGTTTGTTGTTTCATATGATGCCATTTCAGATTTGTTGTCATCATGGTAAGCACTCTTATAATGTCAATTCACAATATGGGAATGAGAACACAAATCTATTTCAGTTCCACCATCATTCCAAGCATGGTGAAAGAATAAAGATAAAGCCTTTGGCTCAAAATGCATTTTGCATAAGGGTATAGAATCTAGTTGACATTTTGAGATCTATAAAGGATATAATTTTTGATTACAATATCATTGTTGTTGATAATTTCATTAACCCATACAAATGAATAAGGGAAAAATCAGAATTGACCTTATAGAAGCATAAGGCGAATATTATGAATGACAATGGGATTCAGTGGTTGAAGCACAAGAGCCAAATATCTTAGCTACAAGTAATTGATCTGCAGCTGCAAAAACGAAACATTTAGTATTTACAAGGTTATCAGATTCATACCAATACAATCATTGTTGGATTCAGATTTGATGGTTGGATAGAGTGAAATTGCCCGAACAATAGTCATATTTACAAATGAATGTATCATAATATGGGACACGGTTATTGGTAATAAGTTGGCAAATGGCTGTCTCCTATACAAGGTCCATCGTATGCTAGACAAGGCAACAACAATTTTCTTTTCTTATACGGGCTTTGATTCAGTGGCTGATATACCATTCAATACTAGCATGATATTCTCCATATATAATGAGATGTTGGAATGTCCCTTTTAGCGCAGATTTAACAATTCTGGAAATCACTGCAAAGCCTTGAAATAAAATACAAATTTTGATTTATTTTAATCAAACCCTAACCACATAAAATTTCAGAATTCTGGAAACACTTATTTTAGATTAGAATTCAATATCTAATTGCCACAAACCTCTGCAAAAATTAAAAGTACAACCATACAAAATACCCCAAAATCTAAATTTTTGAACCAAATATATAGCTGAGAATTACAACAAAATACTAGCTCTATGAATGTGTGATTAAACATCAAAATCAACATCCAAATTGCCTCAAAACTGCGCTTTGAAACCCCCCAAGGGGTTCGCTGCCTTAGGAGAGGGCACCAAATCAGGTCGCTGCCTTTGCTAGGGATCCAAACAAGGTTTACTGACCCAAAAACTGTTGTGCCAACCTTTCAACTGTTGTTCCATTATTGCATTGCACCTAGAATGGTAGCTAAATGTCACAAACCACTCAATTCTGCCCAATATGACCCCTGAAATGAAGTCACCCCGCTGAAGGTTGAAGGTTTTCGTCCACAACTTCAAAATACCAAAGAAAGGTTTCATCTTCTAAGGTTGAAAGTCAAGCAAGCTGCTCAAACTCATATTTTTGATTTATAAAAATGGCATATGCCAAAATTAGAAATCTCCACATCCTTTTATACCTTTTCCACTCAAACTCTAAACTTACTTTTTTTTAATAATAAAATATAAGTTGTCGACATTATTTTTTGGCCACTTAGTCATATTATTAAGTTTACTTTAAGGTATTCAAAAATACTTTTTATTTTAATAATAATAATATTATTAAGTTGCCCAACATAGTAGAAATGACCCGGCCCAACTTAAATAATATTATTAATTATTTTAATCTAGAAAAAAGGACATTACAGCCTGCCTTTCCCAAAATTGCTTGCCCTCAAGCAATTGCAACCTCCTATGCTCAAGTATCACTATGCCAAAGTGATAGGTCATGCTATAGCATCCATAGAGCCTGGACCATGTACCAGTCAAGTGGGATAACTACTGCCAAAAAATATAGTGTGATATATATCTGATATCCCAAATGGATAATGAATGCAATTCATCCACAAGATGATTATCCAAAATTTTTGATGTCTCAAGGCACCCACAAAGTCCCACAAGTCCGAAAGTTGCCATATGCTCTCCCCTTTGTGTTGCTGCTGTGCCATATCTGTTAAGTGGTACAACCTATGCCAACAATTATTATGGGGTCTACTCCATCCATTGCCCTCATCTATATGCTCCCCTTTGTTGAAGTCTTCTATCCACGGTAGGAGAACATCTTCTATACATTTCTTTAAGGCCAAAGGCTGACCCAAGGGCTTACCGCTATGTTTTTGTTGTACCCATTTGCTCTTCTCATATGATGAAGGATCCCAAACACTTGCTTCATGAGTATAGCCTTGAGCTCCAGTGGGTCCCATAATGTTATTGTGGGCTGATACCTCCAATTCATAGCACAACACAGCTGGCATGTCTGTTGGAAGAAAGGCATAACAGCCACAAGTCACTTGGAATTCCATCCAAATCAGCACCATGATGGTTGGGATGATGGTCTTCCCTAATAAGACACCTCCACTAGCATTACCATGCAAGGAAAACCTCTCAAATTGCACAAATGTACAGCTGTTCATGACTGTAAATATTAAGACCGGCAATATAAAAATGATGCAACATCTATATATATGACAAACCCATGCAAAATTCAGTAATGTGATCGATGTAGAGGTAGTGGGTAGCCGTACAAGGACTGTAAGCTCTCTATTAATCATCACCAATTGAAAAATACTCTTTCCTGTGATTGGAAACCCCTGCAAAATCACTTGTGTGAGTGCCCATTAGTGATTTTTTGGCTGATAATACTGATGATAGCAGCATTAGTGCTGGAAAGCCTATAGTTGTCCTGGGTATGCTCCCGCTATCATATGATGATATCACCTTTTCATTGTTTCCATATTCGTCACCATGTGCTTCTAATACTTGGAGAAGCATCTCCTCCATCCCATCAACACCAATTGTAACCCCATACTCTTCATCATTAGCTTGCGCTGATAACAAACTCAGCTGCTCTCTCTCATCCTTGTCTTCTTTCTCCTTCATACTCTCTACCTCCCTTCTAGGCTGATTACACTTTTCTTTTTTTATACTTGATATTGCATTCTCCAAAGCCGTATACACTGCCATAACCTCATATACCTGATCTACCAAGAATTGGAGAAAGTTGTGGTCAAGAAACAACCGCCTCTCAAATGGAGGCAATGGCTTTGCCTAAACAACATTTATGTCTCCCGGCTGTTGCAATTGGACTTCCTCTTGCATGTATTTTTGGGAACATCCTTGTACAATCACTTTCCCACTGTCTCTTGTCTCCATGATGACTTGAAGACTATTCTCTACTGCTGTCATATCCTTATCAACTATCTCTTTAACTGCCGCTGCCATACTATCATCTTCTTTTACTTATTCACTTCGCTTCTCATACCTAAGAGCATACTGGACTGAACCACACTCATCCCTTCTCTTTTTTATCATCTCCATTGCTAGATCTACACATAGAACACACACATTAGGGAAAGCAAGAGCTTCCAACATCACTCCTTCAACTACTTCATCATGTCTCATAGACATGTTGCCCAACTCTCTTCCATTGCTTGCATTTTCCTCACATCTTCCATTCATATGATGGAATTTCAAAGGTCCATTCATGCTGCCCCAAGCATGGCTGTAGCATTGCACATTCTTCCTCAGAATCGGAATCGTAGTGGCTAGAAACCAATTTGCACTAGCTGTACATGCCTCGACATTGACAGTGTACTTGAAACTCTTCCACCATGTGGCTGAAAATCCTTTTATGGATGTCATAAAAAGGTAAAGGGGGCTAGAACTATCATTGGCAGCAAACGAAAGAATGGTACAGCAGATGCCATACTGAAAATCCTTCGTAAAATACATCAACGCAGTAATCTAGAGGTTGGAAACTACACTCTGACTGGGAATACTTCCACAGCATGAACAAACTGAAAAACACTCAACTTTCTGCTATAAACCACTGGTATAGTTGCTAACAAAATATTGTGCAAGCTGGAAACGTGGATAACTACAGGTGTATAATCTAGAATGGTGAAGCCATTTTGTAGACTCTTATCTTCCTTGACTTTTACTTCACACATCCATGGGTGGCAAATTTGTATGTAGCTTGACTCCAACAAAGCCATGCATTGTTGAGTCATAGGACCTAGAACAACAATCAAATAATATCTATTTTACTTACTACCTTCCCACATCTAGTATCTCGTTGCCTTGGCGATGGTGACTTTCTCTATAGCCTTGTCTTCAAGTGTAGAACTTGGTTCCAAGGAGTGATCATCCTTGTAGCTCAAATGATCACCCAGATCCCACTCTTTTATGCACACACCATTTGGAACTTGTATGAAAGGATCTATGTGCCCCGTGCTATTCAACGTGTTCATCTTATCAACATTTTTAATATGCTACCCATGATGACAAGCTTCATGCAACGACATAGTAGGAAGCAATAAATTTGAAATATGATCATCTTTGTCATATCTTAGGCTGTCACCAAAGTGTTCACCTTCCTTTGTCGAAGTAGAATTTGTTGAGATATCCTCAACAACTCTAATACCAACAAAGATCTGATGGTGGTCTGATCTGAAAATTCCAGCAAGCTTGAAACCACCATTAGTGACCCATGAAGCCTGTATTTTCTGTGCATGCCTCCCAACAAAGTTTTCTGGGAACTCCACCTCATAACCTTCTCGATTGACAACATTCCTTCCATATTCAGGGCTGTCATAGAACTGTCCAAAAGCTTTTCCTTTTTTAATGACTTAGAGAGATTTTTATCAATTCTACTATATTGAAGACTCGAAAATTTGGCATTAACCAAAAATTCCTTTCCAAATATTTGCAAAACTGATTTTTCTCCATGTTCTACCCCAACAATTGTAGAATCCTTTCCTGTAATTTTCTAAAGGTGTTGTTTTGCTTGAGTGGCTATCAACTTAGCTTCCTTAGTTCTACTCCACCATTATTCACACCTTTCCTGGGTCCTTATCACATCCTCCGTGCTTGTCTGCAATGTCGTTGATTTCCTTTCAACGGTAGGATCCACTTTTGTTTCTATCTCTTTCCTCATCATAAAGGCATAAATTTCTTCCTCGGGCTGGAACATTTTTTCCACTTTCCTTTTGTATGATAGATGCCTCCATGTTTTGTTCCCTCTCCCTTCCTTGCAGCCCTAATGTTTCTTCATGCTCCACCTTTACAATTTAGAAACTCTTTTCCTCTTCCTTTCTCAAGGCATGCTGCAAGTCTCCTCGTGTAGCTCGTGGTTTAGACCTTGGTTCAATTCTAACTCGATTTTTTTTCAATTCTATGAAGTTGGTGAGTGATAGTTCTTCTTGGATCTCAACTGGAAGGGCTCTATACTCAGCATAGCTGGCAACAATGTCATCAACTATGGAAGGCTGATTTTTCATCACCGGAATGGTTTCTTCTCTTGAAAGAAAAGTAGGCCAGAATGAGCTAAATGAAGAATCACTCATGGTCCTTGGTGGCTGAATATTATTGTTTGCCCTTTAAGAGCTCCCTTCACCATTCGGATTTTGCATAGCATGGATCAGTCGTGCCATCATATTAGCCAATCTCTCTTGCCCTTGGGCAAATCTCTCAAGTCTAGCGTCATAAAAAATTTGACCGCCATTTTATTTTATCTTTATGAATCATAGGCTGATAAGAAACATGCTTTGATGCCATTGAAATGTCCCATTTAGGGCAGAATTTAGCAATTATGGAAATCACTGCAAACCCTTGAAATAAAATGCAAATTATGATTTCTTTTATCAAACCTTTACCACATAAAATTTTAGAATTCTAGAAATACTTATTTTAGATCAAAACTCAATATTTAGTTGTCACAAACCTTTGCAAAAATTAAGAGAAGTACAGCCATACAAAATACCTCAAAATCTGAATTTTTGAACCAAATATATAGCTGGAAATTACAACAAAAATACCAGCTATATGAATGTGTGATCAAACATCAAATTAGACATTCAAATTGTCTCAAAACTGCACTTTGAAACCCCCTAAGGGGTTCACTGCCCTAGGAAAGGGCACCAAATCAGGGTGCTGCCCTTGCTAAGGCTCCAAGCAAGGTTTGCTACCCTGAAAACTGTTGTGCCGCCCTTTCAACTGCTGTCCCACGACTGCATTCCACCTCAAATGGTAGCTAGACGTCAAAAACTACCCAATTCTGCCCAATATGACCTTTGAAATGAAGTCACCTAGCTGAAGGTTGAAGGTTTTCGTCCTCAACTTCAGAATATCAAAGAAGGGTTTCGTATTCTAAGGTTGAAAGTCAAGGAAGCTGCTCAAACTCATAAATTTGATTCATTAAAATGGCATAGATATCAAAATTAGAAATCTCCACTTCCTTTTATACCTTTTGCATTCAAATGCCTAACTTACTTTATTTTAATAATGAAACATAAGTTGCCGACATTACTTTTTGGCTATTTAGTCATATTATGAAGTTTACTTTAAGTTATTTAAGAATACTTTTTAATTTAATAATAATATTATTATGTTGCCCAAAAGAGTAGAAATGACTGGGCCCAACTTAAATAATATTATTAATTATCTTAATCTAGAAAATGGGACATTACAATTGTATTTGTATAACTGGTTGTGTTTTCATAATTATAATCCGACAATGGTAGTCAAAGATCAAGAAGACAAGTCACAAAGCTGTCTACGTATCCTAGCATGGAGTTTTAGAGATATTTCTAGATATAAACTAGGTAAAAATCATGTTGATATTCAGATTTTTTAGAATAAGTGGATGGTGATGTTTAGACATTATGTTGGCATATAGGAATTGCCCAAAATTTTGAATGACGAAGCGAATAGAAGATTTGAATCTACTCTGGCATTCTCCATCTTTGGCAATTGGTTAGAAAGGGAGTTCATGAGGAGTCTAGGATACACAGTGTATTCTAACAAAGTTGTGAAGGATCAATCCATAGATTGTTCCTTGGAGCTGAGTTCCACATTTGAAGATGAGATCATAGGTGTTGACAAAACGGAGATAGGCCCCACAGAACGCTTGATGAGGAAAGGTGATCAGCCAACAGATGTAATTTTGATAATCAAGATGATACGAATCAATAGGCCATGGTTGGATGGGTCTCAAATTACATTCAGGATTGCCACTCTTGGAGGAATGGGGAATGTGCAACTGTTACAAGATGTTTTCCAGCCACTACCATTCTGATTTTTAGTAAGGGAATGCAACACTTCAGTCATGCTTTGGGCAGCATGGAAGGAACTCGTGAAATTCAAAGTAATCATTGTAATCACAATGAATGTGCAGTTGTTACAAGATGTTTCCCAGCCACCACCATTCTTATTTTTAGTAAAGGAATGCAACACTTTAGTCATGCTTTGGGCATGCATAGGGTATATTTATTTGATAAGGCACAAAATTTTGTTAGTACTTGGGGTAGACACAAGGTATGCAATGATTCCTATACCATGGGTTTAGATGAGGTAACTTCTTATGATAATGTGTGGGCTATTGTGGGTGTGCTCAACATAACTTTTATAAGGTGGCCACTTGATGAGATATTGGTAATTTCATGTCCCGGATTGAGAATATCCTCTTTGAGCAGCTATAGATCTACCAGTATGGAGAGGGTTTCTTTGTTCAGTTTGGTGTGTAAGAGGTCTCAAATATTGAGATCATTAATTGCAAACATTCAATCTTTTTTAGTGCAGATTGGGGAGAAAGTCAGAGCCATGTATAACCATTACAACCGCCAATTAGCTAGCATACTTTCTTATCCAAACCATTTTTCGAATGGTAGTACCTGGGGCATCATGATAAGAACTTTTGGAGCCCAAGGTAATCAGTGTAACAACAATCTAGAAATGGTGAGCATAAGTGTTGGCATGCATTGGTCATATTTATTTGATGAAAGGAAACTCAAGGATGAAGAGTTTGTGGTCACATGGTGGAGTTTCCAGCTCATTAACTTTGTTGAAGTATTTTCAGATTGTATTGAGCAGTTTTCAGCCTTTACATCTTTGATTTTTGGAAGGAAATATCATTTTAACAACTATTGTATCATTGTCACACTATTTATTTCCGGTAATTCTAGATCATGAGCTGCTCTTATCAGTCATGAATAGTTATGGATTTGTGTATTTTAGGAGAGTTTTTGTGCATGATGATGTTAGTAAAAGATGTTCGCTATTAAGGACAAACAGCCCAACCTTCCTAATGCTAATGGGGGTGAGATGCAAGGAGGTTTGTGGCTGTTATGGACTGTTTCAAGGCTACACGCAAGTTGTTTTGTGCCATGAAGTGAACGGGACAGCCCACAATAGCTTTAAGGGAATCATTGGAGTAGAAGGCTACAACCATGAAGCAAGTGTTTGGGATTACAAATCTCGAAGGTGGATTTGGGATCTAGGTAGTGGAAAACAACATTGCTTGAGGACAAGCAATTTCGAGAGGGGAGGACTGTAATGTTCCCTTCTTAGGTCTAATGAGGTTTGAAGACCCTTAGCCTATCTCGTTGTTTCTCGTAGGTTGATAGGGTGAAGGAGAAGGGAACATGGTTTTTTTTTAATTTTTCTGAGTTGCCAAATGTAACTTTATCTCGGCAACTTGTTCTAAATGGTTTTAAAATGGACCTTTCTAACTTATGGAAGTCAATCCTTAATGAGAACTTAAGTGAATCACTTTTTGAATATTTGTTTTCCCTCCCACTTGGAGCGCCTCACTTGGGAGAGGTTTGGAGGAGAAGAGAGGTATAAAGGAAGGTGGAGAAGTCCATTTTCACATCCATGATAATCTAACAATCAATTCTTTGAAGCTAAGCATGCTTGCTTGCACATTCAACCATTAAGGATGAAAACCCTCATTAGTTTTCTGATTTGGGGACAAAACCCCTCAAATTCATCTTGGTGACTTCATATAGAGGTCTTAATTGGGCAACATATAATCATTGTTGGTAGCTAGGGCCTAATTGAAGGGTGACACAATAGTTTGGGAGTCATTTGAGGGACGAACAACTGTGTGAGGACCATTTGAGGTGGGCACAACTGTTTGGAGGGTTCATTGCGGTGGGTGCAGGCATATGGCAGTGTTTGGGAGGTGGCCACAGCTCAAAGAAGCCTTTAGGAGTGGAGCGATTACGTTCAACCATTGAGGATGAAAACCCTCATTAGTTTTTTGATTTGGGAACGAAAGCCCTCAAATTCATCTTGGTGACTTCATACAGAGGTCACAATTGGGTAGAATATTACCATTGTTGGCAGCTAGGGCCTAATTGAAGGGTGGGGCAATAGTTTGGGAGCTAGTTGAGGGAGGCACAATTGTGTGAGGACCATTTGAGGTGGGCGCAACTGTTTGGAGGGTTCATTGATGTGGGCGCAAGCATAGGCCAGTGTTTGGGAGGTGGCCACAATTAAAGAAGCCTCTAGGAGTTGAGAGACGTCATTAGAGGGATCAAACATTGGCTTTGATACCATTTGAGGGTTGGAATATTATTGTTTTTCACTCATACTATTAGTTGTGTTTAATTCTAATTTTCAGGCTTGCATTTGGGCTAAAAATTAGATTTGATGTTCAAGGGTTTCACCCAAAATTAATATTTGAATTTTCATATTTTTCAAAGGGTTTCTATGAGGTCTAAAGTTTATTTACATGCTTGAGTAAATCATATTCAGAATTCTGTATTTTTTTTTAGTTAGGGTTTTAATAAATAAAAGTCAGAATTTATATTTCCATTACTAGGGTTTGCTAGAAAATGCATTGTTTTCAGTCTGCCCTAAAAGGGACTTTCAAGTTAGTTAGATCTATTTGCAAAGGGACACACTCGCAAAAAAATGTCAAACCTAGAAATTTTGTTGTTATTTTGTACAATGTATATTGTGTAAATATTCATAGAGAAAATATTTAGTGTTTGATTTTTTAGTTTGAATAAGTAATTAGGAAAAGGAAAGCGACCCCTAGACGTAATTATCACCTGATGCTACTATGCAGGAGCAGATTCCATGGATAATTGAGTATTTTGGGATCTATAAGATGATCTGCTATAGTGAATAGGTGAGCTAGGGAAACATAAGATGTCCATCTGTAGAAGTTATAGATAAATGTTTGAGGCATTGTTGTTGGCAATGTTTATATCCAAGATGACTAGAAAGTAAATTCAAAGATTTTGAGCTTCCACGGTCCATTATAATTGCACAAAATTTTATCTTTGGCTTCTAGATGATAACTGTGTTACAGATTTCTTGGTCCAGAGGCCAAAGATATATATTTTTACAATAGAAAGTAAATTTTCCAAATTATAGTGATAGTCAAGAGTGATTGGTAGGAAGGAAGAAAACATAAAGCATAAACATCTTTGTGAACTGAGGATGTCCTAGTTGGCCCTCCAATTTCAGGAATGGTGAAAAGTTGGAGGTAGTTGAAGAAAATGCTGGAAAATTCAAATGTTGCAAAGATGCTTTGATAGTGGAAGGTAAAAATCCTATTACTTTTGATTTGTTGGTGATGAAGGTACCCAAACATCTCTTCTAGTGTTTTTGAGGCATTGTGCATTGCAAATGATTGGGAATTCAAATAGATATAACCATAGGGGCAAGGTAGTGATATTGCAAAACAAGTGAGAAAAGACAACCAAATAAAAGTGTCATGTTCCCTTTTTAGAATTAAGCTAGTCAGAAGACCTGTAGCCTATTCATTATTTACTATAGGCTAAGGGATAGAGTTAAGGAAATAAATTAGGGAAGTAAACTAATGATAGTATATTAAGCTGTCCTAAGTCACTTTAATGTTATAACATTAAAAAGACATGTATTATTATTTATTAAGAGGGCCAAAAGTAATTGTGATGCTAGGAATTTGATGATGGAGTGGGAGGTTAGATCAATTGTTAGTTTCCATTAAACAATGAAATTAAAAACACATTAACAAAGCATAACACCTCCATGCCTAGATCATAGGGGGAGCTTAGTGTAGAAAAACCAATTGACAAAGCACAACTAAAATGTAAGAATACCAACCTTTCTTACCTTCCTTGAATGCTCCAAAACATCTCTTCGTTGGCTTGCTCGGCTTGTGCTCAAGAAGTCGTTGGCAAATGAATTTGTGTGGCTCCTTCTCTCCTTGGCATCATGGTTTGGCTCATACTTGCTTGATGCAACTTGATGGTTTGATGGCTTGGGTTGTGATTTACAATTTTGGCAATACGACACTATGGTTTTGCTTCATGCGTCAAATCTTGCATTATAACTTTACTATGTTCAAGCTCTCCAAATGGAGAGGCAAATGCTTGTATTTATAGTGTTTAGAAAAAGAACTTGAATGGGTTCAAACCTCAGTTTAGTTCATTAATTAAGCCTAGTAGAGTTAAAAGGTGTCCAAACCTCATGATTAGCATGGAATAATAATGGGTGAGATATTTTGGAATTTTGGACAACTCACAAAAGGTAATTATGAATTCCTAGGATATTCTTTGATTTTTGAATTTCAATTTTTGATAATTCATTTAATTGCTTAAGGATGATTCAATTAGGCATTTGATTAGGTTTTGCATGTTAATTAATTCTATTTAAGGATTTTAGCATTTTGCAAGATTTGAATTAATTGATGGGTGCATTTGCTCTTTTTAATGGATTTAAAGGCCAAATTGCATATTATGAAGCCAAATTTGAGACGTTTAGAGATTCTTAGGCTAGATTTGCAAAGGTTGCTAAGAATTAGTTTAAAGTCTGGTATAAAGCCCTTGGTGGCCACTTTTAGGTGTCTACAGTTTGCCCTTGGTTGGGAAGGCGTTGCAAGCTTTAAGTACAGTAACGTCTTCTCAAAGATTGAAAAGGTTTTGTATGCTGACGATTTCAATGGCAATGGATAACTGTAGGTGCCCCCTTGAAGGAGCGGTTGGCAAAGGGGTCAGCAAACAGTTCCTCGAAAGAAGGAAACGAGTGGACCAGATAGATGGAAATACAATGATTTGCCTAAAAGCGATTATAATCATTGAGAATGCAAGTGGGACGGTGTACGATGATTTTTCCAGAGGCGGTTATAAGCATTGTACCCCATAGTGGCAAATATGATATGAAAGATACAAGTGGGATGGTATACAATGATTTACCCATAGGCGGTTATAGTCATTAGTATCCTGATTATGGAAAACAAGTCCCAATTGGATGGAAGAAAGTGAATGATTTGCCCAAAGACAGTTATAATCATTAACCTTCAAATTGGTCAATGATTTGCTCGAAGGTGGCAATAATCACTGGAAATGCAAGTGGGACAGTGTGTAATGATTTGCCCATAGGCGGTTATAATCATTGGACTCTGATAGTGGCAAACATGATATGAAATGATGATTGCAAACATGATGATGTCAAATTGATACAGAGGAGAAAGATGATATAGGCAACTTGCTAGTAGAGAGATGCTCGTCCGAATTGGCAAGGAGGAAAATTCTTTCGTTATTTAATTAGTTTGGGATATGATTTGTATTAGATCGGGATTATTGTTGATGTTAGTGCCAAGAAGATATCATTGTTGCATTGCAGGTGGAGACTTCTCGAAGCTGATTTTTGCTATAGCACGTGACGATAGGCATCATGAGGTCTTGGCCAAAACATGATAAAACCGAGCTCGGTTGGGTTGAACCGACGACAGTCACACAGAATCGATGCCGGTTAGGCCTAACCGATGTCGGTCTTTGTGTAGATCCGAGTTAGGAAAATAATCCCAAATACAACAAAAATAAAGCTAAATTTGCAATTTTAGAGACATTCAAGCATTCAAATGTCAATTTTTGAATTGCATCTTCATCTCCTTGCTATGTGGGGTGCATATTGTCCCACCAGGTGTGCCATTTGTGATGCCAGGAATTTGACGATGGAGGGAAAGTTAGATCAAGTGTTAGTTTCCATTATAACAATGAAATTAAAAACACACTGACAAAGCATAACACCTCCATGCGTAGATCATAGGGGGAGCTTAGTGAAGAAAAACCAATTGACAAAGCACAACTAAAATGTAAGTATAACAACTTTTCTTACCTTCCTTAAATGCTCCAAAAGGTGTCTTCGTTGGCTTGTTTTGCTTGTGCTCAAGAAGTCTTTGGCAAATGGAGTTGTGTGGCTCCTTCTCTCCTTGACACCATGGTTTGGCTCATACTTGCTTGATGTAGCTTGATGGCTTGATGGCTTTGCTTGTGATTTACAATTTTGGCATTATAACTCTATGGTTTTGCTTCATGCACCAGATCTTGTATTATAACTTTACTATGTCCAAGCTCTCCAAATGGAGAGGCAAATGCTTGTATTTATTGGTTTTAGCAAAAGAGCTTGGAATGGGTTCAAACCTCACCTTAGTTCATTACTTAAGCCCAGTAGAGTTAAAAGGTGTCCAAACCTCATGATTAGCATGAAATAAGCATGATTGAAATATTTTGGAATTTTGGACAACTCACAAAAGGTAATTATGAATTCCTAGGATATTCTTTGATTTTTGAATTTCCTTTTTGATAATTCATTTAATTTCTCAAGGATGATTCAATTAGGCATTTGATTAGGTTTTGCATGTTAATTAATTCTTTTTAGGGATTTTAGCATTTTGTAAGACTTGAATTAATTGATGGGTGCATTTGCTCTTTTTAATGGATTTAAAGGCCAAATTGCATGTTATGAAGCTAAACTTGAGACGTTTAGAGATTCTTAGGCTAGATTTGCAAAGCTTTGTAAGAATCAGTTTAAAGTTTGGTATAAGCTATTGGTGGCCACTTTTAGGTGTCTATAGTAATTAAATATTAAGAGAGAGCAAAGTAATATCTAATTAAAAGTATTTTTAAATACTTTTAGTGTGAAATTGAAAAAATGAAATTATTAAAGGACAAGTTGGGTCAAAAGAGAGAGATTATTCACTATTCAACTTTGCAAATAAACCCTAATCTAGAGCTTGAGCCTTTGTGTTCATCATTTTCGTTTGACGATGAAAACCCTCTAATAAACAGGTGTGGAGGATGAAAACCCTCTTACCTGGTGAGGTGATTCCATCCAGGAATCATTATTGTGCTTCAAATTAGAATCAGAATTATAGTTTTAGTATGTGTGACCCTATTGAGGGTTTGAAATACTTGGTAGATTGGTGCGTTGGTGTTTGAGGGGGAATTACTGGTTTTGGAGACTTTGTTGCTGTTGTACCTAGTCGTACAGGCTGTTGTACATGTTGTCAACCTAGAGCTGCGCCCTGAATCGAAGATGTGCATGAAATGGCCAGTCCTCTATCCGGTTGAAACAATGGGATCTTCTCACGAGGGTGCATGCCTCAATGGTGAGAAGAACCTCCAGAGAAGGCTGGTTCGTGTAAGATGTATCAATGAGGATCTCTACTCTATGCTGCGGACTACTATGGAAATGGGAGAAGGAAACTTTAAGAGGAAATCCTACCTAATAAAGGTGATACACCAAAATATTGATCCACTCAACTTGGAACCTAGAACACTGAACAAACAAGGGAAAAGGAAGACCTTTGATTTCAATCGACCACTATGCATAAGTATTTCGTGAGAAGGTTCGATCCAATGACCAAAACATGAGGGAAAACGATGGAGAGAGGTCTGATACAAGACACTTTGTAGCCACCTAACATCCACTTACAGCCTCAGCAAAAGACATAAAGAACACTTAACATGACCTGCATAATATGGTAAGCTAGCAACTAGGTACGAATCAGAATTTGGGAAGGGAGAGAAATCTACCACATAATCAAATTGCTGAATGAATATACACTATGCCAACACATGTAATCTGAAAGTACAGTCCTTCTATTGATCGAAGAGGTTACATGACTCACCAATGGCAGAGTCTGGTCTTGCCAAGAGAGGGATCATTTTTCTAAGGCTGAAAAGCCATTTAATAGAGAATTACAAAAGCCAAAGATTGACGTTGAAAAAAGACGAAGAGGAGGATCAACTTAGATTAACTCAAGGTTGACTTTGCCGTTTAATAAAATATGTTTTCCCCTTGTCTTTGCATGAAGCTCTTTGGCGCTAAAATTAGACGGTGAATTCATACGTTTGACTTTGCTTGTGCATGTTCGATTGAGCCATGTCTAAAATTAGAGACCAGCTCTTTGGCGTTTGAGAATGGACAGTGGGTTTGTTGAAAGTCAATCCTCTCTTTGCATGGAAGATTATGCCAAGTTTCCAAAATAGACTCCCCTTGAGCTGCTTTTGTTTGCATGAAAACAACGCCAAACTTGGATTGAGAACTCGGTTTGAAGCTGAGTTGGACCTTCGAATGCATGAGAATGACTAGTCAAACCACAAATAAAACAAATAGTTAACCGAAACTTAGCAATCCACCCAAAATAGCCCTTGTTCGCATGTATTTTCTCTTATTTTTGTTTGCCTGTGTCTTGTCTATTTTTGGCAGGATTCTATTTTTGGATTATCTTATCTATATTTGGTCTATATTTCCTCGGATATTTTGTTTTCAACTTTCCGTCGAATTATCTATTTTCTATCCTTTTTGCTAGTCAAACCTCCATTTCTTTTGGATTTCTTGTTGTCTCCTTAGCTTAATTCTTTTGGATTTCTGGCTGCGGACTTTTCTGTCTGCAGATTTATTTCCTTCGGCTTTTCTTCCTTGCCCTTGGCTTATTTCTTTTGGCTTCATTTCCTGCGGACTTTATTTCTTGGCTTCGCCTTTCGGAAAAAATGGCCGAGTCTTGTTTTTTGTGGACTTTCCTCTCTTCGGAATTCTCCTTGGTCTTATCTTCTTCGGATCTTTTATTTCACCCTTCTTTGAATTTCCTTCGGACAAATTGTCCGCTTGAATTGTCCTTATCTTTTCCCGCTGGCTTTTGTCTTTGTTTATCCTCTGAAGTATTCCTTCGGACAAAAAGTCCAAAGGAATTCCTTCGGACTTTTTCCCGAAGGATATCTTCCTTTGTTATTTCCTTTGCTTTGTACAATTTCGGACTTTATTTTGTTGGGTGGGCTTTCTCCTGTAATTTCTCCAAATTTCTTCGGACTTTTTGTCTGAAGGAATTCCTTCAGACAAAAAGTCCGAAGGTATTTGCTTTGCCTTTTTTGCCTTTGCCACCGGCGGAAAGCCCTTCGAAAAAAATCTCAAAGGTATTGCCACTGACCAGGTGCCCTCTGCAAGGGCTTGTGTCCTTCCTTTGTGCCCTTCAGAAAAATTGTAGGGTCCTGTCACCAACCAAATGCCCTCCGCAAGGGCTTGTGTCTTTCATCTGTGCCCTTTTTGAAAAAATTGTAGGGCACCTGGGCTTTTTGTAGGGCACCCGGGTTTTTTGTAGGGCTCCTATTACTTCGAATTTTCTGACTTCTCTCTCGGATTTCTTCAGACTTTTGTCCGAAGGAATTCCTTCGGACAAAAAGTCCGAAAGAATTATTCCTTGGTCTTTTCTTGCTTTTGGGCGGAGTTTTCTCTTTTGAATTCTCTGAAGTATTCCTTTGGACAAAAAGTCCGAAGGAATTACTTCCTTTGCTGTAGGCTCTTTCCTTTGTTTTTTCATTGCTTTGTGCCATTTTTAACCCTGCCCTTTTGATTTTGTGGCTCCTCCTTGGTCCTTTATCCTTGTCTTATTTCCCGCTAACTTAAGTCCTTTGCAAATGAGTTATTTCAATTGGTCTACCTCTTACCCTATGTATTATTTCTTCTTTGGCTAGAGACGTGAATTTTCCGAATGGCAAGAGACAATCCTGACTTGTGGAAGAATTGTCAACAATACACTTGCGGACCCTTGTGTTGAAAGTTGAACCCCTTGGTGTCAAACTACCAGGCTTTTTGGAGCTTGTAACCCTCATTTCCATTGTTGGTGTCAAGTTTCAACAATCAAGGCGTGGATAGTTGTGATTATACTGTGTTGGACCTCCTTATGTCATCATAGCACTTCCAGCCATCGTCGTACTTTTGAATAGATTGTTGTACTTTGTTCTACTGGGTAATAACTGGTATTTATTGCTAAATTCACTATTTGTGAGCTTTTATAGTTAGGGTTTACTATAATAAATTTGTGATCAGCTCATTGAATCAATATTCCAATTGCGTATTATCAGTTTTGCATATTTAAGTTGCATGTTATTGTTTAGGGTTTGTTCTTCTTTTTAATTTAGAAAATTGTAGAAAACATGAATGAGAATACCAATTTTTAAAAAAAAGGGACATTTCAATGGTAACAGAGCATTGATTCTACCAGCTTACAAGGTGAAAAATAATATTGCAATTTCATATGCAACCCAATCAAAGAGAAATCAAGTATTATCAAAGGGAAAAAAGAAGGGCTTAGTCACTAGAAAAAGTAACGGAGGTCACAGGGGATAGAGAACAAAGAGCTCCTACAAATGATGAGTTATTTTAGGAAATAATTGGTTGGGGTCAGAGAGATTTGGAAAGAACAATCCAAACGACGTTGAGAGAATCCATGGCAAGGATAGTACAAGCTTTGCAAAGTGTTAATCAGAATAATGTATATCAAGGAGAAGGAAGCTCATTAGAGAATGAACGGGTCTCAATCAACTGATGGGTCTCAATCAACAAACCCTTTAAAACTTTTTGATCAAAATTTCTACAAAAAGAACATAGAAGAGGGAGAGCCCCAAAAGCCTCACGTAGGTAAATGAGTTTGTAGTATATCATACGGAGTATGAAGTACTCAGCATTGTAGTACAACAAGCACTAACTTTTAGAGAGTTTTTATGATCTTAAAATGAAAAACAATACCAAAAGATGTGGGAGAAATCAGCTAGATCAACCCCAACAAGATTCAACAATAGTTGGGTAAGATTACCATTCCTATTTATGATGGATCAAATAAATGTTTGGCAAGGTCTTGGTTACAAAAGCTAGACACTTATTTCTCATTGAATTCGATGTATAAAGAAGAGGTGATCAAATTTGCTACCGTCCACTTGGAATGAGTGGCACGTGAGTGGTGGTATCATGGTATGATCACCCAAGCACACAATTCTATCTCTACCTTGGAAGAATTCAGCCAAAGATTGACGGAAAGGTTTGATAGGAAAGATCTAAAAATCCATTTCAGGGAGTTAGCCGATCTCAAACATGAAGGAACAGTGGACAGCTACATCGCTGAATTTCAGAGGTTATCCATGATGGTACAAGATGTAACTAAAAGAAGATGGGTGGTATTATTTGTTGAAGGCTTGGATGAACCTTTCAAGGGCTTAGTAAAAGCTTTTGACTCTTTGTGTCTCCAGAAAGCAATTAAAAGAGCATTGAACCTAGAATCATCAGCTCCAAAGGGTAAATTTCTTGCTGTAGGACATCAAAGTACAACACCTATGGGCAGCCAAAATCAGCACCTTATGTGCAGCCAAGGTCAGCACCTTATGGGCAGGAAAAAAAAAATCAATTCCAGCAAGGAGGGTTTCAACAAAAGGAGCTGCCAAAAGCAAGCAAAGAGAGGGAAACAAGGAATGAGTTGAAAAGGCAAAAACTATGCTTCACCTTCAAGGATCCATGGGAGCCTGGATACAAATGTCTTGGGTGTGGTCAAATGCATTACATTGAGGTGATATCAGATGATGAATCAGAAGTAGAGAGCTTGAATCTAAAATTGAAGAAAAAGAACTAGAACCAGAAAGAAAAGAGGAAGAAAATACTTCAGGAGGCATCCTTGCCACATTATCTAGTTCTCCTAGATATCATTCTTTTAGAGTTCGGGGAGTTTTGCAAGGGCAAAAGGTCACAATGTTGACTAACAGTGGGGCGACCCACAATTTTATTGATGAAGGATTGGTAACCAGGATGGGCATGAAAGCAAAAGGTTTCAAGGTCTTCAATGTGACTATAGCTAATGGCTTCACCCTTCCATGTACCAAGAGAATTCAACAACCTAATCTTACTTTGGGGAGACGTAAAGTAAGTGATGACTTCTATGTTGTAGGCATAAGAGAAACAGATGTGGTACTTGGGGTACAATGGTTACATTATTTGGAAGAATTCACCCAAAATGATCAAACTATGCAGCTAAAGTTTAAAATAGATGGGAAAGAGGTTGTGCTTCAAGGCATGACCAATGGAGCTCCTTGAGAGGTCACAACTAAGTGGATGGAGAGAGCTTTTCGTAGAGGACAGGTTGCTTGGGCAGCCCATCATTTGGTTAACACTACAACTTCATCCGCATATAAAAAATCCTACCATGTGGACATTTAGTCTATTCTAGACGTGCATGGCACAATGTTTAGTGGTATACCTCTAGGACTGCCACCAGATAGAGGATTTCAGCACATAATTGAGATGGAATCAGGTTCTAAACCTGTAATGATTACTCTTTATTGCCATGCAAGAGCATTCAAAGAGGAATTTGAGAAGAGAATCAAGGAATTATTGAAGATGGGACATATCTGGCCTAGTTCTAGTTCCTTTGCTTCTTCTGTTGTTTTAGTGAAGAAGGATGGTACCATGAGGATGTGTATTGATTACTGGGCTTTTAACAAGAAGACCATAAAAAAAGTTACCCAATACCCAGAATCAATGAATTGATTTATGAATTGCATGACTATATTTTTCTAAAATTGATTTGATTTTCAACTATCAACAAATTCGGGTAAGAGATGATGTAAAAAAATAGCCTTTCGATTTCACTTTGGACATTTTGATTTTTTGGTCATGCCTTTTGGTTTGACAAATGCTTTGGCTACTTTCTGATCATGCATAAACGATATTTTCAGCGAGCACTTGAGGAAGTTTCTTTTAGTATTTTTTGATGATATTTTGGTGTATAGTAAGACTTAGGAAGAGCCCCTGAAACACTTGGATACAATGATGAAAATTTTAGAATAGACTCTCTTTGCTAAGGAGTCTAAGTGTGAGTTTGGTATGACTGAAGTTTTATAATTGGGCCATGTTATTAATACAAAAGGAGTGCGGGTTGATCAAGAGAAGATCCAAGCCATATTGGATTGGCCTCCTCCCACCACAATGTCACTACTAAGGGGATTTTTGTGTCTTTGCAGTTACTACATGAGGTTTGTTAAAGTTTTTTCACAGTGGCTGTTCTGTTAATTGAATTAACAAAAAAGGGAGCATTCAACTTGTTCAAAACAACGCAAACAACATTTGACAAATTCAAAAAGGTAATGAGTTCATGCCCAAAATTGGTTGTTCCAAATTTTTCTATTCCATTTATGTTAGAGTGTGATGCATCAGGGCAAGGAATTAGAGCAATTTTGATGCAAATGGGACATCCTATAGCCTTTGAGAGTCAGAAACTCAAAGATACAAAACACAGATTCTCCATATATGACAAAGAAATGTTGGCCATCATGCATGCACTATCAAGATTCAGGAAATACTTAGTTTGTGGCAGATTTGTGGTCAAGATGGATCACAACATTTTGAAGTTTTTTCTCAACCAAAAGGACTTGAATGATCGGCAACAAAAGTGAGTGAGTAAACTTCAAACTTATAATTTTGACATAGATTATGTGAAGTGAAAAAACAATGTTGTAGCTGATGCTTTGTCCAGAAAGCCATTTCTATGCACTATGCCTGAAATCTTTGTTGATTGGAAGGTTATAATAATAGCGTATGCAAATAATATTTTCACTAATTATATCTTTGAAGGCAAAGTGCAGGGTGATAGGTATAAAGTGATTGATGATCTCATCCTCGACAAGGATAGAATTTATCTTGTCCCGAAGTAAAAAGTGAAGAATAAATTGCTGAGAGCTCTCCATGGTACACCCTTGGTTGGTCACCTAGGGTATTTCAAAACTTACAAGCATATAGGGGATAGCTTTTTCTGGAGAGGACTCAAGGGAGAGGTCCTTCAATACATCTGGAAGTGTCTTGCATGCCAGTAAAACAAAGCAAATTAGGTATTTCTAGTAGGTTTGTTGTACCCTTTTCCAATTCTAAATCAAAAGTGGGAGAGTATTTCAATGGATTTTATCACATGCCTTCCAAAAGTTCAAGGTAAGAGTTGTATTTATGTGGTAGACTAGTAGTTGATAGACTTACCAAATATACTCATTGCTTTGCTATTCCAATTGAGTTAAAGGCACCACGAGTTGTTCATTTGTTTTTTATAGAAGTTTTCAAAGTACATGGATTGCCTAAGAACATAGTGACTTTTGGTAGGACCTCTTTCATCTAATAGGAATCGAGTTAACTCCTAGTACCAATTACCACCCTCAAACAAATGGACAAACAAAGATTTTGAATAAGTGGATTGAGGGATATTTGAGAAACTATGTAGTAGGACAACAAACAACTTGGATCAAATGGCTCTATATGGGGGAGCATTGCTACAAAACTTCACATCATATGTCCGTTGGTATGACTCCTTTCAAAGCTTTGTATGGTTATGATGCTCGTTCTATTGTGTATTTGGTTATTACAGATAGTAGAGTGTCAGGGGAATGAGACTTGGTTGCACAAAGTTAGGGAATATTGGAGTCACTCAAAGAAAACCTCCAACGAGTGCATAATCAACAAAAGTTTTATGCGCACGAGCATTGTATAGAGAGATATTTTGAGGCTAGCGACATGGTTTTCTTGAGATTGCAGTCCTATAGAAAGTCTTCTGTCAAGAAGAGTGGAGCTGAAAAAATCAAACTTCACTTCTATGGTCTCTACAAGATTCAATATAGGATTGGAGAGGTTGCATATTAGCTTGAATTGCTAGATTACAACATAATCCACAATGTATTTCATGTTTTGTGCGTCAAAAGGGAACTAGGACAACACATCATTCCTTTAGCTGAATTACCTCCTCTAGATGATGAAGGTAAATTTATCTTGGTTCCAGAAGTTGTTGATGTCAGAGAGACGAAATTGAGGAACACGAGCATAACAAAATATTTAGTGCGTTGGAAAGATGTTCCAACAAAAGATGCTACAAGGGAAGGAGCAAAGATCTTTGAGCATTCTAATCTGCGATTGCTTGAGGGCAAGCAATTTCTGTAAGGGCATATTGTCATGTCCCCTTTTCGGAATTTACCCAGTTAGAAGACTTGTAGCCTATTCATTGTTTTTCGTAGAGTAAGGGATAGAGTTAGGGACATAAATCAGTGATAGTAGTTTAAGTTGTCTTAAGTCACTTTAATGTTATAATATGAAAATGACACAAGGGGGCCAAAAGTAATTACTATCAAGAGGGTGAAAAGTGATTTAATTAAAAGTATTTTTGAATACTTTTAGGGTGAAATTATAAAAGGATAAGTTGGGCGAAAAGAGAGGGATTATTCACTATTCAACTTTGCAAACAAACCCTAATCCAGTGCTTGAGCCTTTGTGTTCATCCTTTTCTTCTGAGAACGAAAACCCTTTGATATACAGGTGTGGAGGACGAAAGCCCTCTTACCTAGTGTTGTGATTCCATCCAAAAAACATTGTTGCACTTCAAATTAAGATTAAAATTCTAGTTTCAGGTGTGTGACCCTATTGAAGGTTTGAAATACTTGCCAGTTTGGTGTGTTGGGGTTTGAGGTTAAAATATTGTTGTCTTTTGAGAATGCAGCTGTTGTACCTAGCCGTACAGCCTGTCATACACCTGCTGACCCTTGTGTTGAGAAGTTGAACCACTTGGTGTCGAACAACTGAGATTTTGGAGGTCGTAACCCTTACTGCCATTGTTGGTGTCAACATTCAGGGTGTTGATAGCTGCGTTTATATTGTGTTGGACCTCCTTATGTCATCATAGCACTTCTAGCCATCGTCGTACTTCTAGATAGACTATTGTACCTTGTTCTACTAGATAATAATTGGTATTTATTGTTGAATTCATTATTTTTGGAATTTTACAGTTAGGGTTTGCTGTAATAAATTTGTAATCAGCTTATTGAATCAATATTCGAGTTGGTTATTATGAATTTTCCTTATTTCAGTTGCATGTTATTATCAAGGGTTTGTTCCAGCTTTGTTTATTCAGAAAATTGCAAAAACAAAAATCAGAATACTGAAAATTTATAAAAAGGGACATTTCAAAAAGAAAGATGTTGACAATGTTGTCATGTGAAAATGATAGGATGAGCATGACACGTTAGATGAATTGAAGGATGACCTATAAAGAGCTTGTGTATCTAGAAACTATGGATAATGTTCAAATTGAAGGGGGGCTGTCCTCCTTGTCTTATCTGTCGGATTTTGCATAGTGGCTTACTTTGTGGCCTAACGGGCACCAATGGGGCTATTGGGGTGTCCATATTTTGGCTTCCTTTTTCCTTAGTAATGCTATCATGCACTGTTATTAAGCCACATTTACCCTTTTGTTATATTTGAGGCTGTAATATTCCCTGACATGCTAGAGAAGCAAGAGGTAAAATGACATCCTTACAATGAATTGAAGACTAAAATGCCTTGGGTAGAAATGTAATGCAACTATCTTTTGTATTGATAATGAAAATTCAAAATATTAAATAGGTTCAAGATTTGCGGTGGTACGACAAAAAGCTAGGCTCATAGGGAGACATAGAAAATGGAAAATTGAACCAAGTAGGACCTTTCATGCAATTTAACGAGTATTCTTGTAAATTTGTTGAGTTTATTTTTGTAGAACAGTAACTTTTAATTCATATTATCCTGTATTAAGCAATTGATTTTCTGTACCAATTAGAGTTGATGCGGAGGGAACAAAAATGTTGCTGAAGTTGCAATGACTGGTTTCTTTGCTAATGTAGAGTTCAAACACAAAAGAATAGTAAATTAGATCCTGGCATGAATAAAATGGTTCTACGGTTCTCGATCCTTGTAGAATTTCATCAATGATTTTACATTACATGTCTTAGGTTATGTCACATTTTGGCTGCATAAACACATTACATTGATTATACATAGAGAAATAGTTACTCAATAAGATATTGCTCTTTCACTGGAAGACTGAATTCGTATTTGAACTCCCTGAATAATCACAAATGTTAGTGACTTACTCCCTCATGACAATACTTTAAATTACAATTTGTGTCTGGTTTGCTGTTCTTTTTTATTTTGATTCAGAAGCTAGTCTAGAATGGCTTGTTCACGTAAGTCAGATATGAAGCTTAGAAACTTCACTCTTGCTCCTATCAGTTCCTTTTTAGTAGGTTTTTTGGTTCGTGTTTGTTTCATGTCTTATCTTAAATATACCATTGCTCTTCAACCAATGCAATAAAATAAGCATTAATTCTTTCTCTAGAATGATCCTATTAGAAGGTGGAGGGTAGAGAAACTGTCTGCTTCTGCCACGGACAAAATATATTCTGATATTTTAGGTTTGGGAATTGTCTATTATGCATGTAATAATGGCTTCCAAGAAATACCCGTTGACCTAGGTGTCAATGTTAAAGAATAAATAGGACTAAATGGAGAAATATATTTTATAGTATGATGCATATGTGAGATGAATGATAAGGGAGTGATTTTGAAATAGCATGAGAATATTGTTTAAAAATTTCAAGGCTTATTTTTATAATGACAAGATGCTACTTACTGTTTAACAGTTATCTTAGAAAAATCATATAATGTGGTCAAAGGGATCAGCATGTAAAAATTTATCAAAAGTAATAATCCACTTTGAAAATGATAATTTCCAGGTAACTATTTTTCATTTTGAAGATAGGCTTCGTCCTGGAGCGGCAGATGTTGTATCTACGTTAAAACATCTGGCTGGAATCCATTTAATGATGCTGACTGGAGATCATGAATCAAGTGCATCTCGTGTTGCTAAGGCTGTTGGTATCAATGAAGTCCATTATGGTCTGAAGCCTGAAGATAAACTCCATCAAGCAAGAACTCTCTCGCATGATGGTGGTGAGTAAGAATTTCTATTAAGAGCTCCCAGTTTTATATCGTCTTGAGTATTTGCTAAAGAAAGCTATATAGCTCTTTATATGTGTTCATATGGTTTGTGTTTGGAAATGCTTATCTACTAGGCATCATGGTTAAATATTTGCAACTTCCTTGGGTTTTTGTCTGCTCCTTTTTGTTAGTGTATTTAATAACACAGACTTTTGTATGGTTTAAAATGCACTTGTAATATTTATTTATAATATAATTCATGGATATGCACTAATTGGTGCACACTTATCCATGACCCATTATTAGAGAAGATTATCAATTTACGTAATTGACTTCTGCTAATAATAGGCAAGACTTGTTCTACAATTAACTACTTTTTAAAACTCTAACCATAAATCTAGCCTCCTTTCTTATCTATAGAAAAGCATAGAGGGCTAGTGGGTGAGGTATATTGTGGATAAGAGTTGCCATTGTTATATTGCTGAATTCAGGTCAGAGCTCTTAATTTAAAGAGGTAGTAATGTTACCTGGATAAATTCATGTTGTCTTGTTTTAAGCTTTCATAGATTTATATATTGTATGTGTTGTGAGTGTTTGTCTTATAGTAGTTACAACAATTCTAGAACTATTCCAACAATTTATTATTGTATCATATCAATAGAAGCTTCACCTTGTGCATTGCAGTTTTGTGGAGCATACACATCTTCTGTTTTTGTGCCCAAAAGTATAAAGATCAGATTTGCTGTTTTCATTTTTTTTTGTATATCTAGTTTCTATTGCAGTTTAAATCAGTCATTTTCATTTTTTTCTGCAGGTCTAGTTTCTATTGCAGTTTAAATCAGTCATTTTCATTTTTTTCTGCAGGTCTAGTTTCAAGCCTAGATTTTAGCTGCATATTGAAAATAACCAATTTTATTGTTTCACCTCACCCTTAGGGGATGTTGGTTGATCAAATGGTGAATGTAGTTGGGTAATAAGGTTTTAAGCTATTTTTTCGCAGAACTTCCCTAGGTCAGAAATTTTACAATGGGGGTTTTAAAATATCACAGGGTTGTCATTATTGGTTAAGCATGATGTTGTTGGCTTGTAAAGTAAGGAGAGTTCCCCCAATACCTTGGCCTCAGACAACACTATTTATGGTTTTTAGCTTCTTCATACCTTGTGGTATATCAAGAGCGCCTAGGTATTCTATTTTTTTATGCCAATAGGAAGCCATCGATCGTTTAAGATTCTAGTGCATTGGGATGCACTTAGCATCGATAAGTTATTCTCTATGTACCTCAGAGATGGGATAGTTCGGCTATGGGTACAGTGGAACCCTTTGTACTCAGTTCCTTTTGGGTATGTTCACTATTTACACTTGGGATTTGTATATTAGATAATCTATAGATTAGACACACCCAACCTAGTAATTCCAAAACAATTTTGGTTACATTTGTTAGACCTGTGAACAACGTTAGTATTCTCCATTCAGTTATAGTATTCCCCTTTGAGGTTCAATTTCAAAAAAATATAAAGGATAGTGTAGAGGGCATATTTGGCAGAAAACTTGTTATTCTTAGATAAATGTCCACTTGTGTGGAATTTGACAGTTCTGACTGAAAAACGTTCCAACAAGGACCTAGAATAGCATTTCCATAGATTTAAAAAAACTTCGGCAACTGCATCGTTGTGATCCTCTTGTTAAGCCAATCATTTTAATGTGCATCTCTAGAGAACTTTCTCAGGGAATTTTTTTCTCTTTTTAGGCGATTGTCCCATTGTGATCCTCTCATTGAGCTGATCATTTTGACATATTATTCCAAAAACTCTGTAAAAAACGTGGGATTTTTTCTAGCTACAAGTTTCTATGTTAGCAATAACAAAGAAAAAGATAATTTTCACCAATTCCAAATACTTTAGCTAGAAATGGTACATCACAAAGGTGTGATTTTTTGTATGGCCATGAGTGACAAAATAGCTCCTTTTGTCCTTTTCAAATGAATCAAATGGCAAAATCGTTGTGATAAAGCCAAAGGACTCAGGTCAGTTAGTGTTCCCTGAAATAAAGTTTCACTTTCAAAGAGTCATGGAATCTTGGGCAGTTTGGAACACCTTGGAGAACATTTTTGGAAAGTATAGTAAGATAAGGGCATGTCAATTGGAAAACTAGCTTGCTGCCCATAGTCTAGACAACTATCGCTAGATTGAGGATTTCATCACCCAAATCAATCGCATCAAAGTTCTCCTTGTTGAGAATAGTGAAACTAAGATTGATGACCAAATCATATGAGTATTTTGTCAAAATTGGGTTGTCCATACTTAGCCTTTGTTTCAAATCATTACACACAACAAGATTATTTGGGCAATCTATATGTGGCATGGACTTTTAATAAGTTTTGTGAGCAACTTTAGAGAGAACGGGAAAAATTGATTTTCATTGGTGACATCCAACCTAGAGGTAATAGGTAGTCGGCATTAGTTGTCAATGATATTAATATAATATCAAAACCTAACTTTAGAAAAGGCAAGGGCCTTACCAAAGGAAAAGGGAAAGCAAACCCTAAGCCAATGGGCAATTAATTGACTCACCAAAATCCTTCCCCCCATCACGACAAAAGCAAAGGGAAATGGAATGCAAATGTTGACAAAGAGTGTTGCAAATTTTGTGGTAAACCAAGCCATGATGAACATCTGTGTTGCAAGAAAATGTCATACTTGGAAGCAAATATGAAAAAGATGCAACACCCTCCCTCCATGACATAAACAACACTTTTTACAACAACAAACATATCGCCTATTTTTGAACGGATTTTGAATTCAGGAGCCTCTCACCTTATGGGGCATGATGGTCACTGTTTCACAGTCTTGACAAAAGTGGCACATCTGAAATGTTTGTGGGAAACTCTAGTCCTCTAGTAGTTGAGGGTGAAGGGTTCGTTGAGATGGGTAATGGTGTATTCAACAAAGTTCTCCATGTTCCATGGTTGTCTGCGAATATTCTATCCATCTATTAGATCACACATTCATGTAAAGGCAAAACTATTTACATCTACTAATGTTATAAAAAATGCAAACGACTTGTCTGCTATTTTAGCCACTGGCAAGGTTGATCATCAAGCTGGATTGTACAAATTTAACAATTTTGTGTTTTCTCAACCTTCATAAGTCATGATTGCACATGCAAATGACTTGAGTAAACTTTGGCATGAACGTTTTAGTCACTTGAACTATCGCTCATTGCAGGACCTCAATAAGCACAACATGACTCTTTTTGTTGAAAGTTTCCTTCAACAATGGAGTTTGGCTAGGTTGTGCTCTTGGAAAACAACACATGGATCCATTTCCCAAAGGCAAATTTTGGAGGGTAAGTGATAGATTATAGTTGGTCCATAGTGATTTCGTGTCATTCCCTCATGTGTCTTTTTAGAAACATAAATAATTGCTTATATTCATTGCTGATTTCTCTCGCAAACTTGGATATACTATCCAAAAAGCAAAAATGAAGTCTTTGAGCACTTCAAAGTTTTGGAAGGCCTTGTTGAAAACCTATTAGAGAGAAACACTCAGCATCTCAGAATAAACAATGGAGGACAGTTTGTGAACAATTAGATGATCAACTTTTGTGCCCTACTCAACAAAATGTTGCCCTCTTTGGTTTTGGGTAGAGGCAATCCATTGTGCAAACTACATTCAAAATTGCACTCCCCAATTAGTAGTGCAAGACATGACTCCTAAAGAAAAATAGTTGTGTCAAGATCGATGTTTTTGAATTTAGAATTTTTAAATGTAGTGCATGGGTGCGTATCCCATATTATAAGCGCAAAGAAATGGAAAGAAAGAGCAGTCCTTGTGTTTTTTGGCTAATGTGAAGATGTGAAGGCATATCATCTTGTTCCGGGCACCACTAAAGTTCTTTACTGGTGGGTTGTGTTGTTTGATGAACAATCTTAGGCTTACGAGCCAACATTTCGTCCTCCATTAGTTTCCGCTCAGCTAAACACAACTTCTGATGTTTCTTATGAAGAACAAGGCAATTTAGATGACTTCCATTCTGAGAGTCACTACACTTCGGATGATGAGCTGCATGGGAGACAACCAACTCCACCACCAACATAATATATTGTTCTGTCACTAGTGCCACAAGTTATTCATAATGCACCTACTCAACAAACGCTACCTAAACAAAAATGGGTTTGCACAATTCGTGAATAGGTTGGTGCATGGGTAGGTGACCTTGAAGATCCACACATGACTAGATCAGAAATCAGTTTGGTGTTGCACACTTGGCATAGTTGGTAGTGAATGAGGGTCCAGAGACTTATCACGAGGCTTCTAAGAATCTTGAATGGCAGGTAACTATGGTAGAAGAACTTCTTTCTCCTAAGAAGAATAAAGTTTGGACTTGGTTCCACCTCCGAAGGAAATAAAAATGGTCATGTGCAAATGGGTGTACCACATTAAGTATGCAACAGATGGTCCATTGATAGGTACAAAGCTTGGCTTATAGCAAAATATTTTTCACAAGTTGAAGATGTTGACTACCACCAAACCTTTGCTCTATTTGCCAAGATGAATTCCATTAGGCTAATAGTCTCATTTGTTGCAATAAAGGGATGGGAACGGACATCAAAAGCATAGTTACTGTTGACGCAGTGGATTGCACCCTTTAAAAAGGAAGCTAAGCCCCTTTCTTCCATGCGGCACAATGGAGACACTCCTCTTGCTGTGGGTAGCAAAACTGAGGAGTGAATCTCTAGATAAGGGGCTAGCTCCCCTTGATGCACCTTAAAGTCCTGAATTTCTACTACTAACAATGGGGGGGGGTGAAAAGAGAGAGGGATGCTATGAAAACAAAACCTAACTAAAGTGATGATGCACCAAAATTGATTGGTCTACTCATTTTTGATCTACATTTTGTACCAAAAGGAGTGAACATACACTTCATTTGAATAAGAAACTAGATTGCATCAATGTTTCAACAAGGGGTTTGATGGAGGTATAATGAATAAGAACTTCCAAGAGGTGCTCTAGAGGGACACTGTTGGATGGTTGCTCACCTGCACCTATACTTCAACCTGGACGCTTCTTGTTAACCTACAAAAGATCTTGGATACACTAGATACACTAGCATTGACCTATGAAAGCATTAAAATAAATGACTAAACATAAGGCAATACACAGACATATGCAAAACTGTAAAAAATCAGATGGAGGTAAAACACTTATTTTGATTAAAGGAAAATTTTGTCAGGGTTTCGCCATACAAAACTGAGAGATCTTTTTCCAAACTGAAAAGGTTACAATATATAGAGGAAATGGGGAAAGATCTTTGACCCGTCCAAGAGCAAGTGACCCATACTACATTAAACACCTCTGCAAGAAGAATTTGCCCATGCTGGTGTCATCTTTCCTTAAATGCGTCTGTAAAAGCCATGTTGTAGGTGTCCCAGATATTGACTTTGCTGCCCAGGCTATATTAAAAACTCCTACAAGGGGATGGGTCGCTTTGCTCCTCAACCGACAAGGTCACCTCTCCTCACGTTCTGGGCCATGCTTTTTCTTGAATGCTCCCGCAGCTCCCCTAAATGGCTATTCATTAATGTCAAACACAAGGAAAATCGGGCCACCCTCTTGAAAGCTCGTGCAGCCCTCTTAATGGCTATTCATTAATGTCAAACACAAGGAAAATCAGGTTTCCCTCTTGACAACTCGCGCAACCCTCTTAATGTCTATTCATGGATACTATTCCATCTGCAAGCATTTACTTCTCCTGCCGCCGCCTCTTGTGCCACCTAGACTGGTTTGGTTCGTTCTTGCGCTTGATTGGCTGTCACCTGGAACGTTCCAAGCATTTGTCTTATATATGCGTGGCTATGTTCTGGGCCATGCTCTCTCTCTTCTCTTTTCTCGTTATTTCTTGTCTTTTCCTGATAGTTTGGGTGCCTGGAGGGCTATCTTTTCTCTTTCGGGCTCCTTTCTTGGCGGGTCGCTGAGTCTTGGTTCGGGCTTCTGGGCCTTTTGAATTTCTTCGAGCGAAATGCCCGAAGGAATTTCCTTCATTATGCTCGCCGCTTTGACACCCACCTTTGATGACACTTAGGGCTTGCACTCATGAGTTCTTTCGGACAAAATGTCCGAAAGAATCGTTCTTTGGCTCCTCTCCAATGGCTAACCCATCCTTTTAAATTTGACGTTCGTGGGCTTGTCATTAAACATTTGAAATCCAACGGCTAGCTTATCACCATAAAATTGATGTCCACGGGCTTGCCATCTCTCTTTTGCAATTCCTTCGGCCTTTTGCAAATGGACTCTTTCGAAGGGAAAGTGACCCTTCGAAAAAATGGAAAAGTCCTCTTTTGATGACCAAGTGCCCTTCGGAAGGGCACTTACCCTTTGGAATTTTGTCTTCCGAATTCCTTAGGATTTCCTCACTTGCCGAATTTCTTCAGACAAAATGTCCGAAGGAATTCCTTCGGACATTTTGTCCAAAGAATTCATTCTTTGGGCTTCTTCATTGGATTTTCTTCGGACATTTTCTCTGACGGAAATCTCTCTTCAGCTTGTCACTTTTCCCAAAGGAATTCTTCCTTTACGGGCTTTCTGGCTTGGCCTTTTGCAAGCAGACCTTTTGCCCTCCAGAAAGACACTTTGGGTCCAAGGTTGCCCTTTGGGCTCTTTGAAAAGGTCCATTTGCCGATTTCCTGCCCTCCGCAAGGACACTTTGGCCTCTGAGTAGTCTTTTGGAAGAACTCGCAAAGGCCCTATTTGGCACCTGAGTGCCCTCCGTAAGGGTACCTACCCTTCAGACCTTTTATAAAAGACCTCTACCCCTTTGAACCTGGGCCCCATTTTGCCGATAAAAAGCTCACTCGAAGTGCCCTGCTAAACATCTAGGATCAAAATGAATTCCAAAATAACCCAAGTGCTTGCCGGACTTAAAACACTTGTCTATCAGAAGGAGGAATACTTTTTTTTTCATGGAAAGAGGCCTGTCACAGAGAAAACCCATAAAGCTGCTGTGGGATGAACTCGTCAGAAATTGATAAAAGACCCTGCAAAGAAAAGGAAAGGGGGGTGCTCAATTTTGGCCTATAGGACCAAAATTGGTCAACAGTTACCATGTTCAAAAAGTTTGGGTTGTTCGGACGGGGGAAAAAGTTTGGAAGTTTGGGATAATGCAAAAAGTTCAGTTCGGTTTGGAAAATATAAATATTAAAAATATTAAAATTATAAAAAAATGTAAAATTATAAAAATATATTCATACTTTTTTTAGACAATTAATATACATATTTTTTACTATTAATATATAATATAGGATGTGTAGACACCTAAATCTTGCTACCTCAGTGTCAACCTGTTCACCATTTTAGGATTCCGTACTACTATCACCCAAACCCTAAGTTACCCATATTTATCCCTATTCATCACTATATATCCGTTAATCCGCTCTAATATCACTCTACCTCAATTCTCTCATCTTTTCATCATATCCCATTATCCCTAATCCTATCATCATATCATCATTACATCTCTAGCTAATCCGCTAACACTATTCATCCCTCTAATAAATTAATCTTATTATGACAATAACATATCAATCCCATCTAATTCCCATTTTATCAAATCTGGATTAACTAACTAATTAATCATATTAGTTAGTTGGCTAGTCTAATAATAAAATCCATGCACCAAATATCCAATATAATAAATAAATTTATAATATCATCATATCACTCCAAATCCCAAGTCAAGTCATCACGTCACCCATCTTTAGTCAATCACTCTAAATCCTTAGTCATGGGACAAAATATAATCAAGCTCACACCATCAAATCAAGCCTTACATAGTCAACTCCCCACATTTAATTCTTTGCCTCCATTCAATGAGAAAGTTGACTTGTTCTCAACCCTTGATCTTGCATCAAGATCAACGGTCCACATTTATCTTGAGAATATATCAATCCAACCATCCTCCATCACATTCAACAAGCTCACTTAGCCTACCAAAACTCTGCGTCATTGAGAATCAAGCCATCAAACCATCATCATCTTCATTTTGCCAAATCATCCAAGTGACAAGGAGACATGCTACCGGAGTTCTTGCATGAGCTTCATTGAGCACCCACAATCCAACAATCCGAGCAAAATCTATACATCAAGGGGATAATCTTCATTGGTAAGTGGAGGTATGCACATTTCTCCCTTTTGCTCATCAAAGGTGTATTTCATTTGTTAGGCTAGGAGTTCAAGTATTATGTTTGAATTTTTAACATGTGTTTGCTCTAACATTTGTGCATGCATACAAGTATGGTCGAGTCTCGACCTAGTGGCTTCTCATGCATAATACACGTAGTGTACTTTGCAATAGCCAATTATTAACAAAAACAACCTCTTTGGCAATTTTTGGTGATTGTAATGGCATGATCAACATCCCGATTAAAGGAGCCTCTCACTTCTCAATAATGTCTTCCAATTTTCTCAGCACATTACATAGTATATAGTATAAGATCATCAGAGTACACCTTTCTTTCCCAAAAGAAGCTATGCATGCATTTATTGTAAAAACCTTGTGCAAGGTAGGGACACCCATTGACATATTATTAAAACTATTCACAGGGAAAATTGTCTTTCCTTGCTTAGAACAAATTTCCGCATATAGCAATTATCATCCATTGTACAATACAATGCGTTTGGCTCACACACCCTTCTTTGCAAGAGAGTAACTTGACATTGAGGACGATGCATGACCTAGTCATAGGTATGGATATGATATGATATGCTCACCAATCACCACTTTTTAGTTTCACTGTATTTGTAAAAGATTTGATCGTGGACAGGGATGTTATGGAGGTGTTCGGGCATACCTATGCCACACGGGCAATAGAGGAGGGCTACGAAGAAAGGTATGAAGTGGGTGTTGAAGTGTTTGGTAGGAAAAAGGACACCACAGAAATGCAGAGAGGGGCCACGACTGAATGCTACCCGACAGGCACCGATTACATGGCGGACAAGTGGACAAGGGTTGGTTTCACAAAAAATCTTTAAATCACCGACGAGTTTGGCAGATAACAGCTTCGTTTGCCTTGACAGATTTTCAAACAACCAACAGGTAGTGAGGGTGTCTTCTTCATTTTACGTTTTTTTTTATTCTTTCTATTTGTTTTTCATGGAGAAGATCTCAACATGTGTAAAAAAAACATAGTGATAGAAGTGGGCCAAAGCCTCGAATCAAATTAGACTTCTGTTGCCCTGAAAAGTTCGGTCTAAACCAAACCTAATCCAGGTTCGGCTGAACCTAGTAACTATGGTCAAAAGTGCCTTCTTGCATGTTGATTTCTTGGAAGAAATCTGTGGCACAACCTCTTAGGTCTATTAGTAGTGAGAACTCCAGCTTTGTGTAGGTTGAAAAAGTCCTTGTATGGTTTGAATCAGGGTTCTTAAGCCTAGTATGAAAAAATTGACGGGGTAATTATCTTTGGTTTTACATGAAGTTCCTTTGACTCCATAGCATACACAAAGAAAGTAGACAAGAAACCACTGATTTTGACCCTCTATGTCAATGACTTAATCATTATAGGGAGTTCCACCAAGTAGATTCATGAAGTGTAAACATGATTAATGTACTTTGAGATGACTGATTTGGGATTGCTACATTTTTTCCTTAGATTTCAGATCTCACAATCTATGAAAGGAAGTTTTGTGAATCAGTCCAAGTATGCTCAACACAAACTCCTTCGCTTCTGTAATATCCCTTTTTATAATTTTTCGGTATTTTATTTTTCAAATTTCTAAATAAACAAGTTGAAACAAACCGTAGATAATAACATGCAATTGAAATATGCAAAATTGATAATACCCAACTATAATATTGATTCAATACGTTGATAACAAATTTATTACAACCCTAATTGTAAAAGTCCACAGATAATGAATTCAGCAATAAATACCAATTATTATCCAATAGAATAAGGTACAATAGTCTATCCAGAAGTACAACGATGGGTGGAAGTGCTATGATGACATAAGGAGGTCCAACACACTATAAACACAGTTGTCCACACCTTGAATGTTGACGCCAACAATGGAACTGAGGGTTACGACCTCCAAATAGCCCAGTAGTTCGACGCCAAGGGGTTCGACATTCAACACCATGGTCAACAGGTGTATGGCAGGGTGTACGGCTAGGTACAACAACAACAACAAAGTCTCCAAAAACAACAATAATTCCTCCTCAAATGCCAACACACCAATCTGACAAGTATTTCAAACCCTCAATAGGGTCACACATTGAAAGTATAATTTTAAACCTGATTTGAAGCACAGTAATGATTCCAGGATGGAATCACTTCACTAGGTAAGAGGGTTTTCATCCTCCACACCTGTATATCAGAGGGTTTTCGTCCTTAAATGAAAATGATGAACACCGTAGGATTTGGAACGTACTCGTTGTTGTACTTATGTTCACCGAGTCGTTGTATTTAAATTGAGCTTTTGCCAATGTCATACCACATTGTTATGACTTGTCACCAACCAAACATCTCAGCAGATTAACATGACTTCGATTTGGTACTTTTATTTGCAGATCCATTTGAAGATGATATTTTGAACGGAAATCCAATGTCGTGTGTAGTTTCCTCTTCAATGTCCTTCAAAATGCCCAACAAACCTTTTATCTATATTTGATACTAAATTTCTTGGCAATGCATGTAGTCGTACTACCTCTTTGAAAATTAAATTTGCAACATTTTTGGCATCACTTGTTTTCTTACATGCGATGAAGTGTGTCATATTGCAATATCTACTCACAAATTCAAAAAAATTAATCATTACCTCTGATTTCTTAAAAGCCCAAGAAAGAAATTCATGCTTAACTCTTCCCATGACTTTTATGGAATTTCTAATTACACAAATTATTTGACATCTGTAATCATTCTCAACCAATAGTAACTCTCATTTAGCTATGCCAATGTCCTATCAACACCAAACTGACCAGTTAGGCTTGCACTATGCTTTTCTTTCAACAAATTCTACCTCACTGATTTTTGAGCTATGAATAACAGCTTTCCTTTGAACAATAAACCATCTTGTAACAGGATGCTGCTCATGCATCTTGGAAATCTAAATCCACTTCATACAAGTATTTCATTGAGTCAACTGTATGAATTCTACTCTTTTTCTTATTTACTATGAGAGCTCTTCTAGTCAACCCATCTGCAACCTTGTTAGATTGACCACATCTGTGCTTCAAAAAAATAAAAAAAGAATAACTTTGAAGGAATTCAACCCACTTCACGTGTTTCTAATTCAATTTACCTTGATTGTTTATGAACTACAGTGCTTGATGATCCGTTTACAACACAACTCTTTTGGCAACAAATTGTCTCCACTTCTTTAGAGCTTGTACCATAGCTTGAAACTCTTGATCATAAACTGAATACTTCCTCTTTGCTTCATTCAACTTCTCACTAAAGTATGCAATGGGCTTTCTTCTTGGTTCAATACTACTCTTATGGCTATCCTTCTAGCATCACAATCAACCTAAAACACTTTGTTGAAATCTGACAATGCCAACCCATTCAAGAAGTTAAAACTATCCTCTACTGCAACAATACATTCAAACTTCTTTTTCTCACCTCTTATTGTTTATGTAATGGGTGCACATATACTGCTGAAATTTCTAATAATTTTCCTATATAAACATGCCAACCCATGATTTTTTTTAATTTCAAACATAGTTCTAGATGATGGCCATTCAACTATTGCTCTTAGCTTTCCCAGGATTGTTTTCAACCCTTCTTTTGAGATCACAAATCCCAAATAAATCAGCTCTTCTTTCATGAAGCTTCCTTTCTTCAAGTTTACCAGCAATTTCTCCTCCTTCAATCTCTGCAATACAATTTGAATGGCATAACAAGCCAATCATGCAACCCATCATTCATCTTGAATGCAGTTTTCCATCCATCACCCTCTTTAATTTTGATTTGGTGCTATCCAATCTTCGAATCTATCTTCGCGAAGTACCTTGCTCCAGTCAAACAATTCATCAAGTCATCCATTCTTGGCAATGAAAATATATACTTGATAGTGATCTTGTTTATTTCTATGGAATTTGTATACGTACTTCAATATCTATCCTTTTTATGTGCCAATACTGTTGGAACTGCACGTGGGCTTAAACTTTCCCTTATTAAACCTTTCTTCAACAACTCACTTGTCTCTTCACATCTTTTGGAACTATATGAGCAAACTCTTCCAACAAATTCTAAATCTCAAAAGGAATATCATTCACCTTGTTTGAGATCACAACTTGCATTAGTTTGGGGATGAAAACAAAATATGCTTTCTCCTCCTTTGCTTACAAAATATGCTTTCTCCTTCTTTGCTTCCTCCAAGAATTGCTTACTATAAACTAACAAAACTTTAGGACTGTTGTCCAACTCTTCTTCTTTTTCCTTCAATTGGCTCAATGTGAACCTTCCACTTTCCTTCACAAGTATGTAGGTGTTTTCTCTATCATCATGCATGACCTTTCTATCAAATTGCCAAGTCTTCCCAACAACACATGACATACATCCATGGGCATTTTGTGATACAACACTTTTTTATTTTATGACCCAATCTGAAAACTAACCATACATTGCTCATGCACCAACACTTTATGAACTTTAAACAACCAAGAGACTTTTTATTTATTGCAATGCAGTCCAAGATTTTCTCCCTTTTATTTTGAAACCAAATTATCTGTGCTATCACTAACAATAATGACCATACAAAGCTTACCTCCCGCTCTGCAAATAGTCTAGAATAAGTTCTTCCTTCGCACCGGTTCATCGTCTTCCTTTGTTGGTTTCAACAACTCTCTTCATCATAAGCACTTCTCCATGTTTTGTTTCTTCCATGCCACCTACGGATATAATATTTTCTTTTTCTACACAAGCAAGATGATTGCTTGCTTCATTTTTCCTACCATTGTTTTGAAATGCTTTTGGACATTCTAAAGCTCCACATCCAACTTTTCCAACTCAAAGCTCTTACCCATGAATCCTCAACCTCTTCCTCTTCCAAAGTAACCTCTACTTCTAGAAGAATACCCTTTTTTGGTCTGGTTTTGATTTTGTAAAGTACTTGCTTCACCCTCATGAGCATGTTGTCCTATTCCTCTATTATTTTGTCCACTCCCTCTTGAGAATCTTCTGGAACCTCTAGAGTTCATTTGTTGCCTTCTAGGAAAATTTTATTCCACTTTCAATGCACATTGATATGCTTCTTCCACCGACTTCACCCTAAACATTCCGAACTAATCTTAAATGGAAATACAAAGTCCATTAACATATTTTGATATCATCTCTTGATCATCATCTATATGACCAGCTCTAATAGTTAATTTGTAGAACTGATACGTTTATTTTTTCACACTCAACTCGTTTTGCATCAAGTCTTACAACATTTTTAACAAATTCAGCTGATAGTTAGAAGGCAAGAATTTACCTTTCAGATTTGTGACAATCCTCTCTGTAATATTATTGTAAATAATATTATTAATCCTAGGTGCATAGGTGTAGAAGAGCTTTTGTATTGTAGTAGTAGATGAATAGTTACCTTAGAAGGTGAAGTGAACGTTCACATTTGTAGCTATATATTTTGTAATCTTTCTTCATTTCATGTAATCATATACAATTTTGGTTTGCACCAGGATTATTGCCATTTATATTCATTCCATTATACCTGGGTTAACATTGGTATCAGAGCCACAGCCTATTCATTTTTTAAAAATCCTCCATTCTTATTGTCAGCTGTGACTTTTACCAGACAGTCAGACATTTTTTCTCTCTATCATCCTCCTTTTTAGCTGTACAACCTGCATAAAATAGTCATAAGTGTTGTAATATTCTGTGTTGAATGCATTTATTACATGCATCAACTTGCTGCAAATTAAGATATTTCATGAGAAGATAATCATGTTCAATCATCTAGTCAAACATTTTTCTGTTCAACAAAGACGTTATCATTCTTAAAGGACTGCATTTGGCTGCATTTGACTATGCTTCTACATGACCAGGCTGGGTTATGGCTCAAAAGACTGTTGTATGGTGTTCCAATCTGCATGTTTGTCTTCTGTATGGCATTTCATCTGACACTGGTATGCCATTACCGCTGAAAGTGGCAAAGAAGTGCAGTTCTGAACTCAACACAGGTCTTTGTCAGATTCTGCTCCTCAAAATTGGCATTTTGGTCTGATAGCTGACGTCCTCACAATGGAGTGCTGCACTTTCTTTGAAAAAGACTAAAACCCCTGCTGTGTGGAGGTTTGGCCTGATATTGGCCTAACATGTTAATGCACAGGTCAGGTATAAATATGTGCCTTAAACCCAACCGTTACATCTAGTGAAAAGCCATGTGGAAATGGCAGGACAACGTACCAAAATGCAAAGCTAAGTTTTGTTTTAACTTTGAATTTTTTTCTAATTTGAAGCTTTTTCAAAATAAAAGCCCATATATTCATTTTTGGATGATTTTTCTTATTAAGAGTTTTTTTTAATTTTTGACTTATTTAAAATAATCAATTAGTCTTTTTTTGCAAACAAATTCAATACCAAAGCAAAATTCTTTCTCAAAATGAAGCAAATTTTGAAAAATAAAGAAATTGTGAAAATTCACAAATTATAGCATTTGGTATTAATGATGCATTTGGTTTGTGTATACAAGTAATGCCATTGTGTTCAAACTACTGCATCTATCGCCTAATATAGTTACAACAATAGGTTTTGAGGCTTCATTCATATAAATCGTTGAGGAGAAATAAGGATAAAACTTCATTTTTTTTCCATTTTTTCTTGGTTACTCATTCATATTATCGTTAAACGTAAACCCAGAAAGCAATTAATTCAGAGTATATAGGGTTATTACGCCCACATATAAGGACTTGTCGCTAAGTAGGTGTCATAGATAAAACAAATCCTTCTCACATACTACCTAAGTGCCATCTGTTATTTTGCTCTCAAATACTTTAACATCTTTTTTATGTACACCCAATAGATAGAAAGAATGAGTTTATTCCATGTTCCATAGGGTATATAGGAAGAGTGAGCATATTAATGGGTTTGGTATATCAGTCTGGGTGTATATAAAAAATGAAACATTTTTGGAGCAATAAAGAAGCAATCCATCTCCCTAGACAACAAAAATGCACTCAATCAAAAAATTGTTGGCACAACACTAACTGGGAATGACAGTTGGTTAGAATGGTCAAGATAAGTGGAGAACCTTCTCATTTTCAATGACTTGTGGTTCGTCATTTGTGATGGGGATCAAGCTGAACCAAAGGAAACAAAGCAAAAACCATCTTAGAAGCCTAAGAATTCAAAAGCATTGGATTTGATGCGGGCCTCAATTGATGGAAAGGTTTTTCATTGGATACAAGGGTGCAACACCCCTTAGGAAACACTATGGAAATTGAAGGACTTATATGATTCTCACTCAAAATTTAAGTTCATATAATCGCAGTTGAAATTGTTCCTCCTTGAGTTGAAAAACGATGATGTCATGAGTTTGGCTTAAAAAATCTGAGCTATCAAACATGATGTGATGTTGCAGGTGTAAATATTATATATACATGACTACCTTCACAAAAACTCCTCTTTACATATTCAACCTACTCGGAGTCTTTGCAGTCAAACAATCTGTTGAAGACTAACTTTTGATCAACTAGTTGAGAAGATGGCCTAGAAAGAAGTTTTTTTTGGAAGAAATATTGAATTCACAGGAGAAAACATTTTCTATCCTAATAAAAAAGACAATTCCTCCAAGAATGTTGGCAAAAGGAAAAATAAAGGGCAAGGCTTCAAAGTTTGCAAAAACAATGGTCAACATTAGGAGAAGCAAAAATATAGAAAACACTTGTTTTGTAAGCGGTGTGAAAGAAGAGGGAGTCATGAGACCCATGAATGCAAAACATCATAGAACAAGATTGAAGCTTATAGAAATTTAAAAAAATGAAAAGAAGAAAAACTCAGAATCATAAACTTAGATTTCAAGTGAATTTGTGTTTTCCATCTCAGATGAAGCAAATAATGCTTCATTGAGTTCAACCTAAGATAATGCTTAGGTCTTAAACATTGGCACCACACAACATTTGACTTTTCGAAGGGACTTCTTTTGAGGAGTTTCATGAAGAAAGTTGTGGTCCATTGTATTTGACAAATAAAACATGTCTGCAACCTTAAGGCAAAGGTTCATTTCGACTCAAGTCACTAGGGCTTTTAGATTTTATTTTCTTCAATGTCTTATACCTTAATTGAAAAAAAACTTGTTGTCTCTAGTGTTCATTCGACAACAAGGCCATTCCATTTTATTGGATGATGGAGAGGTGAATATTATAAGAAAATGTGGTAATACAATTGTTTTGACTGAATATGAGGATCACAAATTGCCAAAACTCAAGGGTGAGCACTTAGTGCCAAGAAATTTTACTCATCTTGTTGAAGAAGGAATGCCAAGTTTTCTTTGGCATGCCGGATTTGGGCATACTCACTATGACAACATTTGTACAATGCAAAAGAATGTTGTTGTAGACTTGCTAACACTGCCCAATATTATTGAAAGGTGTGAATTTTGCATAATCACTAAACACGAAAGGGAACCATTTGAAAGGTCAGAATGGAAAGCTGATAAAAATTATAGTTGGTTTACTCTAATTTGTATTCTGCGCCAATTCTTTCCGCTAGTAGTCAAAAGTACTTCATGTTGTTCATTGAGCACTACAATTGAATGACTTGGATCTACTTTTTGAAGAAAAAATTAGAAGCCTTTCAATTTTTTTAAAAGTTTCAAATAATGATTGAAAATGAAGCACAATCCCGCATTGGAACACCTAGGACTAAAAATGGTGGTGAATTCACATCAAAGGTGTTTAAATCCTATCTCAAACAAAATGGAATCAAACATCATTTCACTGTCTCTTACACTCAACAAAATTGAGTAGTTGAGAGGATGAATAGAACTGTGATGAGCATGGTTCGAGCAATGTTGTATTTCAAAAGGGTAAATTTGCCTTTTTAGGAAAAAGTAATTCGAACAATAGTGTATCTTTGCAACAGGTCACCATCAACAACCCTTCAAATGATGACCTCATAGGAACTTTGGTGTGGTCATCTTCCTTTAGTGCACCATCTTTAGGTTTTTGGATCCATATTGTACATATTAAATCCCAAAGAGAAAAGGAATAAACTGGACCACAGGAGTCGAAAATGCATCCTTTGGGGATATTTAGAATCCTCGAAGGCATACAGGCTATATGATGAGAAAAACTAGAAAATTATTGTTGCGAGAGATGTCTTTTGTGAAACTACAAATGACACAAAAAATATCATTTGACAATTGAATCGATTTGAAAAATATACTAAATTTGATGTTTTGAAGGAGATTGATATGGAGGTTCCAAACAATGAAGGGGGGACATGTGATTGGGAAATAGTTGAATCTTTATTGACTCCTATAATTGAAACCAAAACATCCTCTATGGAACAAAGCGAAACTTCATTTGAAGGTGGTCCTATGTCACAAAATGAACAAGCTTTTGATCAAGAAAATGAGGCACCAATGATTTTGCAAGTTACTTAGAAAAATATGCCAAAATAGGTTGAATAGACATTGAAAACTATCAGACCTGATGAAGTTGGAAAAATATGTTTTTGAAGTGTACACAATTGCTCAACAATTAGACAAGGTCCTAAAAGAAATTCAAGATAAGATAGAAAAACTTACCTTGGATGACCCTCTAGAAGAAGTCAACGTTGCTTTTGACTCCAAACCTACTTCCTTCAAATAACTTGAAAAACTTGATGCATGTAGAAAAACAAGGAAGAGTGAGTATGATGCATTGGTCAAGAATGGAACTTGGGAGTTGGTTGATCCTCTATTTGGCTGTAAATCCATTGGTTGCAAGTGGGTTGTTCGAAATAAATGCAAAACAAATGGTTCACTTGGAAAATACAAAGCAAGGCTTGTCGCAAAACGGTTTGCTAAAAAAAAAGGATAGACTACAATGAAATCTTTGCACCAACGACAAAATGGACTACCATTCGAACTTTGTTGGCTTTGGCAGCACAAAACGGATAGAAATTTCATCAAATAGATGGAAAAACAACATTTCTAAATGGTGATCTCAAAGAGATAGTGTACAGGACTTGGCCAAAAGGTTTTGCAGTGGATGGCCAAGAGCACAAAGTGTGCATGCTGCAAAAATCGTTATATGGTTTGAAACAAGCCCAAAGAGCATGGTATGAAAAGCTCACTAAGCACCTCTTGAACATGACTTTCAAGTGTTTTGAGTTTGAAGACGTAACTCTTTTTGTCAAAACAGTGGTATTTCTAATTGTGTATGTGGATGATTTGCTCAACACATGGAATAATGAGAGATTGCAAAAATCAAAGCAAAATTGATGAAAGGCTTTGAAATGACAAATTTGGGTTATCTTCATTACCATTTGGGTATTGAAGTGATCCAAAAATCAAGTATATCTTCATCACTCAACAGTAATATATTAGTGAATTTTTAAGCAAATTTAGAATGACAGATCGTAAGCCTTTCAGTATGCCCATAGAACAAAATATGAAACTGATGCCAAAAAATACCACATATATGGTAGATGCCACTAAATATAGACAACTCGTTGGAAGTCTAAGCTATGTGATCACAACTAGACCATATTTTTCTTTTTTTGTTGGTGTTTTTTCTAGATTCATGGAATAACCTAGAGAAAGTCACTAGGTAGCAACAAAAAATGTCCTTCGATATCTAAAAGGAACACAAAATTTTGGGCTCAAATAGTCCAAGGTAAGAGATTTGAAACTAGTTGGATATTCAGATTCTGACCATGCTGATGATTTTGAAGATGGGAAATCTACATCGGGTTTTGTGATAAATTTGATAACAATAGTGATCAGTTGGAACTCAAAGAAGCAATTAGTGCCAACAATTTCTTTAGCGGAAGCAGAATACATAGCAACTTTAGAGGCAACTAGAGAAATTTTGTGGCTCATAAAGATTCTTTTAGATTTGCAGGAGCAACAAGTTTCGTCAAATCCACTCATGGTTGACTACACATCTGCAATTCAAATGGTGAAGAATCCATTCTTTCACAGCCGAACAAAGCACATCAACACAAAATTCCATTTGATTTCACATTATGTGAAAGATGGCAGTGTAAAATTGCTACATTGTCTTATTGCGGAGCAACTAATAGACATCTTGACAAAATCATTTGGAAGAGGAAAACTTGAAAAGTTCAGAAGCATGCTTGGTCTCACAATACCCCTTACAAATTAAGGGAGATGTGATATTATTGTACATAATATTATTAATCATAAGTACATAGGTGTAGAAGATCTTTTGTCTCATAGTAGTAGATGAATAGTCACCTTACAAGGTGAAATGAATGGTCATATTTGTGGCTATATTTTTTGTAATTTTTCTTCATTTCATGTAATCAAATACAATTTCGTTTTGCACCTCATTAATTGTCCTTTATATTTAGTTCATTATACTTGTCCTGACACTCTGCAAGGTTTTGACTCTATTTGTGCCTCTTCTCTCCCTTTCCAGCATCACATGCTCCCACCACAAGGATGCATGACGTTTCAACTTGGTACAGACAAATTTCACCTTATTGGGGTCTTCTATTTACTCATAGTCAAAGTATTTCTCTAATTTCGTGATCCAATCTATAAGCTCCTTAGGGCTTAAGCTTCTTCTGTAGAAAGAGGTGTCCAACTTTGGTTTACATCCCATCTTTGTAATAACTTTGAGAAACTTGCTTTTAGGGTCATCTACTATCTCCTCCATTTGAATCTCTTGAGTTTCTGCGCGTTCGCCATCACTTACATCATCGACACTAGTTCCTCTTCTTTGTGTTGTTTCCATTGTATCCAACCTTAATTGGATTCCTCTCACCGTCACTGCCAAGTCTACAACTCTAGGTGCCCTTCCTCCTCCTCTAAGAAGATTTCCTTTGTGTGCCATATCTTCACATCAATGCAAGCTTCTCTTTCAAAATTTGCCAATGACTCAACAAGAGTCTCACACACAACTCAACAAGGCAAACCTTACTCTAATACCAATAGATATAGACAACAAACTATGCAACAAGATTCACAACATTTGTTTGATTTCTACCTAACTATTTCCGTAACGTGTGTAATCAACTTTTAGGTGGCAATTTGAATCCCTGACATCAACAAAATCTTGTAACGCCTCTTGGCTAATAAAACACAAGGGCAAGATCATGTAAAGATGTTCTCACCACCAAGAAGATGGGGTTCCATGAGAGGATTTATGGAAAGATTCTTCTAGTGGTGTTTTGTGAATTTTAGTTGAGTGGAGTGGGTTGGGGTTTGGGTGTAGCTAGAATAAGAGCATTGTGGCTCGTAGTGAGTGCATGGTAGTGCAAAGACTAGAGGCCAAGGTAGCCCAATTGTTTTGGGAGTTTGCTTGCGAACTTCGCAGAGCCAAACTAAGAGTGTGTAATTGTAATGTCTCCATGTTATTTTGAGAAATGGACGATGGAAGTATTGTTGTGTGCCTATCTTGCATATATATTAGGAGCTTCATACTTGAACTGTGTTGTGAGTTGTTAGTTGTTCAATCAACCCACAACCCACCTCTTCATTACACTACTCGACTCATTATCAATCTACTTCTTGTTGATGTTCTTGCCAAATGTTTTTCAAATCAATGAATTTAATGGTGAAAGACCTTGAAAGCAATACCATCAGTGTCTCCACATGTTCATTCCACACTAGGTTATTATCCACTTCTTGTGGGTCAACCTAGATTCCCTTTGCCTCTTGGAAAGTGAAGTCATTAATGCATAGTTTCCAAAAATACCTGGGATTTTCAGTTATTCATTCCTCGTCTCTGATTTGCTTCTGATTGATCGAGTTCTTGACCCATTAAATGGTGTTCTTCAGTTTCAAAATTATTTATTTCTAAATTATGACATTATAGTACAGATTACTAATCTATGACTGTAGGACTGTGATTGTACAATTGGGACTTAAAGTTGAGGCAGGAACAATGCCAAAAATCTTGGGGGGGAATGGGTGAGAAATAGCTATCCTCTGCATAAATACTGAAAACCATATACAAAACATACAAATAAAACAATTTTTGTAAAGTATTGGGAATATCTTCGTTATGCACATTAGCAATGTACAAGATCTCTCTGGGAAACATTGGCATAAATTTTGTAGAGTTTAGAGAGCTCCCTTAATGATGAATTTGAGATGCTTGTATAGGGCTAGGCTCTGATGCATATGTCGGTTGGAAGTCACCACCGTATGCAATCAACAATAATGACTCAAACTATAATCAATGACATGTACATCAGTTTAATCTTATTTAATCCCATGACTTCTTTTTAATTTTTTTTTAATTGATTGAAGGATAAACAGTATGATATGGGTGTATGGATAATCGACGTTCTTTGGATTAGTGTCAAGGACTGGGGTATCCATTTGTTGGAAATATTGTCATTGATGTCAAAGGTATAACATTTTTGGTGACAAAGGCCCCATAGCATTTAATGTCTTAAGATGTTTTTAATATTCATAGTTTGGCTAAAGTGTGTTGATATTTATTTAATATTAACGAATATATTTTTGGTTGTTTAAAGTCAAAAGAGGGCCCATGAAGAAGTCAAAGAGTCAAGAGATAAAAACAAAAGAGGGAAATGATGCATTTGCGCATGAAGGATCACCATGTGACTTTTCAAATGAAAGGATTCAAAGGGTCATGCAAGTTTGGTGCCATTTTCCATGTGGATTGAAGGGTCATAAAGGGTGAATGCCAAAGGTCATTTAGAAAGCTATAAAAGTAGACTTGGGAAGCCATTTTAAATAAGCAAGAGAGTGCATGGTTTGTAATTGTTTTTTATAAGAAAAAAAGAGAAGAGAAAGAGATATAGTAGAGTTCTATCATTTGTTGAGAAAACAACATTGAGAGATAGTTGTGTTTTACATAAAAGGGGTTGGTGCTCCTGTGCGTTGGTGCTCGGCAAAAGGGTTGGTGCTCTTGCAAGTTGGTGCTTGCAAACTTTATAATTTGAGTTAGTGCTCATTCATATACTTGAGATTGTTCTCTGTGGTTTTTCTTACATTGGGTTTTCACGTAAAAATCTGGTCTCTCTCTCTTGTGTGGTGCATGTTATTATTTTAGTTTTATTGTATATCTTGAATGTATGCTTAAGTGGTTAAAGAAAAGAAATCAGATTAAGTAAAAGTTTTAAAAGATATATGATATACTGATTCACCCCCCCTCTCAATATATCCCGTGCTTAACAATTGATATCAAAGCAGGTTCTTTTGGAAAGAGTTTAACAGCTTGAAGGTAGATCAGGGAAAGCACGATGGCTGGATCACATGAAGGTTTTTCTACAAATAAAGCATCTTTATTTGATGGGACAAATTATGCCTTTTGGAGCATAAGGATGAGGACTTACTTGATGGCCCTTGGATTTGACATTGTTGAACACAACTATCTACTGAGAGGGGGGGTGACTTAGTAGATCAGCTAAAACTAGTTCATTAAACCTTTTAGAGAAGATACAAATGCATATGCATATTAAAGAACAGATGCAGAGGTCATTCATACACACGAAAACACATTACACCAGATTTATACGTGGAAAACCCCAAAGGAAAAACCACGGTGAGAATAGTTGCTAGAATCTACTGTTCTAATCCAGCCTCATAGTTAAACATCTCACTGGCAAAACCACACTGGTTACATTCAAGAGTACCCACTCTAAGGAAACACCCACTCCTTATCTGAGCACCAACTCAATCTGTCTGATGGCACCAACCGATCAGAATTATGAAGCTACAACTTCAAAATACAAAAGAATCAAACTCTATTTCTTTGTTACAAGTCTTGTCTGTAACTGCTCATACTACGCACCTTATCTCTAAGTGCCTCTCTTCAACTCTGCCTCTATCTTACTTTGTGTCTGTATGTATATCTATTTGACACACTTTATCTTGCTCTCTACACTTTTGCTCTATATCTGCATGTGTCTCCAATCAACACACTTTGAGTCGCTCTTGTAACACCTTTGGAAATTGCGATAGCAGCATATGACAATTTCTAGATGTTGTATAAATGGACAATGAATCTAGGGTTTTATGTCTTCAATGTGTTCACACTTCAACTACACTCATTTTTCTCCATTAAGGACTTTTCTCCATTATGCCTTGACCTGGGGATTTCCCGCGTCTCGATTCATGCTTCACATCGTAATGTTCAGGTCTCTTTTCTATTTATGGCAACTGCTGGATTCAAGTCATAAATGCGACTTGACATGTATGTCTTTTGCATCTCGTTTCAAGGGAACCTGCCGCTCTTTATTATTAACTATGGAAACCGTTTTTGCCTAATCTTAAATGCGCATATCTTCTATTTGCAGACTGATCAGTTGAATCAATCAATCTTGGTTCCTGTGTCAACACATCAAGCTAACCGTTTATCTGGTCATGTCTTTAAACCAGGGTCATTGATCTTGTCTTTGGCACCATTCACAGTCTATCTTGCAATGTTAGATCTTTTGTATGCATTAGTTCAACTTTTGAAATGCATCCGTCGATCTCTTTATCCAAGGTCCTACAAGCCGTTCGATCTCCAAAATAGCATGCATTTTATTTCGCTCTTTCATTCACTGTCGAGCTCCTTTTTACATCTCGCTATCTCCTATATAATTGGGTCGCTTTCGCTCCTTTTGATTATCTCAGATATGCTCGATCTTTAGCTCTCTATTGTGTTGTTAACTATAGGTCACTTTGCTTCACTGATTCCACTTCACTTCATTGGATCTTTTTTATCAAGCTTCCGCGTGTCATCCGATTTTAGAAGATACATGATTTTTATCATGTCTTGATCGTTATCTTTCGAGATGTTGACTTCATCTCGTTTTCTTCAACACCTATGTATTGCTTTCGCTCCTTTGATCTCTTCAGACTTGCTCGAACTTTATCTTGCTTTGATCCTTTGGCACTTGTGAAAGTGCCCTACACTTCTTCCAAATTATCCTTCAGAGACTTTGTAATGGTCCTTCAAGGCTTCTCAAGGTGCCCTTCGGAACCTTTTGTTGCGGCCTTTTTGTCTAAGGGACTTGACAATTTCCCCGACAAAATGTCTAAGTGCCCTTCGGAACTTTTGGCATGTACCCTTCGGGGCTTTTCAAAAAGCCTTTCGGAAAGTTTGCAAGTGCCCTTTGCTCCATTCGAACTATCCTTCGAAACAATTGCAAATGTCCCTTCATAAATTTTGCAACAGACCCTTCAGAATTTGTGCAAAAGTCCACATACCCTTCGGAACTTTTGCAAAGCTCCCTTCGGAATTTTTGTTCGGGACCCATTTCCTTCGGGACAATTTTTCCAGCAAAGATTTAACCATTTTTCCCGAAAGAATTCGCCGAACCACTTTCTCCGAAAGAATTCCAAATTGCAAAAACGACTTAGTGTGGAGACCAAACATTTTCCTGATAGAATTCCAAAGCTTTGGAACAATTGTTGTTGGCTTTCTGTCTGAAAAGTCTTCAACATTTTTCCAAAGGAATTGCCTAAGTCACTTCTTCCGAAATAATTCTCCAGACAAATGCAAAGGTGCAAAATCGACTATGGAAACTTAGTAGGCCTTTAGCTGAGGGACAACCTTATGCATTTGTAACATTTGCTCTACTCATCCTTATGACTTAGAACTTAGACCACAAAGAGTAGGCACAAACCTAATTATCATAGTGTGATCATTTCCTTTAGATGCTGCCATACGTGCAAATGTTGTTAACATCAACCTGTGTACTTAGCCATATCTGTCAAGATAACTATGTGAGCAAAGGCATTCATATGACTGTTCTTGTATTTTCATAGTCATTCAAAGTACACACAATTCCATGGGGATCTGCAACAAGTCTGTTCAACTCAACACCTTTGTCATTATGCATAATAGCACATGCTGCGTTTGACATCAATGACAATCCTTCATACATCAATGACTATGTCCAACAGACATTTGACAAGTAGTGATGGAGGAATACGAAGAGCCACAGACACTTGTAACTACTCTTGCGGAAAAGAAGGCAAGTGAAAATAATGCTAAAGCTTTAAATGCTATTTTATGTGATTTATGTAAATCAGAATTTGTTAAAGTTATGCAATGCAAATCTGCTCATGAGACTTGGGTAAAGCTTGAGAATATTTACAAATGTGATGGAAAGATTCAGCAAGCTAAGCTCCAGATTTTTAGAAGACAGTTTGAAAGTTTGAAGATGGAAGAGGAAGAAAATATAGCAAGTTATCTTTTGCGAGTTGATCAAATAGTTAATCAAATTCAAGGTCTTGGAGAAAAATTAGAAGAGTTAGCAGTGGTAAAAAAGGTTTTGAGATCTTTACCATTGAGATATGATGCAAAGGTTTCTGTAGTTGAGGAGATGAAGGATCTAGCCAAGCTAAAGATGGATGAACTACATGGTATTCTTAAGGCATATGAGATGCGGACCGAACAAAAGAAACCCTCAAAGAGACAAGCTGCTTTCAAGACATCGAAGAAAGACAAGGCTAAGAATCAAGTGATAGCTCTAGCGATGAGGAAGATGACAACGGAGCTGTATTCATCTGCAAGCCTAAAAAGGGCATAGGTAGATATCAAGGAAAGTTACCATTTGAATGTTTTAAATGTGGTAAGATTGGACATTTTGCAGCTGAGTGCCTAGATAAGAATAATGGTGACAATGAAGAAGGAAAGCCTACATACAAGAACTTCAAAAAAAAATTCAAGAAATGATTCGAGAAGAAGAGTTTATATTCTAAAGATTCTAGCTCAGTCGAAGACAGTGGAGTCAGTGACTCAGATGAAAAAGAGATTCTATTTATGACCATACATGAAGTTGTTTCTGCAAGCAAAAGTACAAATGATCAAGTAGAAGAACATGATGAAGTTGAGGTGAATCTGGAAGTAGAACTCATTTGTGCCTTAGAATAATTAAAAGGTCTTGAGAAGAAGAATCTAAGATTGAAGCTCCAGATCAAGAAAAATGAAAAGAAGTCAAATGAAATAATTGAAGATTTACAAGCACACATTGAAGAAGCCAAAAAGACTGAAGAAGATCTAACAACTCAATTACAAAAAGTAAGTGAAGAATGTGAAAAGTATGTTGTTGAAATTGCCTCTTTAAAAGAAGATATCGAAAAAACAAATAAAGTAGTCAATGATTCAAAATTTGAGAATAACACTAACATATTGAATAAGATATTAGAAAGTCAAAAATTAATATCAGATAAGACAGATATCGGATTTGAAAAGAAAAAGAGCTACGCTGAAGCCTTTACAAAAGAGAAAATAAAAAGGGAAGAAGTTAAGACTGCAAGGACAACTCAAATAAAGAAAACTGAATGGAACAAAGCTATAAAAGACAACCAAGTCAAAGATACACAACTCAAAACAGGTTCTATTTTCATGGTTATTGTTTTTATTGTAATGGTTATGGTCGTAAGAAAATAGATTGTTGGAAAAGAGCTAATAATTTCAAAAACAAGAAGGAAACTCATGCAAAGTCAAGTAGAAGCCACAACTATTTTGCTCCTCTATCAGGGTTTGATGAAGAGGCCATAGTATGTTACAAGTGCAATAATTCGGACACAACCCAACATTGTAAAAGCATGTTCAAGTCAGTCAAGAAGGACCAAAGTTTCAAGGCTCCATTCATCAAAAAGAAAGTTTAGACAGGTTCATGACAGACGAAACAACTTGAAAAGTCTATGTTAGTGCAGATAGCCTTGCATGCAAGAAATGAAGAAAAGCCATGGTTCATTGACAGCGGATGTTCAAGGCACATGACAGGAGACAAAAGCAAGTTCATAACTCTAAAGAAGATCAATGGTGGCACAGTGAAATTTAGAGACAATACCACTACCAGTTTAGTCGGAAAAGATACATTAAGTTTGGATAATGGTAGAACTAAGACTGAAAATGTTCTGTAAGTAGGTCTTAAGCATAATCTGTTGAGTGTAAGTCAAATGTGCAATCAGGGACACACATTAAAGTTTTATGTAGAAAGTTGTGAAATTAGGAGAAAATATTAAGAGGTGTTGATTGTAGATGCTCAAAGGACAGACAAAAATTCATATATGTTATCAGATATGAAAGGTCAAAGATGTTGTTTGAGTCAGAGTGAAGAAAGTTCGCTGTGGCAGAGGAGAATGGAACACATAAATTTTGACAATCTTGTCAACATCAGCAAGAAGCAAGCAGTTAGAAATCTATCAAAGATTACAAAGCCCTCCAACACGTTTTGTGAATCATGTCAGCATGGGAAGCAGGTCAGAAGACGGTTCATGATAAAAGAATACACCACTCAGATGTTAGAGCTTGTTCACACTGATCTGTGTGGACCTACCAGAACTCAAAGTACTCAAGGTGAGAAATACTTCATGTTGTTTATTGATGATTTTACACGTATGACTTGGGTGATGTTTTTGAAAAAAAAATCAGAAGCTTTTAGCCACTTCAAAGCATTCAAGGCTTTAGTTGAGAATGAAACTGGTTTGAAGATTAAGTGTCTGAGATTAGATCGAGGAGAATTCATGTTAGATAAGTTTATTGAGTATTGTGAAGACCACGGGATAAAGAGACATTATTCAGTAGCCAGAACTTCACAACAAAATGGAGTAGTTGAGCGAAAAAATAGAATAGTTCAAAAGACGGCGAGGACAATGCTAAATGAATCCAAGATACCAGATAAATATTGGAGAGAGACAGTAGACACAATAGTGCATATCCATAACAGAGCGTTGTTGAGAGTCAACAGTAACAAGACTCCCTATGAGCTATGAAAAGATAAACCAACTACTATTGATTATTTTAGAGTTTTCGACAACAGATGCTTCATAAAGAGAACCGATGAAAAATTGGGTAAGTTTGAATCTAGAATAGATGAAGTTATATTTCTTGGATATTCTTGCAAAAGTAAAGCTTATAAATGTTATAACAAAAGAACCAAGAAGATAGTTGAAAGTGCAAGTGTCAAGATAAATGAAGATGTAGCACAAAGAGACAGTGATCTAGTAGACACTATTGAAATCATTGAAGAAGAAGATTTTGAAGAATCAGATGAGGATGAGAAGGATCAAAAGGACACCAAAACCCCATCCAAATATGTTCAGAGAAATAATAAAAATGATACCATCGGGAACATAAATGGAGTTCGCATCAGAAGAATGATGGTAAGTCAATCTGAGCAAGTTAATTTTTCTTTGTTATTCAAAATCCAACCTAGAACTTTTTTAGAAGCTAGACATAATGAGCATTGGGTTAAAGTAATGGATAAAGAATTAAATTAGATAGAAAAGAATGATACTTGAGAATTAGTACTTAGACCAAAAAATCAAAATGTGATAGGAACAAAATGGGTATACAAAAATAAGTTGAATGAAGACGGTGAAGTTACCAGGGATAAAGCAAGGTTAGTATGTAAAAGATATGCTCAGATTGAGGGTATAGATTTTGAAAAAAGTTTTCCACTAGTGGCAAGGCTAGAGGCTATTAGAATGTTTCTCACATATGCAGTGTTTAAGAATTTCAAAGTGTTTCAGATGGATGTCAAGTCTGTTTTTTTGAACAGGAATCTAGAAGAGGAGGTCTATATTGAGCAGCCTGAGGGATTTCTTCTCTCAAATGATTGTAGCCATGTATACAGATTGAAAAAAACACTGTATGGATTGAAACAAACTCCCAGAGCTTGGTATGCAAGGCTTGATAAGTACCTGCAGGATCAAGGTTTCAAGAGGTTTTGCTAATAGTAATCTCTACATCAAAACAGAAAGTGAGTATCAATTGATTGTTGTGGTATATGTTGATGACATAATATTTGGAGGAAACATTGAAAAGATGACAAAAGAATTTTTTGATAATATACAAAAAGAATTTGAGATGTCTATGCTTGGAGAATTGTCATTTTTCTTAAGGTTGCAAATATTTCAGTCAGATAAAGAAATTTTCATGTCTGAAAATAAATATGCCAAGGAAATGTTGAAAAAATTTGGTTTTGAGGATTGTGCACCAGTTGACACACCAATGGGTATAGGGAACAAGGTGAGTAAGGATGAAGATTCACCTATTGCAAATCAATTTTTGTATAGATCTATGATTGGTAGTCTTTTATATTTGACAACATCGAGGCCAGACATCACGCATGCAGTAGGCATGGTTGCGAGATATCAGGCAACCCTGAAGGAGAGTCATGTTCAGTTGGTGAAAAAAATATTCAGATATGTCAAAGTGACATGGATTACTGATTGTGGTATCTCACAGACAAAGATTTCACTTTGGTTGCTTGTACAGATTCAGATTGGGCAGGTTGTTTGGATGACAGAAAGAGTACAAGTGGAGGAGCTTTCTTCCTCGGTGATAGCTTAGTATCTTGGCTAAGCAAGAAACATAACTCAGTATCACTTTTTACAGCTGAAACATAATATATTGCAGCAGTATTGTGTTGTACTCAAGTGCTTTGGATGAAGCAAACTTTAGAAGACATCAAGGTAAAATATGATGAACCTATCTCTATTTTTTTTTGATAACACAAGTGCTATTAATATTTCTAAGAATCCAGTGATGCATTCAAGAACAAAACATATTCCTATTAGATATCATGGATGTTTCTTATTATGTAAATTAATAATTCAAACCGCACTCAAAGGTAGGGCATTTTCCATTGATATAGGAGCTTTTGGACCAGAAAAATATTATCTCCAATCATGACCCCTCTCGGATGCAAATTATATGTCTTTTCACCATCTTTGTAGTGCACAAGACAAATATATGCACTTCTATTAGGATCGCTTTCTATTGTGTCATGTCCCCTTTCCAATTGACATCTCTCAGAGTTGATGATTAGCCTATTATACGACCCTCGCAGGTTGATAGGATGGATAGAGGGTCATGATGGAGCTTGGCTTGGCTTCGACTAGCAGAATTTTTTCAGTTTGCTTTCGTTCGTGCTCTTTCGGACACGTTTGCCTGAGCTCTTATTTTTTTAGGGATATTTGACACGCAACGGAGCACCCCTGTTTTGGTATGGTCATGTGCGGAATCACTCCCTTGTTCGCCAGCTTCAGACGGATCGAGAATCAGATATGTATCGAGGGAGATATTAATATTTAATTGATTTAATTAAATATTAATTATTTGACGTAATTATGACTCAGGCATTTTGGGCCAAAGGGGCGCTCATTATGAAGGGGGCCGTTTTAATTATATTTTATAATTAAAATTGTGTCTTAGACTATGGAAAAATTAAAAGAAAAGGAAACCCTAATTTTTAATTATGAAACCCTAATTAGGGCAAGCGCACCTTTTTGGAGATTATAAGGGGTTTCTCATGGGTAAGAATTAATTCATGTTGAAGACTAACATTTTTGCTAAGTATTTTCTGAGAAGACTGAGCCAAGGGTTTCTAGTATTCTATTTGCATTGAAGAACGTGCAATCTTTAGTGTGTGCAATTCAGAGGTTGTGAGATATCAGCTGATCTATTGCCGGTTTGAGAGATAACTTCACACAGAGGTTGTCACAGAGATTCACAGGTATTTATTTCTTCAGGGTTTTTGTCCAGAAATTATCCAGAAAGAGGTTACCAGTATTGGTGCAATATTTATTGAGAGCTGCTGCCCAGCCTACAGGCCGTACTATATTTTTATTTGCCGCTGTACGGAATCCGTACAGATCCGTACCAGGCCGTACTGTATTACTGTTGCTGTACACAGCTTGGAGAAATGCGCGGTTAGCAGAAGCGCGCAGCAGTCGCAGCCAGCAGGGAGCGCAGAGACCGACATCAGCAGCGAAGAGACCGACATCGGCCGACTCACATACCGACATCGGCAGGGTAAACCGACATCAGCGGACTCACACTGACATTGACAGGGTCAATCGACATCGACAGTCTTATCCGACCGACCGCGGCAGTATAACCGACGTCGGCGACTGTGTTTTTGAAACAGAGAAAAGCTTATTTACTGCAATCGTACCAGATCTAGGGTTTATTTTCAGATTGCAGAAAAATCAAGTTTTGAACAATATTTTATATTATTTTTATATGCATGATAAAGGAATTATATTGTAATCATCTGGGAAGAATAATAAGAATATAGTTTAGCCAGAAAAAGGGTTTACTGCTTCAGTATTTATTTATTTGAATTTATACGAATTTATCTTGCAAATTCGCATTCTTCTTTTATTCATACAAAATCACAAAAAAAATCAAAATACACAAAAATATTCAAAAAAATATTCAATACCGGAATTCAGGGGAAACAGGGGTTTCTACAATGGTATCAGAGCTAAATCCTGCCATCCTGAGGGTTTAGCAATCTTATGTAGCCACAAGAGTTTGGGTCACCCAGGTATTATACTCGCAGGAGAGCCTTGGTTGATAGGCAACAGGGTTTGAGCTGGCAACTGGAAGACATGGCTGACAATATTAACAGGACCCGTATTCCTCATAACCCTAGGGATCAAGACGACGCAGAGGTTTTACTTGCTCTCAGAGATCTACGAGCAGGGCAAAGACAATCTAACGAAGTATTACAGCAATTCACAGAAGCTCTGCAGAGATTCGGTACTCCGAGGAGACCGTCACCACATTGTGACGATGACAGGAATGATGCAGGATCACAGAGAGCACTTAGGACTGCTTTCCGGACAGCAAACAGGGCTACTAGGCCTACTTTTGTGAGGTAGGAGGCCGATGAGGTGATAGCAGGTGAGGAGCATGAGGAGTTGTTTGCAGACACATTTATGGCAGCGAATGATGAGTGGGAGTTATTATCACCTAAGGTCAAAGAGAGGATTAATTTTGACCAATTCCTCACACAGAGGAGAGAACATAACAGACGTCGACAGGATTGGAGACCTAGACACCAGAATAATGATATGAAGCATGCTACGAACAGGCTCACACTAGCGACGTTCGACGGTAGTGGCAAGGTCACAGTGCAGGCCTGGATTAGTAAGCTAGACACATTTCTCACGTTGCGTCCGATGGCTAAGAGAGATGGTATCAAATATGCGACACTGCATCTTGAGGGGGTAGCTCACAATTGGTGGCACCACGGGATGGTGACACTCCATCATGATCGGATCACATCTTATCAGGAGTTTGTTGATAGGTTGGTGGAACGATTTGACAGGAAGGATCCGGAATCCTACTTCAGGGAGTTGGCTCAGTTGCGCCAAAGTGGCAGTCTAGAGTCTTACATTGGTGACTTACAGAGGTTATCAGTTATGGTTCCTGACATTTCAGAGAGGCGACTTGTAGTGCTCTTCATGGACGGATTGACAGAACCATTTAGAGGTTGGATCAAAGGCTTTGATCCTCCTTCGTTACAGGAAGCTATGAAGAAGGCGCGTAGTATGGAGATGGCAACCCCATCCAGTAAATTTAACTCCAGAGGTACTTCTTCATTCAGGGACAATAAGGGCTTCAACAGAGATAGAGAGAACTCAGATTTTGTCAAAGACAAATCAGGTTTTAAGAATGATTCAAAGGGCATACCAGCACCACCACCTTTGGATCGAGAGGCTCTTAATGATCTACGCAGGATGAAGCTTTGCTTCTACTGCAAATGTCCCTATGATGCCAATCACGATTGTCCTTTGAGGCCTAAGGGCAAGGCAAATCGAGTGATGTTGGCTTAATATGAGGATTCAGAATCAGAAGATTTCGAACATCAGGAGAGTTCTGAGGAGGCAGAGGCAGATTCAGAGCTTTAGATTCAGGAGGCACGCCTATCTAGCATCCAGCAGGAGGGTTCATTCAGACTCCGTGGAGTTTTGGCAGGACAGAGGGTCATCACCCTTCTTGACACAAGAGCCACACATAATTTTATTGATGCTAGATTTGTGGAGAAGCGTGGACTCACTACCGAGGATTTTGAGGGCATTAGAGTTAAGGTGGCCGACGGTTACACTCTTAGGTGTGAGTGGATGATTAGAGATCTCCCATTGCGCTTGAACAACTATGAGTTCAAGGCTGATTATTATGTGGTGAACATGGGGGATATAGATTTGGTCTTGGGCATGAAGTGGCTTCATTCCCTTGAAGAAGTCACTCTTTGTCTCAAGGACATGGAGATTCGTTTTGATGTTGATGGGAAGACACATATTCTGAAGGCATTACAGGACAACAACATCAAAACTATTTCTTTTCATCGGGTGGAGAGGCTCGTACGACACGACATGGTAGAGTGGGCTGCCGAGTGCACATTGGCACCAATACAGGAGGGACAGCAGAAGACTGAGTATCATCTTGACATTCAGCTGTTGATAGTCAAGCATGATAAGGTATTCAGCGATATTCCACTAGGGAGACCCCCAGACAGGGGCATTGAGCACATTATTGAGCTGGAGGATACTCGGAATTCCTTGGTGTGTAATCAGTTGGCTCTCCAAGATTTTGAGAGACATGTGGACGAGCTTTCTCTTGAGGTGAGTTCAGTTCAGGGGTTAGCGCATGTGGCAGGGACTCAGCTTTCTTTTACAGTCAGGTCACATGTTAATGATGATATGAGTATGTCTAACATTCACACTTCGGATTCAGAGATTGTAGTGGGTACAAGAGACAGGTGCATGAAGTCAGTTGGTATTGTTTACATTACTCAGGTGAGGAGTTTACTTGAGTTGCCAGTTGATTTCCGTTCATGGATTGGATGTTGGGATCCTTATCTTGGTACTTGGGATGATTTGATGCCATGGGATGAGAGTTGTGATAGACATGGCATGGTGATAGGTGCTGGGTTGACAGTTTGTCGGTGCATGACTTAGTGCAGGAGTTGATGGCAAGCAGATTTGGTTTGTGTTATTGCTATCTAGCATGTGATGTCTTTTCATTATCAGCGATGCATAGGAGTTTGGGTGATGAGATCATGGTTGGTGATTTGCAGAGATATGTTGATTACAGTAGAGGTACAATGTGTGGATTCTCCGCACTTGGCGTAGTTCCATTTGGGAGTTGTTGTAGAGTTGGAGTGTGCCTTCCGCATAGCACGGTGGAATGGGTGTATGGTATTTACGGTGTTGGCAGTTTGGGATGTCCACTCTACTTGGGTTCTGATATTTCGAGAGCTTGTTTCTCACGGGTTCTTGATTGTGGCAGTTGTGATTTTGGAGTTTGGTTGAGTTGTATTTCCCAGTTTGATTATGGATTCCTCTTGATTATATTTCAGAGGATATTGCAGGAGCTTGCATTGATTGACAGCAATATAGATCATGACTACATTTGGGATCCAGGTGGATTGATTGGTTTATTGTTCAGCGATTGCTTGGGGACAAACAATTTCAGGAGGAGCGGACTGTCATGTCCCCTTTCTAGTTGACATCTCTCAGAGTTGATGATTAGCCTATTATACGACCGTCGTAGGTTGATAGGATGGATAGAGGGTCATGATGGAGCTTGGCTTGGCTTCAACTAGCAGAATTTTTCCAGTTGGCTTTCGTTCGGGCTCTTTCGGACACGTTTGCCTGAGCTCCTATTTTTTTTAGAGATATTTGACACGTAGCGGAGCACCCCTGTTTTGATATGGTCATGTGTGGAATCACTCCCTTGTTCGCCAACTTCAGACGGATCGAGAATCGGATATGTATCGAGGGAGATATTAATATTTAATTGATTTAATTAAATATTAATTATTTGACGTAATTATGACTCAGGCATTTTGGGCCAAAGGGGCGCTCATTATGAAGGGGGCCGTTTTAATTATATTTTATAATTAAAATTGTGTCTTAGACTATGGAAAAATTAAAAGAAAAGGAAACCCTAATTTTTAATTATGAAACCCTAATTAGGGCAAGCGCACCTTTTTGGAGATTATAAAGGGTTTCTCATTGGTAAGAATTAATTCATGTTGAAGACTAAAATTTTTGTTAAGTATTTTTTGAGAAGACTGAGCCAAGGGTTTCCAGTATTCTATTTGCATTGAAGAACATGCAATCTTCAATGTGTGCAATTCAAAGGTTGTGAGATATCAGCTGATCTATTGCCGGTTTGAGAGATAACTTCACACAGAGGTTGTCACAGAGATTCACAGGGATTTATTTCATCAGAGTTTTTGTCCATAAATTATCCAGAAAGAGGTTACCAGTATTGGCGCAATATTTATTGAGAGTTGCCGCCCAGCCTACAGGCCGTACTATATTTTTATTTGTTGCCATACGGAATCCGTACAGATCCGTACCAGGCTGTACTGTATTACTGCTGTTGTACGCAGATTGGAGAAGTGCGCGGTTAGCAAAAGCGCGCAGCAGTCGCAACCAGTAGGGAGCGCAGAGACCGACATCGACAGCGAATAGACCGACATCGGCCGACTCACATACCGACATCGACAGGGTAAACTGACATCGACAGTCTTATTCGACCGACTGCGGCAGTATAACCAACGTCGGCGACTGTGTTTTTGAAACAGAGAAAAGCTTATTTACTGCAGCCGAACCAGCCGTACCAGATCTAGGGTTTATTTTCAGATTGCAGAAAAATCAGGTTTTGAACAATATTTTATATTATTTTTATATGCATGATAGAGGAATTATATTGTAATCATCTGGGAAGAATAATAAGAATATAGTTTAGCTAGAAAAAGGGTTTACTGCTTCAGTATTTATTTATTTGAATTTATACGAATTTATCTTGCAAATTCACATTCTTCTTTTATTCATACAAAATCACAAAAAAAATCAAAATACACAAAAACATTCAAAAAAATATTCAGTACCAGAATTCAGGGAAACAGGGGTTTCTACATATTGTTACAATTTTTTCCAATATGTTTTTCTCATTTCGCCGAAAATCTATTTGGCAATATAGATGCTTGTAACCTCATCTATGTCGTATGGTAATAATTCCTCTGTTATTACGACCTTTCCTACAACAATGCTGACCAGAGGTCAATTTTCTTTGTGGATGAGACTGGACTCTCCCATCGAAACCTGATAGGGATTTATAACGTGTCCCTGGAGTAAAAGTTTGGTTGGTCATGTTATTTATTATAAGTTTCATTTATAAGGAAAAAGTGGAATAAAATAACTTGGTTTTAGTGTAATAATCATACGTTTATAATGCATTCGATTTTTTATTATTAGCTTTATCTTTTCCCTTTTTTCTCTCTTTTGTGGGGGTTGATAACTAATCTTGAGAGAACAGGTTGCAGATCAGCAGGTTAAGTTAGAATATATCAGTACTATAGAACAGATTGTAGATATTTTCACAAAAGCACTACCAAATGACACATTTAAGTATCTGTAAGAGAAGTTGGGAGTAATTTATTTTACTTCCTGCCATTGAAGATCAACATCAGTTGAAGGGAGCTAAGAGTTAGCTCCAAAATAGACCCTTTGCCATTGATGTCAAAGGGGGAGAAGTACAGGAACAGGTACAAAAATAGGTATAGGTGCTATAGTAAGGGGGAGTTACTCTATGTTTTTGTTGGTTGTATGGGCAAGTTGGCAGTACAAGTTTTAAATGTGGCAGTTTCAGTTTGAGGTTGCCATCAATGACAAAGGGGGAGATTGTTGGAAATATTGTCATTGATGTCAAAAGTATAACATTTTTGGTGACAAAGGCCCCATAGCATTTAATGTCTTAAGGTGTTTTTAATGTTTATAGTTTGGTTAAAGTGTATTGATATTTATTTAATATTAAGGAATATATTTTTGGTTGCATAAAGTCAAAAGAGGGCCCCTAAAGAAGTCAAAGAGTCACGGATAAAGACAAAAGAGGGAGATGACGCATTTGCTCATGAAGGGTCACCATGTGACTTTTCAAATAAAATGATTCGAAAGGTCATGCAAGTTTGATGCCATTTTCCATGTGGATTGAAGAGTCACAAAGGGTGAATGCCAAAGGTCATTTGAAAAGCTATAAAATGAGGCTTGGGAAGACATTTTAAATATGCAAGAGAGTGCATGGTTTGTAATTGTTTTTTATAGAAAAAGAAGAGAGAAGAGAAAGAGATATAGTAGAGTTCTATCATTTGTTGAGAAAGCAACATTGAGAGATAGTTGTGTTTTACATAAGAGGGGTTGGTGCTCACAAATAGTTGTGTTGGTGCTCGGCAAAGAGGTTGGTGATCCTGCAAGTTGGTGCTTGCGAACTTTGTAATTTGAGTTGGTGCTCATTCATATACTTGAGATTGTTTTCCGTGGTTTTTCTCACATTGGGTTTCCACATAAAAATTTTGTCTCTCTTTTGTGTGGTGCATGTTATTATTTCAGTTTTATTGCATATCTTGAATGTATGATTAAGTGGTTAAAGAAAATAAATCAGATTAAGTAAAAGTTTTAAAAGATATATGATAGATTGATTCACCCGCCCCTCAGTATATCTCGTGTTTAACACCATTACCCCAATTCACTTGGGACTTGAGCCTACCTTGTCCATTTTTATTTAGTTATCTCCAAGGATTTGTACTTTAGTGGATGGCATGACAAGCCTCACTTTACCGTCATCCACACCAATTTGACTACAACCCTTTCTATATCCCATGACTTTATTTGTTACTGATGTCTCAAAAAATGTGTGCTATCTTCTTACGATATATATTCAGGTATGCTTTATAGATCAATTGTCTCGACTAATGCCCCTCTTGTTTGAATCTGTGACATTAATAGCAAATGTAGTAGTAAGAGGTCCCTCTATGTTCAAACCAAGACTAATAAGTAAAGCAATAGCTTGTAAAACCTACTATAATCGAACTTCCAATTGGCTAGTTTTAATAACAGTGTAATTTGTTTTTCACTTAAGTTGGAACCTGCTGAGGGTCATGGGCACTTAAGGCCTAAAAGTGAATTTTATAAAGAAGTTTTATATATTATCTTTTTAAAAGATAAAGGTAAACTCTCCGTCCATATTTTGGGCGCTACATTTGGAGGAGGGATATAATAGGTAAGGAGAGGCTCATTTTTAAGGGTTATGCATTTTGGATATTGAAATTGTTGATCAAGTATGTCAAGCTTGTTCACCACAACTTGAAGACGAAAACCTTCAAGTGTGACAAGGGTTTGGGGACAAAAAGCTCTATTCCTACATTCAGGGCAGCTCTATTCAATGGGTGTTTGTGCTTCAGATTTGCATGGTTGCATGCAATTGGACCTACAAAGGTGTTTTATAACACCACCTTTTTCAAAGTCAAAGTGAATATGCTGAAGAGTTGTTTTCATTGATTTCTTATTGTTTAGTTGCATAATTGAGCTTCCTTTTCAGGTTTGAAGGAACCTAGGGTTGTAACTAGGGTTTTTGGAACTTTGGGACAACTTCTTGGGGACTTCTCATGGATGGAAAATTCTAATTCTAATTTTGTTTGATAGATACTATTTTTGTGATCATTTTGAGAGCTCACATTTGCACTGAAATTCCAAATATTTTGGAAGATACGAATTTTTGAAATTTCAGCTGATTAAGGCAAATAATAAATTATTGAGCGCTAAAAATAAGGTAATTAATTCAAAAAATTATTTGTATAATTTTTTCAAGTGGTGTGAATTGTTTGGGGAGCTTGAAGACCCCTCTTGAAGGGTTGCATGCAAGAGAAACCCTCTTCTAGGGTTTGGTAGTATTTTATTTAATTTATTCCAGCTGGGGCGATTTGTGTTTAAGCGGTTTTGCAAGGTTTTGAGGGCCACTCAATGCTCTGAAACATTCAATAAATTATTCTAATAGTTTTTTAGCTTGGGTGATCAACTTTGAGGAAATTTGGAGGCCTTTTGAGTGGTTAATTCGAGGGTTTAATATTCTGATTTATCTCTGCAAATTTTCCTAAGTGTGGCAATTTTATTGGAGGACTAATTGGTCACTTTGGTGCCCTAGTTGAAGTCATTTGAAGTCCTAATAGTTTATATAATTTTGCATAATTATTTGTGAGTGTATGCAAGGGTTAGAAGGCAAATTTGAAGAGAGAAACGCAGTTGTACTTTTAGAAGAAAATCAGAATTGTTGCAAGGATAATATTCAGCCTCACTTCCATTTTCTACCTTGACAAAAAGAGGTATTTGTTTCAGTTTTCATATTTAACTATTTTGGGGTTATATTGGAGTGTTGTTACTTGAAGATTGATCATCTATTTTTGCTAGGGTTTGCTGGTTTTTAGGGTAGATTTCAGATTGTTTTTAGATTCATATAAGTGTTTGTCGGAAAACCCCAATTTTGCCTAATTGTCCAATTTGGGGACACTATAGTGGTATCATAGCCATATTTTGGCTATATGTGGGATTCGAGGTTTATATCAAATAGTGGCATGGACGAGGGAATGATTGAAAGTCTTACTCAGGCCTAGGATCGAGGGAATCCGCCCCTCAAGGTGAAGGACCAGCGTTTGGTTCATTGGGATTTAATAGAAGATTATGATGAGTACTTGACACTTGCACCACAACACAAAAGAGGAAGGAGCTTCAAGTATTGGCTAGGTTTGAGACATGGCAAAGGGCACCATGGGCGCATAGTTATACATGACGACTTGGGGAAGATAGTTCTTCCAACTTTTGATGATGATCCAGGTATTTTGGTGAGAGCTTGGGTGGACAAGGTGAGTAAGTACCTTGATTTGAGGCCTAGGGGTAGAAAGGAAGCCCTAATTTTTGTCATCCAACATTTGGATGGGGCTGCCCATGAACGGTGGCGTCATGGATGGGAAACACAAGGGCATAACATCATCGGGACACATGAGTGTTTTTAGAGAATCATTGATGGATTTTGTAAAAAGGTGGAGCCATCAAAACCAAGATCACTAACGTCACCAAGCATGGACTTCCAATTAGATAAAGATCAGCACTTAAAACAATTATCGATCCTAGTTTCCAATCATACAAGGGGCAGCCACTCCATACGCTTCTTGGACACCAAAATTCAGTCAATGATGGGCCTCTTGTGACGGGCAATCAACTGGAATTAAAAGCCAAAAATTCAGAAAAATTGAAGGCATATAAAACTGAAGTTGAAGGGCAGCCACCAAGGGAAGGACATTTTGAAAATTCAGAGCAAAAATTAGAAGTTTTGGAGCAGCCAAGAACTAATTTACAGCTTAGTTAAGGGCAGCTAACGATTGAAATTTCTGAACCACAAGAACCAAATATTCAAGGGCAGCCAAATAAGGAGTTACAACAAACTATGGAGCAACCAATGGGGTTGCAAACAATTGACACCAGTGGGGAAGTGACAGAAAAATCAGAATTTCCAAGGGCGAAGCAAAGAGATGTTGTTTAATGACTTTATGAGCCAACAAAGTGTCAAGAAGGAAGCATGAACAAAGACATCATAATAGAAAGGCATGCCAAGAAAGAAAGTTTTTGTATTGCTCCTTTTCATGCATCATTTTTCTTGTCTAAATTCAGATTGCAAGATGAAGCTTGGACGAAACACTTGTTGTCTTGCTAAGGAAGCACATGTGCTAACAAGAGGGAACATAGTAAAGAAGACCAATGAGGGAGTGATGCCAAGAAGAAAAGAAGAAGGATGCACCTTGCATATAAAGGAAGGAGAATCAAATTTATTGATGGGAAAACAATTGAGTTGTCAACTTGGTAAGCATTCAATGTTTTCTCTTCGTGATTGATTCTCTCATTACCTTGGTTGCAAAACTTGTGTTATTGTTGAGGTGAAGGTAAGGGATACTCAAGGAGAAGAAGTCTTCCAAGTAAGTTCAAGGAAAGAACATGACAAATACCAACGTTATTGGTTCATGGCCCCAGGGCAACGTTTGGGAGCTAGGTGCAAACCGGTTCTGGTGCGGGGTCCGATGCGTAGCCCCAACACCCAGGTTCGCCCCTGGGCACATGGGTGCATTGGGGGTGCGCCCAAAAGTTGGGAAAAACCTTTTTTTAATTATTTTTCACCAAACCCAATGCATTGAAATTATAAAAAACACCTTACTTAACCCTAAAAGACAAAAACAAAACCATATGTCAACACAAATGAGAAGAACAAAGTGACAAGAAAAATATTTGCTTCTTATTTTTCTAAATTTCTCATTGCATACTTCAACTCCATTGCTGCTGCAGGTTTGAATCTTCATCAAGCATCATTCTAGTCATTTGCCTACGGTGATTGAGGAGCCACTTGCTATCAAGGTAAGTTTTTAGTTTTATATTGTTTTATTTTATTTATTTTGTCATTTTAAAAATTTTTACTAGTTTCTAGCTACTGCCCTAGGGTTTGTTTTGACTTTTTTTTTTAATTTTGTTTTTTGTTTTTTTACTTGTAGTTATATATACTATTAGTCTATTACTACAATCAACAATGTCTCATAGCTCTTCCTCCAGCGGCAAAAAGCAACACAAAATGGACTTGACACACTCACCATTGTGGAAATATACAACACCGGTAGACCAAGTTTCAGGTGGTGGGGCCTATATTTGGAAATGCAATATTTGTGATTCTCAGTTCACAAGGTCATATTTTAGGGTGAAAGCACATTTATGTCACATTCCTAAACGCAAAACCAAATTTTGCATGGGGAAGACTAACTCTCCATTGCCACATTCAAAAATCCTTGAATTCATCAAGGAACAAGAAGATGCAGATGCCGCACATGCCATGAGACTCAGTCACTCTCTAGAAAAGAAAGGCAAGGGATCAGGGAAGCCACCTGTTTCCCCAAGTTCTAATGGCAGTTCTTCGGTTGTCCCTGTTGGAAGACATCCATTTTTGGGAGCAGCCCCAATGCAAGAAGAGGCTTCTCTTCTAGTTACAAACAAAAGAACAAGAGGACCATTGGATAGGTCTTTTCAAAATGAGATCAGGGAGATTGCGGATCAAAAAATTGCATGTGCATAAATGCAAATCGATTGTCTTTCAATGTGGTTTGATCATCATACTGGCAAGAAATGGTGAGAGCAATCAATGAGGCCCCACAAGAGTACAAAGGCCTAGGGTTTGAAAAAGTCCGCACCACTATATTAGCGAAAGAGAGAAAAACTGTTGAAGATTCTTTGAAGCCAATCAGAGATTCATGGGTTGAAATAAGGGTCTCCATCGTTTTTGATGGATGGAAAGATGCAAGAAACAGGGTTTTAATCAATGTGCTTGCAATATGCCCTAAAGGGGCAATGTTTTTGAAGGCCATTGATTGTGAGGGGTGTGTGAAGGATGCGGAGTTCATTGCCAACATCCTCATCGAATCCATTGAGGCAGTTGGACCTGAAAATGTTATCCAAGTTATAACGGATAATGCCAAAAATTACAAGCCTACGGGGATGTTGGTGGAGGTGAGATATGGACACATTTTTTGGACACCTTGTGTTGTCCACTCAATCAACCTCATGTTGCAAAAGATGGGGAAGCAAATTGACTGGATCAAACAAGTGTATGATGAAGCTGAGCAAATTCAAATATTTGTCACCAACCATCAACACTCTCAAGCCATTTTCAGATCCTTCTCAACATTGGACTTATTTTAGTATTTTTATTTTTGTTTTAAAATTATAACTTTTTTATTTTTTAAACTAGTACTTCATACTTGTATAACTATATTTATTATTTTTAATAATTTATTTTTGTAATAGGTTGCTCTGACTAGATTTGCTTCTCACACAATCGTCTTGAGACGACTTGTACTAGTGCGACAAGCACTCAGCAATATGGTCATCATGTACTTGTGGGATGTATGGAGGGAGACAAGCAAAGAGCGGGCCCAAAGAGTGAAAAAATTAATCCTAGATGATGATTGGTGGGCTCGTGTAGATTATTTATTGAGTTTCACTGAGCCCATCATGAGTATGATCCATTTTGCTGACATGGATCAGCCATGTTTGGGAGAAATATATGATGGCATAGACTCAATGATTGAGAAAATAAAATTCATCATTAATGAAAAAGAGTAAGATCTTGAGGAGAATTTTTTCAAACAAGTGCATTCTATCCTTGTTGAGCGGTGGAACACAATGACCACCCGGCTACATCTCCTTGCCTTTGCATTGTCTCATCATTTCTATAGCATGGAGATCCTTTCTTTGCCGAGGAGGGTGCCACCATATAGGGATGTCAAAGTGGCTGAAGGGTACAAATTGGCAATGTCTAGGATATTCCATGATCTTGAAATAGAAGACTTGGTTACAAGCGAGTTTGGGGCTTTCATTAACTCCTGAGGTCATAGTCTTGGTGCTCTTCGGGACAAATACAAGAAGGATGATCCTATGTGGTGGTACCTTCATGACCAAGGATCACCGAACCTCCAACCTTTTGCAATCAAGATCTTGTCACAGGTAAGTTTTGTATTTTTTAAGTTTTTAAATTTATTATTTAAGTTTTTCTTTTTCTTTTAAAAATTTTAAATTTATGTTTAAATTTGAATATAGGCTGCAAGTTCATCTTCTTATGAGTGGAATTGGAGCACATATAACTTCATTCACTCACAAAAGCGCAACAAGCTCGCAGCTAAAAAGGCCGAGGAGTTGGTCTACATACACTCTAACTTGCGTCTTCTATCACACAAGAACCCAGAGTACAAGGAGGGGATGTCAAAGCATTGGGATATAGATCCAGAAGTTGTTGACTTGGATGCTTGCATATCCCGCTTCTCATTAGATGACATAGGCAGTCCTTCGGGTTCGAGGACACAAAACGTAGCTAGCGGGAGTGGCAGTGTAGATAGTCCATGTGGTTCTACTTCTAATGAACCACAAAATCATGATGATGTTGATGCTTTCAATGAAGAGCAATATCAATATGACTATGAAAATTGACTTTTATAGTTTGAACTTTGAACTTTGATGTATCTTGCAATTAATTATAGACACATGATAATTTTTTATATTTGAATCTTGATATTTGATAATAGATACTTATATTTTAATATATATGATTTTATTTATCATTTTATCATTTTTGTTTAATTATTATTCATTAATGGTTGTACTTATAGTTATAGACTATAGTTATCATTTATGATTTTAAAATTATCAACTTATCATGATTCATTTATGATTTGACTCATTTATATCTATATGTTAGTGGTTAATGACAATGACACTAATTTCCTATGTATCAGGCTAGAATTTCTAGAATTTTTATTTTTTTATATATTTTTTATACAGACGAACCCAATAACACACCCAGGGGAAAAAGAATAGCCGTACCAGCGAACCAGGTTCTTCGAAGCCGCACCAGAACCTAAAACGAACCGGTAATCTTGACAAATACCCCTCATGGATATGGTATCCAAGTGAGCTCTATCAACATAGTGTTTCTCGCCTGTATAGGGCTAACATAAAGAAGGGAGTGGGCAAGGGTTATCATGGTCCCAGGATCATAGTGACTGTTGTCTTTTGCATTTTCAGTTTGTTTTTATTGATAAATTTTGTTTACATGGTGTGCATGGTTCTTAAGAAATTGTGCTCGTCACATTCCAACACTATGGGAATGATTCAAGTGTGTAGTGGTGGATTTCCAACCACTAGAAGGAGAAATTGGGAGGAGAAAAAGGCATACTATAGCTAGGATAAGATTAAGCTAAAACATAAAAAGTAGGTCCCTATCGTGCTCATGAGGCATGGTGACATAATTATAAAAGTGTTGCTAAACACAAACATTTTTTCTAACATGTTTGCTTCATGTGTAGGTTCATTAATGACATCACTTGGCATGACCAAGAGCAATGCAAAGAGTGAAGTTGAGTGCATGAGACCCCTCATGGATCAGGCAAAGGCCCAAGTTATGAGCAACTGGTTATAAGGTATAATCCGGAAATATTTTTTGTCCTCTCACTTTCCAGATGAGTCTGAAATTTATTTGCAACATTCATGGCCATTAACCCACGCCAAGGGAAAATTGGTTGCATAATACAGTCAACAAAGAGGCCTGAAAATTTTGTCATAATTTTTTTTGAGTTGAGCGTTTTGCTACAGTTGGCTATCATGAGCAAAAAGATTGATTTTGGGGGCATTGTATCGCCCATACCAAAGGGAAATTTTGCACTATTTAATTCTGATTTTTTTTTCAATTAGAAAATCCAGTTTTCGTGACATTTTTACAGCTCCTTCACATGGGCAATATGATTGTTTTTGTCGCATACTGTCAATTGCTCATAAATTTTGAAAATGGCATTATTGGGGGGCACGGTTTGCATAAGAAAAAGGTGAAATTTGAGGGCATGGAACATCACTACATCTTGGTGAGTTTTGAGTATTTGTTTGACTACTACTCGACTTCATGCTTGCTCTTGAGCAATAAGAAGGGACAGCCATGGATGGGATACACCATGCAATGATGAGGCCCCCCAAAGGGGATTGCAAAGTGGAACAAATTATTCCCAAGGTATGTTGTTCAAAGCATTTGATTTGGTCAATTGTTTGCAAGTTGGGAAAGATTTGTCATGGCATGTAGAGGCTACCAAAGAGTTTTTGAAGGGTGGACACCCTAGTATTCACAGAAGGGACGAAGATTAAATGGATCTTTCCATTTGGGGCCCCAAGGTATCACTTTCCAAAAAAAAATCCTTTTGGCAGCTTGAGCTTTGTTTTCATGTTGTTGGAGTTCATATTGGCATCCTTGAAAAATATGGACATGGAGGACACATGGGAGGTCAATGTGGTAATGAATTGGTTGACTTGTAGAATTAATGGCACAGCTGTACATCACATAAACAGCCCACATATCAGCATGTACATTCTTTTTGGTAAGATGATTTCTTCCTGGATGAAGAGACAAGATTCCATGGCTTCATTGTGGAAGATTACAGCTCTTGAGAGATCCGTTTTGAAGAGTTTGGGGCAAGAATTGAAACATATTGACATTTGTTTTGAGTTGTGTGGGGCAACATGTGTTTGGGGCAGCCATTGGCTTGAGAAAGGAATGAGCCTAGGAATTGATTGGGCGCTTAATAGTGGATGTCATGACACTTTCAACACTTGGGGGCAGCCTCCAAAACATAGGTACAACAAAGTAAAAATTCAGTTTGGATCTTTTCCATGGAAATAAGTTACAATTAGACATTGTATAATAAGGTATGTTGGGACATCTCCGTAGATATTTCAATTGATTAAGGACAAACAATTTTGGATGGGAGGACTGTAATGTCCCCATTTTGAAATTAAAATAGTATTATTACTAAAATAAAAAGTATTTCTAAATACTATAATTAAAGTAATAATAGTCTAATTTGCTTTCCACTTAAGTTGAGACTTTTTGACGGTCATGGGCACTTAAGGTCTAACAGTGAATTTTATAAGAAAGCTTTATATATTATATTTTTAAAAGAAAAAGGTAAACTCTTCCTCCTTATTTTGGGCGCTACATTTGGAAGAGGGATGTAAAAGATAAGGAGGGGCTCATTTGGAAGGGTTATGCATTTTGGATATTGAAATTGTTGATTATGTAAAACTTGTTCACCACAACTTGAAGATGAAAACCTTTGAGTGTGACAAGGGTTTGGGGATGAAAACTTTCATTCCTACATTCAGGGTAGCTCTATTCAAGGGCTGTAATTGTGCTTCAGATTTGCATATTTGCATGGAATTGGATTTAGAAAGGTGTTTTATAACACCACCTTGTTCAAAGACAAAGTGAATACCTTAGAGAGTTGTTTGCATTGATTTCTCATTGTTTGGTTGTACAATTGATCTCCATTTTCAGATTTAAAAGAACTTAGGGCTGTAACTAGGTTTTTTAGAACTTTGTGTTAACTTTTGGAGGACTTCTCATAGATGGAAAATTATGATTCTAATTTTGTTTGACAGCTACTATTTTTATAATTAATTTTTAGCTAACATTTGCACTGAAATTCCAAATATTCCAAACAATACAAATTTTTGAAATTTCAGCTGATTAAGGCAAATAATAAATTATTGAGTGCTGAAAATAAGGTAATTAATTTAGAAAATTAGTTGTATAATTTTCACAAATGGAGCAAATTGTTTGGGGAGCTTGAAGATCCCTCTTGAAGGGTTGCATGCAAGAGAAACCCTCTTTTATGGTTTGGTAGTATTTTATTTAATTTAATCCAGCTAGGGCGATTTGTGTTTGAGTGGTTTTGCAAGGTTTTGAGGGCCACTCAATGCCTTTAAACATTCAGATAATTATTCTAATATTTTTCCAGCCTGGACGATCTACTTTGAGGAAGTTTGGAGGCCTTTTGAGTGATTAATTTGAGGGTTTAATATTCTGATTTATTTCTGCAAATTTTCCTAAGTGTGGCTACTTTATTGGATGACTAATTGGTCACTTTGGTGGCCTAGTTGATATCATTTGAAGTCCTAATAGTTTATATAATTTTGCATAATTATTTGTGAGTGTATGCAAGGGTTAGAAGGCAGATTTGAAGAGGGAAACACAATTATACTTTTAGAAGAAAATCAAAATTGTTGCAAGGATAATATTCAGCCTTATTTCCATTTTCTACCTTGCCAAAAAGAGGTATTTGTTTCATCTTTCATATTCAACTATTATGGGGTTATATTGGAGCGTTGTTGCTTGAAGATTGGTCATCTATTTTTGCTAGGGTTTGCTGGTTTTTAAGGCAGATTTTAGATTGTTTTCACATTCATATAAGGGTTTGTTGGAAAACCCTAATTTTGTCTAATTGTTCCATTTGGTGACACTACAAAAACTATGCATTCATGTCTATTATAACCAATCTATTTGTCTACACGAATTGGAGACATGGAGCATAATGGCCAAATAGAATATGGTGAAAGTAAATAGAGGATAAACTTAAAAATATGTTAGCACTAAGCAATGTGGAATTGTTTTCTCGTCATTGATTTTTTGGAAACCATCAAGACCAATAATTCTGTGATGTGGGCTAAGCCTAATCTGTAATGTCCCCAATTTGAGACAAGCAAGCAATAATGGGATTGAGCACAATAGACCAGCCACTCTAGGTCACTCAAACAAATCACCACACCTCTCCAAGTGAATCAAATGTCAAACGCCACTAGGGCATAAATTAAGCCACAATTACAGCCCTTAATATTCAATCCAAAAGCTGAGAATATACCCTAAAAGATGATGCAAATAGCTGTAATAAATACCTGAAAATAATGATCACCTTGGCTGAATATATATATTGAAAATTCTAGCGAACATGAGCCTTCCTTTCCAATCTCCATACTTGGTGTAAACCCTTGAAAATAGCTTGCACAATTATGTAAAAACAACGAATAATTCCAGCCACTAAAATATGAATTTAGACCCTCAAAAATAGTCACTGCACCATAGAAAATCAATTCGCCATACTGCACAAGTAAGCTGGAAAATTAGAAAATAAATTCTCTTCACAATATCAAATATCACGAGATCAAATGTAGCTAAAACCGTCCACCAAGAAGTTGGAAATTAGCAGAAAATATTGAAAATATTAAGGATAATATTTCCCTAATGATTCAAAGCCAACAATCACCCCAAACCCTTGCAATTCCCCTTCCAAGTGAGTTTCCCAACTTTTGATTTTAATTGCAATAAATTCCATAATTTATATCTTTATAATTGCTCACAAATACCCTCCAAAAACTTGTGATTTTATCCCCAAATAATTCCAAAATAATATTTTAAATTTACCTTGAAGAATTGAAGTCTAAAAGCCCTCCAAAAGGGTTCAATTCCTCAAACTGATTCGTCCCACTTCATAAAAATATATAAAATAATTCAGATTATTTTACCTCACCAATTGGTCACCAAAATGGTCACTTATGATATGCCCTAGGCAAGTCGCCCAAGTAGAATAAACTCTCCAATAATTTATTCAAACCCTCAAGGGCCTTTGTGTAGTGCAACCCTCTCAAGAAGGGTCTTCTTCTCCATCCAAACAAGTTGCCACCCGAAGGAATGACTCTAAACTCCACAAGCAAGCTCCCAATACAAGTCGCCACTCTCCACAACCTGCAATTTCTCCAAAAACTAGTTCTCTATATGGTTTGCAATATTCTTCAATGAAGGTAGTGTCCAAAAACACCCTTGTAGGTCCATTTGCATGCAAACATACAATTTTGAAGCTCAACTACAGCCCTTGAATAGAGCTGCCCAAAAAGTAGAAATAGAGGTTTTCGTCCTCAAAATGTAATGAATAAGCTTCACATTCTTGATCAATGATTCAATATCAATATTCAACATCACCTCCCAAATGAATCCTTAATTGCTTTTTTATAATCATCCCCCAAGGGTGGTGCCCAATTTGGAGGGATGTGTCTTTTGAAACATAAGCAAGTTTATCTTTTAAAACTCTTTTTTGAGGGTTTAGGGTCTCATGACCCTTAAAGGTCCCCTACTTAAGTGAAAATTAGATTAAAAGTATCTTTTTGCATAACTCAATTGAAAATTATAATACTTAAGTACATAGTCACAAGGTTCGGATTCGAGTTCGAGTTCGACAAGGATAAAATTCGATTCAAGTTCGCCAGTAGATAAAGTTCGAAAAAAAATTCGCCATTAAGTTCGACTTATATAAAAACATAAAAAAATATTTTAAAAAAAAAGTCGAAAAGAAATCCAATAAAAATTAAAAATAATTGTAAATAAATAAATAAAATTAATTTAATAAATAAACATAAGAATTTCAAACTTGAATTACATTAAAAGATATCAAAATATTCATAGTTTAGAGCCTAAGCTCAAAATTGATATAGAACTTAAGTTTCAAACATTTGCAACATCAAACCCAACTTCAAAATCAAAACTAGCACTAGCACTAGCACCATCAACGAATCCTCCATCCAGCTCATCAACACTATCTATATTTTTCTCAACTCCTTCAAAGGATGGTTCTTCAAGATGAAGATTGTCATTTTCTTTTGCAAGATTGTGCTCAAGCAATCTTAAATTGCTATGAACAAACACAAGATCTGACAACTTTTTGGCCCCTAGTCGGTTTCTCTTATTAGTATGGATCAAATCATGCGTGCTCCAATTTCTTTCGCATGCAGAAGCACTGGCACATTGACTGTGGACATGCATGGCAAGCTTTTGTAACTCTGGAGTAGAAGAACCATACGTCTACCGCCATAAATGGGGATCCATGCTAACAATGTCTTCTTGTGCCGCTTTAAACCACTCGGCTACTCTCCCCCAGTGTTGAGACCACTCGCAGGCACAATCTCATTTACTGACACTTTCTCTCACAAGGGCTCATCGGCACATTGAATCTCGCAGAGTGCATGCCTTAAGGGGTGCACTGGGAATGGGGTGGGATCGGCTTGTGGCACTTTGCGAGAGATATTCTCATACTATTCTATCACGCATACATCCCTTCATGCAGCCTTCATACCTCCTATGATGTCTCCTTGAAATCTTGAAACCCTGAAATATGGCTAAGTTTGAAACCCTGAAACCCTCGAATCTGACTAACTCTGAAATATGATAGGATCCTCCAAAACCTAGAATTTGCATTATAGCTCCTAGCGGTCCGAAACCCCTCTCAAACACCCTGAAAGTATATAAATAAAATATAACTTAAAGTATAAGAAACTAGATGTCCATATAAATGTAAACTTATACTTAAATGTTTATTTTATATATATACTGTTGGGTCCAAACATGAAATTCGCCGAACAGGGCGAACTTAAGCGAATTTTTAGTGAAGGGCATTAAGTTCGCCGAATTCCGAATTTTTAGGTAAAAATTCGGCGAACCCTGTGACTATGCTTAAGTACTTTTCACCTTTTTGCTCAGAGGATAACCACCTCAACGTTCCCTTCTCTTTCTTTTCCTTAGCCTTGTGGGAACAACCCAAGCTAAGGGTCCATAAGCAACCTATGCTAAGACAGGGGACATTATAGTCCTCTCACACCCCAAACTGCTTGCCCTCAAGCAATTGCAAAAGCCATGGGGTTGTCTCCACATTCTTCATAATGCACTTACCCATTGAAATGGCTTCCCACTAAAAAGAAGCTCCAACTTGAACTCCCAACTTGTTAAACATGTATCTTAGTGGCTCATGATCATCTCCCAAGAACTCCTCATAACTCCAAAGAAATAAAACATGTCGTGCTATTTTGCTTTTGATGTAGCCTCTCATGGTGATTAATATGCCCTCACAAGATGTTCCCAAAACTCGTAAATAAGTAACTATGATCTCATCATGAAACATACCTTGAGTGCAAATGGTACATAGATGCAACCTCTCTTGAGTGTGCCTTAGAACATGTGGAATGCCATTCCCTTTTGACTTTGTTCTATCACTTCCTTTATGCATAGGAAGAATGTTAAATTGATCAAACGAAAACCTCTACCAACTCCCAATATAGAATTGTACCTCCCATGCTTGATCAAGCCAAAAGTGTGCTTCCTATACCATTGGCTGGAATTTACCCCAAAAATCAGATTTTTGGTCTTCCACATACTGCTGTACTTGCCCTTTAAAATCAGATTTTCTTGTGTAACGAATTTCAGAATGTACCTTGGTATATAGTTTCCCCAACATGGGCTGTAGTGTGCCTTTGAAGTGCCAATTTTTGTCTCTTTTATGTGGCTGGTCTTGTTTTGTTGACTCAGAAAATTTGAAACCAAAATATTCAGATTTCATACAACTTTTTCCAGCTCTTCCCCTTGGTTTCCATATGCAAAATAAATTGCTCTTGATACCCAAAAGAGTCCATAGGTGAGCCCAACTATGTTTATCATTCTTTTGTAAACAAAAAGATTCTCTTTTCTTGCCATTCGAACCTTGTGAACAGCTGCTTGTAATTTCAATCCCTTCAAAATTCAAGAGGGGTCCTATTTTCCTTAAAACACCTCTATTTCAATTCTTGCAAGAAGGAATAGGGTGTTGTTCAAAGCACATTTGGGTTGCAGTTGGAAATCAATTCTCATCTCATACCTCTCAATATAAGTATGACAAAAATCAGAATTTGCAACACTTACCAATTGCCTTGTAGAGGGTTCCAATTTGGAATGAAGGGGCTGCATTTCATGTCTAGGGGCAGCCTTGTTTTCCATCTTCCTCATGCTCATGAAACATCCTCCCAACATACTATTTGCAGAAGCAGAAGGGGCCTCTTTATCACTCAAACCATGCAAAACAATTTCATTACCCACTACCTTGAATTTAAGCTCCATGTCCTTGAGTTTTATGTTGTAAGCAAAGACGAAATAACTAGACAATGGAGGAATTAAAGTTTTCCTTGAGACCCCTAAATTGGATGTTGAAGAAACATTTATCTGATGTGCTCAGAGTAGCAAAGTCCTTAGTGTCATTTCTAGAGATGGAGACATGGTAAGGAATTGGTGATCAAAGAGGATTGTTAGGAAAGTATATTAACGACTATTGATTCCCCGGACATGTTAAAGGCTATATATTTGGTTTTACAAAATTTAACTTTTGACTAGTATCCAAAATACTTTTAGAATGTCATTCTATCATTGAAGGCTTACAATTGTGTGTGACATCTATATGATTCCATAAAGAAAGAGCACAGTGGAAATAGTGCTTGTGAATAGAACGCATTTATCATTCAGGCCCACTAAACTTGAAATAGCTGTCTCTAAGTTTTCAACATAAAGGTCAAAGAGCGCAGGTGAGAGTGGGTGTCCTTTCTTGACTCAATTGGTATATGGATGTCTTTCCATCTCAGTGAGGTTCAATTTGGACAAATACTTTGATATAAATTCATCACCATGGTTACAACTCATTTTTGATTTGTTAAGTAATTGATTGTTTAGAAAACCAAACATTCTTACTATTGTATCAAAAGCTTTTTCAAAGTCTACGAGGCAATAGTGAATTGTGCTTGAAGCTTTTTATTTTTCAATGAGGACTCTAAATGTCAAAAAGTGGTCTTTAGTCTGGTGGTTATCTCTAAAACCTTCATGTTATGCATAGAGTTTCCTAAGTCAACTTTCCTAGAGATCAAAACCATCAAATATTTTAGCAAATATCTTGTCGAGAACGTGCTTAGCCATGATGGCTTTATTGTCACAATTTTTTTGGTCTCCCATCCTTTGAATCGGACAAATAACTTGAAATGTTCCAGATAGATCATATATTTGATAGGCTAGTCGGTTTAAGAGGTTGGTGATGTGTTTGGATAAGAGTGTTGAGCTATGCTTGAAGAATTCTACATGCAATTTCTATATGTTAATTTTACCATATTACATTCAAAAAATAGTATATAATGCCAATGGCCCACGAAAAACTTATAGCTAGATGTCATATTGCAAAAAGGGTTGGAGCTTGGGTTGGACTATAATTAAGGGATAAGGCATTGGTAAATGAATTTTATATGAGAATTAAATGAAATCCCCATGTCATTGAAACACAGTACAAAGAGAGCGATATAAATAGCTCATAACAAGCTAAGGAGTAGTTTAGCATAGTAAACTACTTAACAACCCATAAGCTTAATTAAGCTTTTATGGACAACAAGATTATCAGAAAATCTAAACTACGATAACAAACAAGCTTGGTGAACTAATCTAACACCCGCCCCCTCCCCTTAATGACTAAACCAAAAACAACTCCGAGTTTATCTTTAACCTTCACAAATTTCTCTTTTCTCGGAGGTTTAGTCATTATATCAGCAAGTTGCTCTGTGGTAGGACAATAATAAAGACATATCTTCATTCTTAACGTCATATGTAGTGGCAATGAACTTCAATGTGCTTTGTTCTAGCATGAAAAATTGGATTCTTCACCTACTTTAGAACACTTTGTTTGTCGTAGAAGATAGGCATGGGTGCAAATGAATTAAGTTGAGTATCCTCTAGTACTGCTTGAATCCACATTAATTCGTGACTTGCACTAACAACTGCTTTATACTCAACTTCAGTAGAAGACAAGGCAACTATATTCTGAAGCTTACTTTGCCATGGAAATACTCCTAAACGAAGAGTGAAAACTTACCTTGTTGTAGACATTCTTGGATCAATTGATCCTACACAATCTGAATCAATATACATTGTTAGCTAAAAATCAATAGATTTCTAATATAAAATGCCAAAGTCAAGAGTTTCTTTGACATATCTCAAAACTTGTTTTGTAGCTTGCCAATCTTCTTCATGTACTTTAGATATGAAGCGAGAAAGATAACTCACTACGAAGCACAAATCCAATCTAGTAGTAGTAAGATAAATCAAACTACCTATTAATCACCAAGACATTGTTTCATTGACTGCTGGTGAATTAGTGTTAGTTGAGAGTTTTGTCCCAGCGTCCATTGGTGTAGCTGCTGGATTACAATCATACATTATGAATTTCTTTGAGAAAGATGACATATTTTGTTTGAGATACAAAAATAGTATAACCAAAATTATAACATTGCCAAAATTTTACAACTAAACAATATTCAAGCAGGCCTAGATTGGTCATTTCAAACACAACAAATGTTGTCTTTCACCTATTGAATCAAGACAATATTGCTTCTAGTGATGGCAAGATCATCATCATAGTCAACTAGAACCACTATGTCATCACCAACCAATATAACATAGAGTAGATTCTAAATCATTTCTTTAAAACCAAACTTTCTAAGATATTTATCAATTTTGAAATACTAGGCTTGAGGATCTTGCTTAAGTCCATACAAGGACTTCACTAACCTACAAACAAGATACTCTTTTCTAGGAATCTGAAATCCTTGTGGTTGTACCACATACACTGCTTCGTCTAAGTCTCCATTCAAGAAAGCACTCTTGAAATCCATCTGAGATACCTGCCAACCAAACTAAGGAACAATAATAATGACCATTTTGAATGTTTTCATTTTTACTATAGGAACAAAGGTTTCTTCATAATCTACTCCTCGTTCTTGTACATATCCCTCAGCAACAAGATGCGCTTTGTACTTATCTTAAGAACCATTTGACTTAAATTTTACTTTGTAAATCCACTTAAAACTAATGTATTTCTTACCTTGGGGTAGATTTGACAAAACACCAAGTTCCATTTTTAATTAAAGCGTCATACTCCACCTTCATGGCAGATTCCTATTCATGCTTTCCTTTAGTCATTGCAAAATTATTTGGCTTAAATATTTGTGGAACAACTGAATTCAGAGAAAAAATTACCTGATCATTATTGTGCACTATTTGTTTCTTAAATGTTGTGGAGCTTCCTTCCATGGATAGTAAAAGCTCGTCCTCCACATCTTTCAATTTGGCATAATACCACTTTGGTCTTTTATGTTGACTAGTATGATATGACTATGAATCTCCGGGGTTTGCTTTTTTGAGTCATGTTTCATTTTAGTAGTTGAACTTGATTCATTATCATCAGAAGACATCCATAAATTATTAATATAAGTGGGCTTACCATTGCTTGAGAAATATGGATTTTTCTCATCTTTTTTGACATCTCTATTTACAACTACTTTATTTGTAGAGATATCTAGTAATCTATATGCCTTTGATTGTTCATTGTAGCCAACAAACATGTACCTTTTACTTTTTGCATCCAAACCACTCTTTTCTTTAGGAATCGGTGCAAAAGTAGTACAACAAAAAATGCAGAAATCACTTACATCAAGTGCTCTGCCTGACCATGCTTGTTTGGGAGTAATGTTCTGCACAACTTTGCATGGACTTCTATTTAGGACTTACTCTGCAGTATTGACATCTTCTGCCCAGTACCAGAAAAGTACATTTTCGCTTTGCACCATACAATGTGCTATCTCCATAATAGTCCCGTTCCTCTGTTCTACAACTCCATTGTGTTGTGGAGTGTAAGGAGTAGTATACTCCTTGTGTATACCTTTCTGAGTGCGGTAATTTTTGAATAGTTTTGAGACGAACTCGCCTCCAATATCAGATCCGAGTGCTTTGATTTGTCTACTTGATTGTTTTTCAACCAATGCTTTCCATGCCACAAAGTTAGAAAAACATTTTGATTTTCTATTTAGGAAATAAACCCACATCTTTCTAGAAAAATAATTAACAATTAATAAGAAACAAAGTGATCCAATTATTGTACAAAATTCATTGGACCATGCAATCTGCATGTACTGGGTCCAATACACCTTCTGCCCTCCATGCTTTACCAATAGGAAATGGATGTCTAATTTGCTTACCCAATTGACACCCTGTACAAACATTTTGAATTTCTTGAATGGATGAAAGTCCATTGACCATTTTATTCTTGCGTAACAAATTCAAATATTGAGAACTAAGATGACCAAACCTTTCATGCCACAGAATACTAGTATGCTTGACACCGCCTAATGCAAGATGTTATGCAATTTTAGGATCTATGATCTTATATAAACCTCTTTCCCTAATCCCAATATCAATCACCTTATTACTGAGTGTAGTGACAATACATCTGCTTCCTTCAAATTTGACAAGACTTATTTTTTGTTATCTCACTTATAGAGAGGAGGTTTTTGTTCATATTTGGTACATGTCTTACATCACTAAATGTATATTGATAAACCTTATTTAATGTAATATGAACATCTCCACTCCCTCTAACAAAATGTGTCTATCCATCACCCAAAGAAGTAGATTCTGTATAATATTATCTTCAATAAAATGAACACACGAATCCTTGTGACACATATAGCGTCGTGATGCACTTGAGTCGAAGTACGAGGTGCATGACTCATCGGATCGGCCTTGTGAGGCTACGAAGGCAAAGTCACTTGTGTTTCCTCTTCAACTACTTCTACAATGTTAGCATGTCTAGACTTCTTTTGTGTACTCATCAAATCTTGTTGTTGCTTACGACAATCTTCTTGAAATGACTTTAAAAACATTTCTACTTAGATTTCTTAGAAGTACTTACATTGTTGTTAGAGGATTCTTTTGAAGAACTACTAGCATTCCACTTTTTACCCTTTCTCTTTGACCGTGCCATGAACACACTTTCTATAGAAACTGATGTTGAAGCAATTGAATGTTCTTGCCTCCTTTCTGCATGAGAAGTGTAGACAACTTCTCCAAATCAAGGGTTTGTGTCTCTACGATCATGTGAAGTGACTCAACAATTGAGTCATATGACGGCGGCAAGGTATGCATTATTGGAGCAATCAAGTCTTGTTCATCTACATGTTTGTCAACTGCTTTCAGTTGATCATAGATGTCCTTAAGCTGTAATAAGAATTTAGATATAGAACCACCTACCTGAATCTTAGTCGAAAACTACAATTTTTTTTTAAATACAATTCTCTTCTAGTTTCAAAATCCTAGGATTTAGTTGTAAGATGTTTCCATAAAACAGAAGCAATAGTGGCATTCCAAACTTTTAGTATTAAATTGTTAGCTACTGAAAATTGTAATAACATCAAAGCTTCTTGATGACGTTTATCATAGTCATTAGGTTTATCATTTGGTCTAGTCTCCTTGGCAAGTACTATTTGATCAAGATTTCGATACTCATATTGTAAGCACAATTACCAAGTTCGAAAATCCAAATCCGTTTAGGAAGGAAAAAAAAATTGAAATCCAGATTTTTTGAAAAAAATTGGAAAAATCTGATCTAGAATATATACATATATATATGAGCATGGTTTTATAAATATGCAAATTGACAAATACAATGAAAAACATTAATAAAATAATATAAAATGTTAATATTATATGATATTGATGCTTTCTATGTTTTTTTTTGCACAGAAAACTTTTAAAACAAATTATTTATTAAAAAAAAAAAACAGGGCTGACCTAGATTAACTTATTCTGGTTGGCGAAAAAAATAGGATCTCGTTGGATTTTGTGCAGATCCAACTGGATTTGGTAACTATGATTGTAAGTATCGTGTGACTCCATAAACTAAAGCTTTTCCCCCTCGGTTTTTGAAAATCTGGCAATAGTACGTGTTGAAACTAGTCATTCATTAAGACAATTAATTTAGAAAAACTAGAAAGGTTTTTACAAAAAAATCTTTTACGTGCAGATTCTAAACTAAAATTGGACAACGCTGTCAGTTTTCAGCAACAAACTCTTTACTATTTATGAGAAATTAAATTAATTGTCTTTCGCAAAATTGCTTAAAAATGATGGAAAAAAATAAACTTCAAGTTTCACTCTCTTTGACCAAAATCCTTTTTGTATGTAATGTGATTGGCTTAACCAGACAATGTGGCAAAGTTTTGAGTTTCTATTCCTTACAGTTTTCTGGAATCGGAATTATCTGATCCCCCAAGCAATTTTTAAGGCAAGTTAAATAAGATAAAGTTTAACTTGAATAAAAAATCAGTTTGCCCTATATTTTCATAAAACTACAAAACTTAGCTTAAAACTTCTTTATTTTGCACCAACCAATGTGCATTCACTAGCAATTTTTAAGGCAAGTGAAATATGATAAAGTTTAACTTGAATAAAAATTCAGTTTGCCCTAGATTTTCATAAAACTAAAAAACTTATCTTAAAGCTTATTTATCTTGCATCAACCAATGAGCATGCACCTGTAGCAGGCTCCTTGAGGCTATAACGTCTTCCTTCACAGACTGATTGCTTTGGGCTTTTTTCTCTTCAACTCAAATCAGTGTGCCACACTCAGAAAAAACACTATTCGGTACAGCTGAAACAGCAAACAAATCAGCTTTGTGTTGTCCTTCTCAGATCAGGAAACCATGCCCTCTTGGCTGCGCCTTGCTTCCAGCAGGGAAGACAAAATGTTTCACCACAAGGAATTGCCTTCTTTCTTGCTGTGTTAGAATGTTGTGCTCCATTACATACACAAAATGTCTTCTTATCACACAGACCAGATCAAAGCTGCCACACCTTGCTCGAAGCAGCCCACACCTTGCTGTAGCTTTTTAGACCACCCTTGTTACGCCAAAGTGCTTCACCAGGTCAGCAGAATGCCAACATGCCACACAAACTCAGCATAACGCCTTACCGCATCACCAAAACGCCTCACCAAAGTGTGGAATGCCTTGCCTCAGCTTTTTGGAATGAGCAATCAAAACCTCTGACCACACTATTCTCTTCACCACATACAGGGTAACCAAGAAAAGATTTTGCCAGGCAAAAGTTAATGGCTTTTCTCTCCCTCAGGTTTTTCCTCCTAGGCTTACCCAACCGTGAGCTCTGATACCATATGAGAATTAAATGAAAGCCTCAAGCCATTGAAACATATTACAAAGAGAACCATATAAATAGCTCAGAACAAGCTAAGAAGAAAGAGTAGTTTAGCGTAGTAAACTACCTAACTCATAAGCTCAATTAAACTTTTATGGACAAGAAGAATATTGGGAAGTCTAACCTACGACAACAAACAAGCTTAATATAGTAAGCTTGGTAAACTAATCTAATATATTAAAGCTTGGAGAAGGCACGAACATGATTGTTTTAGAAAGGAAGACATGCATAAACTACTTTGCTTGAATTGAAGCATGCTCGTTATGTCTTGTCAGTTCTTTGACCCGACTTCTTCATTTCGTAAGAAACTAATGGCCCAATGGGGCATACGATTTCTTCTTGAATAGGTATGACCTCTAATTTTTGTGGGAGGCTTTTGTATTGTAGATGTGATTATTTTAGGAAGTTATTTGCATTTTGAGACAAAACAAGCCTTATATAAACAATAGCGATGGGTGTTTGAAGATGAGTTTGGATTGTATGCTGAGAGATGTCCAGAATATCAACCAAACGACATTGTGGATTTTATGCCCTTGACAATGAAGACAAAAAATAAATACTTTATACACATGTTATTGAAGCTAATAAATGAAAGTAGTAAAGGAATGGTTAGCACCCCAACCACAGGAAAAAGATTGACAAACTCATATACATGGGATGAAAGTTTGGAAAGGTATAAGAGCCTCATAATCCCACCGTTATTATGGAAATTGAAAGGAGAAGACACTTCACTGTATCTGTTTCTGTTGGTTTTATGAGACGTTAATGATTTTCACTTTTTCTATAATTTTAATGTGGTAAAATTGTGAAGAATAGGCAGGATATGGTTGAAATTTTTGGAGGCTGATTTCAAATTGCTTTTCTGAAGATATTCAAAGTGTACCCATGTATGTTTTTAAAGCTGAGAAAAATTATAGTTGACATTATATTACATTTTTCTGTTCTGAACTTGAGATTGCTACTATTTGAAATATTAAATTTAGTTTGTCCGAAAAACATTGAACTCAGAAAATATCTCTCTTGAAGATGCTTTCCACTTGTAGCTTATTGAGGGTTTAATATTCTCTGGTAGTGAAGCAGTAATGTTTATAACATTTACATAGTATAAAAATAAAGATGCAACTCAGCCACAAAAGATATAAGGAATGATACTAAGAAATTATGCTAGTATTTCTTTATTTAATGTTATGATTGACATTGTGAACTTTAATTTTTAGGTTTTAATTTGAAACATTTAAAGTATTGAGTTCTTTGATTAAACAGACGGGGGTTTAATAATGGTGGGCGATGGTATAAATGATGCCCCAGCATTGGCTGCCGCAACTGTGGGAATTGTTCTTGCACAGCACGCAAGTGCCACTGCAGTAGCTGTAGCAGATGTTCTTCTCCTACAGGACAATATTGAAAGTGTACCTTTTGTTATTGCAAAAGCACGTCAAACAACTTCCTTGGTAAGATCATCTTAAAAACTCTTTGAAGGCAGAAATGTAGATTCTTAGAGATATTAAAATGTTGTCTCGTTAACTAGATATTGCTTCCATGTTTCAGGTAAAGCAGAGCGTGCTACTTGCATTATCATGTATCTTTGCTGCTGCTCTTCCATCAGTCATGGGTTTCTTACCTCTTTGGCTGACGGTATAGTAAATTTGGATGCCCTTTATATGCATGCGTTTGTGTATGCTTACTGTAGTCATTTGTTATTATTGATGGGTCTGAACTCTCAAATTGGATGTAGTTATTTGTTTAAGCATTGATTGTTACTGTAGCTTAAATGATAGCTTTAAAAAGTCTCTAACCAACCTACAAATTAAGATTGAACGTGCAATGGAAATGTAAATAGAAACAAAAGCACCATTACACATTCAATGGAAAAAAGAGAGTGAGAATAGAAACATGGTGTAATACATATAATTACAATTCTGTAAATGAAAGCATTTCCATGTATCCTCGTGGGTCTAGTCCAAAGATGAATTGTGATTTGCGAGGATGTGAATACATGATGGAAAATGAGTGTATCAACAATCAAGATGGAAGAATGCTGCTAAAGGCATGATAGCTAAAATGAATGCTCTTTTCATATTTTTTTGGCATAGGGAAAATGTTCTCGCACTCTAAATTTATTTTCAAACTATGTGACTTGAATGCAAATTGATCTATGCCACATCCATAAGTGACACGAAGGACAAATTACAGACTAGCTAATAGAAAAATCTATCTAACGAACCTACAAACTATGATAAAAAATGTAATGGACATGTAAATAGAAACAAAAACACCATTACACATTCAATGGAAAAGAAGATAGTGACAATAGCTCTTCTATTCTCCTTGAACATGGTATAATACATATGATTACAATGCTTGAAATGGGAGCAATTTTTTGAATCTACGTTATAGGTTTCTGCTCCTCAGGGCCCTGGGTATGATATGGTAGTATCTAGAAATGATATGCCTAGGATATGGGCAAGGTATGTCATATCCCTTTTTTCAAATAAAGTAAAAAATATAAAAAATATTTTAAGTTGTATAAGTGACTTACTTTTTATTTTAAAAAAGTGACAACTTAATATTACTTTATTACTATTAGAAATAAAAGAAAAGAGTGAGAAAAGGGAAAAGTGGAAATAAAAGAAAAGGGTAAAAGTGAAAATTAAAATCTTAACCCTAAAAATGACAATTGCGTCTATATATTGAGTGTCGTCCTCATTGTAAACCATTCAATTTTTATTATCAATATTTCTCAATTGATAGAGCCTTCCAGTTCATCACTTTTTAGCATAAGGACGAAATCTCTTATAGTTGGAATGAATTGTGAGGACAAAAACCCTCACTATTTGGTTTTGGTTTTGAGGATGAAAACCCTCTAACCCATTGAGGTGATTCCATCTAGGAATCATAATTGTGTTTGCAAATCAGGATCAATTCCAGTTTCAGTGTGATTGAAGATTATTATAAATTTTCAAGGTTTTGTGAGGGTTTGGAGTATTTTAATTAGTGTTGTGCATCCTTGGGAAGCTATGGTACCTTATATGAAACTATCATTCATTGCTTTGGAGCCTATTGCCGCCATACTAGTCAGAAAACAACACTAGACCGCTGCGTTGGGGTTTCATGTACAGCTGGGGTTTCATGTATAGTTGGGGTTTATGTGACCAGCTGAGTCTAATTTGTGCAAATCAAAGTCGCTGTTGTGGCCTTTACTTGCAGTTGTAACCTTAAAGTTTCATTTGTTGTTCATTGTTGCAGGTAATTATTTTACGGAGGTTCATTTAAGAGTTTTGTCTTTTGGTCTTGTGATGCAAAATAAATGTAAGGATTTTATTACAACATTGTGTCATTATCAAAATTTCGTATGCTTTCATCTCATTACGATAAGGGTTTCGGTGAAGTTTCAATTAAGTTTTTAATATCAATATTGCATTTGGGATGTTTTAGTATTTGTTTGATATCGAGTATTGAAAATTAATCATAGAAAACTTTAGAGTTGATAAATTATTCAGAAAGGGATATTATAGTGGTATCAAAACAATGATCATGCCAACCTACAGGGTAAGAGATAGAATGGACAAACAATTGGAAGAGTATTTCAAGATAAGAATGAGCATGTGAGCATTGTTAGTGGTATGATAGATTGTTCCAGTTATGTTGACCAAGTCTAAGGTCAAAGTTTGAAGGTTCAGGCTTGAAAAAGTGTTTTAAGGACTTTCTAGTGCACATAATGAAGGGTTCTCAACCCGAGGACTTTCAAGGGTTCATTGACACGTATAACCTCTACATGGGAAGCTAAGCTTTTAAAGAGAGATGGGGAAATGTCCTAGCTAAGACTGTTGTCAACCTAGATCTGCGCCTTGAATCAAAAACGTGCATGAAGTGGCCAATCCTCTATCTGGTTGAAACAATGGGATCTTCTCATGAGAGTAGGTGCCTCAATAGTGAGAAGAACCTCCAGAGAAGGTTGGTTCTTGTAAGATGTATCAATGAGGATCTCTACTCTATGCTGCGGACTACCATGGAAAAGGGAGAAGGAAACTTTAAGGGAAAATCCTACCTAATAACGGTGATACATCAAAATATTGATCCACTCAACTTGGAACCTTGAACACTGAACAAACAAGGGAAAAGAAAGACCTTTGATTTCAATCGACCACTATGCATAAGTACTTTGTGAGAAGGTTTGATGCAATCACCAAAACATGAGGGAAAACGATGGAGAGAGGTCTGATACAAGACACTTTTCAGCCACCTAATACCCACTTATAGCTTCAGCAAAAGACATAAAGAACACTTAACATGACCTGCATAATACGATAAGCTAGCAACTAGGTATGAATCAAAATTTGGGAAAGGAGAGAAATCTACCACATATGCAAATTGTTGAATGAATATACACTATGCCAGCACTTGAAATTTGAAAGTACAGTCCTATTGATCGAAGAGGTTACACAATTCACCAATGGCAGAGTCTAGTCTTGCCAAAAGAGGGACGATTTTAATCAAGGCTGAAAGCCAATTTATAGAGAATTACAAAAACCAAAAGATTGGCGTTGAAAAATTGAAGAGAAGGATCAACTTAGATTAACTCAAGGCTGACTTGGCCTTTCAATAAAAATATGTTTTCCCTTTGTCTTTGCATGAAGCTCCTTGCGCTAGAGGAAGTCGACTTGTCTTTGTTTATTGAAACGCCCATCTCTCTTTGCATGGAAGATTACGCAAAGTTTCCAATTTTAGCTTCTTTGTGAGTTGCTGGAACGTTTGAAAGTATGAGATGATAATATCATGCATGAAATCCAATGCCAATGTCAATTTTAGAACTCTGACTTGATTCGTTGGAAGTCGAGTTGGAACGTTTGAACCGCTGAGTTGGACGAAGAGAAAGGCTGAGTTGGACCTTCAAATGCATGAGAATGACTAGTCAAACCACAAATAAAACAAATAGTCAACCGAAACTTAGCAATCCGCCAAAAATAGCCCTTGTTCGCATGTATTTTCTCTTATTTTGGTCTGCCTGTGTCTTGTCTATTTTTGACGAGATTCTATTTTTGGATTATCTTATCTATATTTGGTCTATATTTCCTCGGATATTTTGTTTTCAACTTTCCGTCGGATTACCTATTTTCTATCCTTTTTTGCACAGTCAAACCTCCATTTTTTTCGGATTTCTTGTTGTCTCCTTGGCTTAATTCTTTGGGATTTCTGGCTGTGGACTTTTCTGTCTGCAGATTTATTCCCTTCGGCTTCTCTTCCTTGCCCTTGGCTTCATTTTCTGCAGACTTTTCTATTGACTTCTCCTTTGGTTTATCATTTCCTACGGACTTTATTTCCTGGGTTTACCTTTCGGAAAAAATGGTTGAGTCTTGTTTTTTGTGGACTTTCCTCTCTTTTGAATTCTCCCTGGTCTTATCTTCTTCGGATCTTTTATTTCACCCTTCTTTGGATTTCCTTCAGACAAATTGTCCGCTTGAATTGTCCTTATCTTTTCCCGTGGGCTTTTGTCTCTGTTTATCCTCTGAAGTATTCCTTCGAGCAAAAAGTCCAAAGGAATTCCTTCGGACTTTTTCCCAAAGGATATCTTCCTTTGTTATTTCCTTTGCTTTGTGCAATTTCGGACTTTATTCTGTCGGGTGGGCTTTTTCCTGTAATTTCTCGGAATTTCTTTGGACTTTTTGTCCGAAGGTATTTGCTTTGTCTTTTTTGCCTTTACCACTGGTAGAAAGCCCTTCGGAAAAATCTCAAAGGTATTGCCATCGACCAGGGGCCCTCCGCAAGGGCTCGTGTCCTTTCTCTGTGCCCTTCGAAAAAATTGCAATGGTCTTGTCGCCGACCAAGTGCCCTCCGCAAGGGCTTTTGTCCTTCATCTGCGCCCTTTTCGAAAAAATTGTAGGGCACCCGGGCTTTGACCATTTTGGATTTTCTGACTTCTCTCTAGGATTTCTTCGGACAAATTGTCTGAAGGAATTATTCCTTGGTCTTTTCTTGCTTTTGGCGGACCTTTTGGGAGGCTGTGGGTCTTTCCTTTGTAATTCTTCGAAGTATTCCTTTGGACAAAAGGTCCGAAGGAATTACTGAAATATACCGAGCCAAATTTTTCAACTTTTTTTAGATTTTGGATTACAACAACACAAGCAAGTTCCGTCAAGATTAAAAGTTAATCTCAAATAAACTGAAATAACTTTGCCACTAGAATGCAAGAAATGGAACTCAACGTCCAGTATGTGCTACCTAGTCCAAGGCGGAGTAGGGGCGACCATAAGACGGAGTAATTACAAATAAGGAACTCTACGTCCAATATGTGCTACCCAATCCAAGGTGGAATAGGGGCGACCATAAGACGGAGTAATTACAAATAAAGAACTCTACGTCAAGTATGTGCTACCCATAAGGGGCTACCATATGACGGAGTGAGCTTAATAACAATGCTTTAATGGAAATACTGAAAAGGAATCTACTCCACACCCAGCATGTGCTTGCTAACCCAGAAGGGAAAGTAGCTACCATAGGGTGGATGCTCTACACCTAGAATGTGCTTGCTAACCCAATAGGGAAAGTAGCTACCATAAGGCGGAGTTGTAAACTATTACAATATTTTAAAGGAAAATTGAACAAATAGAGAAGGGCTGCCAGTACTACTGTCAGCTTACAAAATTAAGAGAAATTTGCCCTTAGAAAGAAGAAAAACCAGCCACTTATTAATTTCTTCAGATGTTCATAACTCATGCAAAACTTAATCAATCTTCCTGATTTTTGTTGCAAAGTCTCTTCCGGAGTATGGCGCCCAAGTTAGCATCATGAAACTGATCAAATCTGCATCCAGAATGTTACACAAAAACCAATGCCAAACCCCAAAGGGGCGTCCCAGTGGGAGAAGGGCGATTTCCTCTAGAAATTCAATGCTTATTCTAAAAATTTTACAAAATTAAGCAAAGGGGCGCCTAGGCCTACCCAAAACAATAAGATGATACCCAGAACCTGTTTTTTTGTATTTTCTGAATTGTGACTGAAAACCTAGATCTGTCTTATACAGAATACAATATCTTGAAATTCTAATAATATCAAAGGAACTAACAATGCAATACTGAAGATACTACTTAAGCAAATACAAATATCAAAGATTAATTCACCACTAGATGCTGTCTTTCAAGCATGAAGAGATGCCCTTGCTAGGAGGCCTTCATTCCCCGAAGCAGTTCCAGAGCCAAAGCTGCAGCATAACAATGCATTAAAACCAAGATGATGAAATGATAACCCAATGCCTTCTTATATAGGCTTCAATTGGCTTTCCCTTGAAGCTTATCCTCAAAAGTGGCGCCCCTTTCCATGTCATGATGGCGCCCCCCCTTCAAGTCCCTCTTTTAAAACAACATTAAGTTGTTTTGGTCTAGGCCAAGGTCAACGTTAAAATATAACGTTATTATTATTTTTTAAGTGAAATTCACTTATTCCACCAAGACTGAATTCTGAAGCCCAAAACTGAATGAGTCAACTTAAACGGGAAAGTTAACTCCTTGTGACAATCCTGCTAGCTGCCAAAAATAGAATTTACTAAAAATAGTAATTTTCTGGGAATGCTCAGAAAACTGAAACAGACATACCTCCGCGAAGCTCTCGAAAAACCCAGAAAGAATTTGCCATCAAAACTTCGAACAAAGACATCCTAAAAAATAGGAAACCCTCATTTGCACCTTCCGAATAGCCTACGGATTTCCAGGAATAGGCCAACGGTCATTATGAGATCAGATTCGAGAAGGGGTCATTACAGTCCGCCCTTCCCAAAATTGCTTGTCCTCAAGCAATTGTAAACTAGGATGATGCAAGATCTCATCATTTTCCCAAGTTGCATCCTCCATAGGTAGGTCCTTCCACTTTACCAGGTACTCTTTGATGGTTCTTTTCCTCAAAGAACGTTCTCGAACATCTAGTATCTCTTCAGGAATTAATGCCAACTGTCCCTCTTCATTCAAAGGTGGTAGCTGTGATGAAGCAATCACATTATGTCCAAGTGCCTTCTTGAGGCGAGACACATGGAAGACGTTGTGCACTCTGCTATCAGAAGGTAGCTCTAATTCATAAGCTACAGCTCCAACTTTTCTGATGACCCTAAAGGGCCCATAGAAGCGAGGTTTGAGCTTCTCAGCTCCACTCTTCTTGAGAGTAGATTGTCTATATGGTTGTAATCTCAGATATACCATATCTCCAACCTCGAAGGAACGCTCAACACGTTTCTGATCCGCATACAACTTTTGCTGATTTTGTGCCAACTGCAAATTATCCTTCAAGGATTTCATTATATCCTGACTATTCTGCAACAAATCCTTGGCTAGGGGTGCTTTGCTGTCACCAAACACTAAATCTGCAAAACTAGGTGCCTCATACCCATAAAGTGCCAAGAAAGGAGACATCTTAATTGACATATGAAAAGTAGAATTGTAGCAATACTCACCAATATGCAACCACTTGACCCAGGTTCTCTACTGTTCTGACACATAATTTCTCAAGTAGCCCTCCAACCACTTGTTCACCACTTCAGTTTGTCCATCAGTTTGCGGATGGTAGCTAGTGCTTGGGGTGAGCACAGTGCCACTCATTCTGAAGACTTCTTGCCAAAACTTACTTAGGAACTTGCTGTCCCTATCACTCACGATGTTCTTTGGCAATCCATGCAGCTTAAACACTTCTCGAAAAAAGAGATCTGCAACTTGGGCTGCAGAAAAAGTGCTGGTGATGGCGAAGAAGTGAGCAAATTTAGTTAACCGATCCACCACTACATAGATGCAATCTTTCCCTTGGGCTTTGGGTAACCCTGTGATGAAGTCCATCGAAATACTTTCCCATTTTTGATTGGGGATAGGGAGTGGTTGTAGTAAACCAGCTGGTAAGGTATGCGCATTTTTATTCGCTTGACAAACAGGACACTCTTGAATGTAGCGTTGAATCTCTCCTTTCAATCCCTTCCAAGAAAACCTTTCTCGGATCTGTCAATATGTTTTGAAGAAACCTTGGTGGCCCGCAACTGGGATATCATGAAAAGTCAAAAGAATTTTCTTCTTCAACTTAGAATCATTCACCAGAAAGATTCTTCCCTTATAGTGTATCAATCCTTCAACCACCTTGTACCTTTCATCATGAAAAGTACCCTCAAGAATGCTGGTTGCAAACTGATTTTTAGCATACTCAGCAAGCAACATGTCTCTCCAATCTGAAGTAAGCTCACTCAATGAGCTAAGATGAGGTTTCCTGGAGAGAGCATCGGCCACTATATTATTTTTTCCTTTGACATATTCAATATCCAAGTCGTAAGCTTGAAACTTACTCACCCATTTCTGTTGTCTCTCATTTAGATCATTTTGATGCATGAAATGCTTGAGGCTATTGTGATCAGTCTTAACCACGAACTTATTCCCCACCAAGTATTGTCTGAACTTGGCTAATGCATGCATAATAGCAAGCATTTCTTTGTCATAGATTGAATATGTTCTTTCAACTCCACGTAATTTTCTGCTCTCAAACACGATAGGGTGTTTGTCTTGCATCAGGACAGCCCCCACTCCTTCACCTGATGCATCACATTGCAGCTCGAATGGCTTGGAGAAATCCGGTATTGCCAAAACCGGGCATGAACTCATGATCTTCTTGAACTTGTCAAAAACACTTTGAGCCTTTTCTGACCAAACAAAGGCTCCCTTTTTGGTAAGATCGGTAAGGGGAGCAGCATTCTATGAATACCCCTTTACGAATCTCCGATAAAACCCACATAGACCCAAAAAACCTTTCAACTGAGTTAAGCTCTCAGGAGGTGGCCAATCAACTACCGCCTTGATCTTTTCTGGGTCCACCTTCACTCCCTCAGCACTGATTATGTGGCCAAGGTATAGTAACTCGGTCATCCCAAATTCACATTTGGAAGCTTTTGCAAACAAACTCTCAGATTTCATAATACTAAGCACTTCCTCCAAATGCTTAAGATGATCTCCCCAAGTCTTGTTGTAAATCAGAATGTCATCAAAAAATACTAACACAAACCTCCTTAAATGATTCTGAAAAATACGATTCATGCAAGATTGAAAGGTAGCCGGGGCGTTAGTCAATCCAAATGGCATGACTAAGAATTCGAAATGGCCATAGTGGCATCTGAAGGCTGTCTTCTCAACATCCGATCCCCTCATTCGAATCTGATGGTAACCCGATCTTAGATCAATTTTTGAGAAGAACTTGGCACCATGTAGCTCATCAATGAGCTCATCTATCCTGGGTATGGGATATCTGTTTTTGATGGTGCTTTGATTCAAAGCACGATAATCCACGCACATGCGCATGGTACCATCCTTCTTCTTCACAAGAACCACTGCAGAAGCAAAGGGGCTCTTGCTTGGACGAATGAAACCCATCTTCAAGAGTTCTTGAATATTCTTCTCGATCTCGTCCTTTTGCCGCTTCGGATACCGGTATGGAGTTATGATCACCGGTTTTGCTCCCTCTTTGAGCTCAATGATGTGTTCTGATCCTCTATCAGGAGGTGGTCCGGGAGGTAAATCAGCAAACACTTTACTCTTCTTGGTGAGTAAAGATTGAATATCAGGAGGATGCTCTATTTTTGTTTCAACGAAACTAGTCGGAAGAACCATGAATTTTGCGGCCCAATCCACTTGATCATGTTGTATCAATCTTGCCATCCTTTTGAATGATACAATTCGAGGGCCACCATTTGACATCCCTCTCAACACTACCTTCTTTCCATCGGATTGAAACCTGAGTTCCATGTTTGCAGATTCAAAGAGATGTCTCCAAGAGATCGCAGCCATTGAATGCCAAGGACAGCATCCGTATCTCCAATATTCACCACATAGAAGTCATCTTTGACTTCGTAATTGCCCAATTGCATTGACAAGTTGGGAACCCTTTTGGTACAAGAAATGTGGAATCCATCCGCCACCATAACTTTGAACCCTTCAAAATCTTCTGTTTGCAACTCCTTCTTTGCCACCACAGCTTCATCAATGAAGTTATGGGTTGCTCCAGTATCAATTAGAGCAACGATACGCTGCCCTTTGATCGTCCCACGTATTTTGAAAGATTCATTCTTTTGGAAGCTTGAAAGTTGAGCCAACATACCACCACTTTCTTTTTCGCTTTCGGGCTCTTCAGGGACTCTTTCAACTTCACTATCTTCGGAATCAGATTGCTGGTCCAAAAAATCAAAATTACTCTCACCAGCGGAGTAATACTCAATCTGGTGGAATTTGACTCCTTTTGGGCAAACATGGTCTGGAGACCATTTATCTTTGCATCTGAAACATAGCCCCTTTCTTCGGAGTTCATTGATAGTTTCCGGATCCAATCTTTTGCCAAGAGGTTTCTGCTGGTTAAACTCCTTTTGGAAAGGCTTTTGTTGAAACCTTCTCCCTCTATCCTTCTTGTGGAAGGATGGTTTAGGATGGAACTTAGTTTTGGGAGCAGCCCACTCCATGTTTCTAGCTTTTTTCATTGCTTCTTGCAAAGACGGTGGATCAAAAGCTTTGATCCATCCCTTGAGTGGCTCCATCAAACCTTCGCTGAATAAGATCACTAATCTTCTTTCTGTGATTCTAGTGACCATAACTGAAAGTCTTTGAAACTCAGCTATGTAGGCATCAACAGTGCCATACTGCTTCAACTGCGCCAACTCCCTAAAATGCACTTTTGGGTCCTTCTTCTCGAACCTCTCAATGAGTCTAGTGGTGAATTCATCGTAGCTAGTGATTGATCCATGACCCAAAGTGACTAGGCCATGGTACCACCACTCATGCGCTACCCCATCTAGGTGTAGCGTGGCGAATTTAATCGCATCTTCTTCAGCCATTGGCCTAAGGGCCAAATAGTTGTCTAATTTTTGAATCCAGGCTCAAGCAGAACTATTGTCACTTCCATCAAAGTGGGAAAGCATTAGCTTGTTTATAGCTTGATGCAAGTCTCCTTGTGTTGGAGTTCTTCTGTGATCATAATTTCTCCCTTGTCCCTTACTCTTTCTCTTATGATCAATAAATTCATTATAGGACATGTTCATCTTGATTTCTTCAGGGAGAGAGTCATACTCTGCATGACCACGTCTCAATTGTTCCACAAATGAAGAATTCTCTTCAGGATCAGGTTGGGTATCTACTGGTGCTAAAAAGGTGGGTTTGAAGGGCCTTGACGAAATGTAAGTGTTGTTTGAAGCAGGTTGAGCAACACTTCCATCAAATTGATTAGAGGCACTAGGCTCTCCTCTATAGCCGGAATTGGTTTGGAGAATTGGGTTCTGACCCACTTTTCCCAACATGAGGGATACCATATCCATTAAGGCATCCATTTTCTTTTCAAATCTCTTTTCCGGACTTAGGGATCTTTCTCTACCCTTCCCACTATCATTTCTAGGATTGGTAAACCTCTCGTTACCCCCTACTGATCTCTCACCTTCTGCCATATTTGTTTCTTGAGAAGACTCCCAATGAGCCCTCAAGATCTCTGAAGCAGTCTGACCTTCGGGAACCTGATACCACTGGAACTGATTTGCAATTTTCTTATCTTCTCTTGCAATATATCTTTTTTTGCGGTCACTCATAGATGGTTTGTCCACAGGATGGCAGGATACGTGGCTCTGATACCACTGAAATATATCGAGCCAAATTTTTCAACTTTTTTTAGATTTTGGATTACAACAACACAAGCAAGTTCCGTCAAGATTAAAAGTTAATCTCAAATAAACTGAAATAACTTTGCCACTAGAATGCAAGAAATGGAACTCAACATCCAGTATGTGCTACCCAGTCCAAGGCGGAGTAGGGGCGACCATAAGACAGAGTAATTACAAATAAGGAACTCTACGTCCAGTATGTGCTACCCAATCCAAGGTGGAATAGGGGCGACCATAAGACGGAGTAATTACAAATAAAGAACTCTACGTCAAGTATGTGCTACCCATAAGGGGCTACCATATGACGGAGTGAGCTTAATAACAATGCTTTAATGGAAATACTGAAAAGGAATCTACTCCACACCCAGCATGTGCTTGCTAACCCAGAAGGGAAAGTAGCTACCATAGGGTGGATGCTCTACACCTAGAATGTGCTTGCTAACCCAATAGGGAAAGTAGCTACCATAAGGCGGAGCTGTAAACTATTACAATATTTTAAAGGAAAATTGAACAAATAGAGAAGGGCTGCTAGTACTACTGTCAGCTTACAAAATTAAGAGAAATTTGCCCTTAGAAAGAAGAAAAACCAGCCACTTATTAATTTCTTCAGATGTTCATAACTCATGCAAAACTTAATCAATCTTCCTGATTTCTGTTGCAAAGTCTCTTCCGGAGTATGGCGCCCAAGTTAGCATCATGAAACTGATCAAATCTGCATCCAGAATGTTACACAAAAACCAATGCCAAACCCCAAAGGGGCATCCCAATGGGAGAAGGGCGATTTCCTCTAGAAATTCAATGCTTATTCTAAAAATTCTACAAAATTAAGCAAAGGGGCGCCTAGGCCTACCCAAAACAATAAGATGATACCCAGAACCTGTTTTTTTGTATTTTCTGAATTGTGACTGAAAACCTAGATCTGTCTTATACAGAATACAATATCTTGAAATTCTAATAATATCAAAGGAACTAACAATGCAATACTGAAGATACTACTTAAGAAAATACAAATATCAAAGATTAATTCACCACTAGATGCTGTCTTTGAAGCATGAAGAGATGCCCTTGCTAGGAGGCCTTCATTCCCCGAAGCAGTTCCAGAGCCAAAGCTGCAGCATAACAATGCATTAAAACCAAGATGATGAAATGATAACCCAATGCCTTCTTATATAGGCTTCAATTGGCTTTCCCTTGAAGCTTATCCTCAAAAGTGGCGCCCCTTTCCATGTCATGATGGCGCCCCCCCTTCAAGTCCCTCTTTTAAAACAACATTAAGTTGTTTTGGTCTAGGCCAAGGTCAACGTTAAAATATAACGTTATCATTATTTTTTAAGTGAAATTCACTTATTCCACCAAGACCGAATTCTGAAGCCCAAAACTGAATGAGTCAACTTAAACGGGAAGGTTAACTCCTTGTAACAATCCTGCTAGCTGCCAAAAATAGAATTTACTAAAAATAGTAAATTCCTGGAAATGCTCAGAAAACTGAAACAGACATACCTCTGCAAAGCTCTCGAAAAACCCAGAAAGAATTTGCCATCAAAACTTCGAACAAAGACATCCTAAAAAATAGGAAACCCTCATTTGCACCTTCCGAATAGCCTACGGATTTTCAGGAATAGGCCAACGGTCATTATGAGATCAGATTCGAGAAGGGGTCATTACAATTACTTCCTTTGTTGTAGGCTCTTTCCTTTGTAATTTCCTGCAGACTTATGTCCTTTGCACTTTTCCAAAGCTATGTGACATTCTGCCTTCTTTGCCTGAAGGAAATCCTGTTGTAGCCAAGGCTTTTGCAAATGAGTTATTTCAATTGGTCTACCTCTTACCCAATGTATTATTTCTTCCTTGGCTAGAGATGTGAATTTTCCGAATGGCAAGAGACAATCTGACCTGTGGAAGAATTGTCAACATTTCTAGCGACTCAGCTGGCCTAGCATGCCTGCTATGCTTGAGAACTCAGACCATATAGACACTATTCGAACTCCCAAAATAATGAAAAACCTGATTTCTGACTGAAAATCTCCTTTGAACATGGCTGAAGTAACCTCCTTCAAAATAAGAAGGGAAACACACGAAAGCGGAAAACTAACTAAGAAGCAAATGTGCAAACAAGCACTTATTGGAACAAAACTGAAGCAAACTATTGTGCTTGAACAACACTTGGAGGAAAGCAAAAACAACTATGTACATGGAGTTTTGCTCTTCAATAGCAATGTTTTAGATGTATCCCATTGACTGGGATTGGAAGCTCTTGGCCGTCCATCTTAGCAAGTTGGAAGGCGTGAGATTTGCAGATGGAGATCGTGTATGGGCCACTCCAAAGGGAATCAAATTTTGTGTGCTTTCCTGGTTTGGCTCGATCCTCATCCCATTTGAGGACCAAATCTCCTTCATTGAAGCTTCGTGAGGAAGCTCCTTTGTCGAATGTTCTTTTCACCTGTGCTTGATGACTTTCCATGGCTAGCATGGCTTGACTTCTTGTCTCTTCCAACTCCATAAGCTCTACATACCTTATCTCCATAGGCTCATTCTCCAACAACTCAAGTTGATGCATTAGTTCTAAAGCTGGAAACTCGAGAGAAATAGGTAACCTTGCTTCCTTACCATAGACTAGCTTGTAGGGAGAGGTGGCGATTGACCTCTTGTAGGTAATCCTATCAGCCCATAGCACTGACTTCAACTTGAGATGCCATGACCTCTAATTGTCTTCAATAGTCCTTCGTATGATTTTTAAGAGGTTCTTGTTCGTAGATTCAACAAGGCCATTTCCTTGTGGATAATAGTTTGATGAAGTGCTGAGATAAACTCCGTGGTGGACATTCCATTCGCTGATCCTAGATACCACAAAAGCCATTGCATTGTCAGAAATAATAGTCGAAGGAATTCCAAACCTAGTGATCAAACCTTCATAGAAATCAAGAACGCTAGTTTCATTTGCTTCTTTCAATGCAATTGCTTCCATCCAACGTGTGAAGTAGTCCGTAGCTTTTAAAATCCACTTATGCCCTGAACTCGAAGGAGGGTTAATGAGACCAATAAAGTCCAATCCCCACTAGACAAAACGTTGATCCACTGCAATTGGCGGAAGGGGTAGCGCTGCAAGTTTAACTTTTCCTACAAACATAGCACATTGTTTGCATTTCCTAACCCATGTATGGCAATCGCCAAATATAGTAGGCCAATAGTACCCACCTCTCATGATTTAAGTGTTGTAGTTCTTGCAGAAAAGTGTCCACCAAATCCATCATGGAATTCTTCAAGTAATCTTTGAGTTTGGCTTGGCTCCACACACTTCAGTAACATTCCATTGATATCATTTTTGAACAAAACACCATCAACGAGCAAGAATGAAATTGATTGCAATCTGAAATACCTTCTTTTTGAAGCACTTAGGTGAGAAGGGTAACAACCTTCTAGCAGATAGCTTACCAGATCACGAAACAAGTTGGAAGGTGAGGTGTGAACAGCAGCAATCTTTTCATCATTTGACACTAAAATAGCTTCATTAGTTTCTTGTAAGTCTTGAGCTAGATGCTCACAAAGTCCTTTGCCTCTAACCAGCTTTGTAATTTTAATTTCTACGTCATATTCCATCACTTTGGTTATCCAACCAGCCCTCTTCTCATTTGTCTTTGTTCAGAAGAAATTTTTTGATGCTTGGATGAGCGACCATTAGACGTATTTTATTATTAGACAAGTGCCTAAATTTCTTCAGAGATCTTATAAATGAAAGGACATGTTTTTCAACAAAAGAGTACCTTGTCTCATACTCTTGCAAGTCTTAGCTGTAAAAAGCTATTGGCTGCTTCAAATCTTCATGATTCTGCTGTATAAGAATGCCTGAAATGGTATCCACATTAGCATACGTATACAGAATGAAGTTTTTTGTAAAATCTGGATTTAAAAGAGTAGGAGCACTTGCTATGGCTTTCTTAACATCTTTAAACCCTGTTATTCCCTCCTTGGACCAGCTGAAGTTCTAATTTTTCTTTAACATGGGCGTAAGTGGTTTAGCTACAGTAGCGAAATCTGAAATGTATCTCCTTATAAAATTGATCTTTCCAAAGAAACTTTGCAAAGCCTTTTTGCTCTTAGGCAAGGAGAGTGCAAGAATGGATGGAATCCTTTCAGAATCTATGTTTAAACCGTGCTTTGAAACATGTCCAAGAAGCTTACCTTCATGAACTGAAAATACACATTTTTTGGCATTTAGAGATTTCCCAAATTGCCTACACCTTTCAAAAACATACTGCAGGTGAACCATGTGATCTTCTGCATCTTTTAAAAATATTGTTATATCATTCAAATAGACAAGCACAACCCTGTTAAGAAGGCCTTGGAAGGCCATATCCATGGCTCTCTGAAAGGTTGCTCCAGCGTTGGACAAATCGAATGGCATCTTTCTATATGTAAATGTTCCCCACTTAGTTGTGAATGCTGTCTTGAATTGGTCCTCTTATTTGACCAAAATCTGATTGTAGCCACTATACCCATCCAACAAAGAAAACCTCTCTGAACCTGCAACAAGCTGTAAAATTTGTTCCATTGATGGCAATGGATAGTGGTCTTTAAGCGAAGCCCTGTTTAAATCACAGAAATCTACACAAATGAATCTCACCATTCTTTTTCCGTACTGAAACGAGGTTCGCCACCCAAGTTGAGTGTTTAATTGGAAATATGATAGCCGATTCTATGAGCTTGTGAAATTCAGCTTTCATCAAAGGCTCAACCTTTGGATTGATTGGCCTTTGTCTTTGTCTTACTGGTTTAGTCTCGTCTTCTAACTCAATAGTGTGTTGAGCCAAACTTGGATCAAAACCTTTAAGATCACTATATTGCCATGTGAATATATCAGCAAAGTTTGTGCATAATTCAATGAAAGCTTTCTTTTGTGGGGGAGTGCATACTTTGCCCAATTTCAAAATCTTACTAGCGGCAACCTCTACATTGGCATAGTGCTCTTCCTTTGTTGACAAGGATGGTTTCTCTTTCCTTAGCTCATCATCTTCACTGAAAATATTTTCAGGAGTGAACAATCCCTTGGGTAGCTTATTAGTTTTCAGTTGTTCAATCTGATCACCATACTACTGTAAGCATTTCGACTGATTTTTTGAAGCAAACTCAGCCTCTTCCTGCAAAAATCTCACAATTTGATTGTCATCTTCAAACACCTGCCAATTTTCTTGGTTATCCGGAATGGAAGGTCTTACAACTATCTTTATATGTGACTGAAAAATGTCACTTTTTACATCAGCTGGAATATCAAATTGTGCCCCAACAGCAACCAACCTATCAGCATGTTTATTCCTATCTCTTGGTATTGTCGGAATATTGAAAGCCTGAAAATCCTCAAGTAGATCCCATACTCTGTGTCTATAAGATTTAAGCAACATGTTCTTGCATATATTCAAGCCTCTTACTTGGTGGACTACAAGTTCACTATCTCCAAACACTTGTAAACAATTTACTTTCATCTTCTTAGCCCACTGCAAACCGTGAACTAATGCTTCATATTCAACAACGTTGTTTGAACAGCCAAACTGAAATTGAATAGAGGAGAAATACCTTTGTTTTGTAGGAGAAATTAACATCATTTCAGCTCCGGTCCCATGTTTATTTATTGATCCGTCAAAGTATAATTTCCACAAGCCTTCATTAGATTTGTCCTCTTTGACCTTGGCTAGAATTGGTGCATCGTTCTCATGAAGACAATACACACCAAGACCTTCAATCAGCTTGTAGGGATCATGCTCATGCAAGGTGGAAGCCCACTCATCAAGAAACAAATCTAGAACTCCATCCAAAGGTGAGTCCTTTTCTACATCACTAGTTTGTAGTATTTCATCTGAGATAATACAATTTGCATTGACCACACTTGGCGTATAAGGCTCCATGTGAAAACGTGCAATAGGTTTTGAATGAATTGTTATTTTTGTGCCATATCTGGTCCTGAACAACAAGTAGGTCCAATCAACTAATAAATATCCCCCAATCTTTGAGGTGAAATCTCTTGAAAGGCACATATCGAAATAAGGAGGCAGGTCCACCACTACAATGTCCTGCTGAATAGTCACGTTAGGACAGGGATGTAATGTTAATTTCAAATCTTTGATAATCCTTACCATTTTTGCAGGCGAACCATCCAACTGCAGTACCCTTTTAGTATTTGGCTTATAAACAAGGCCGAGCTTGTCTGCAATCTGTTTGGGCATCACTGTACTACTGAGTCCACTATCCACCATACAATTATGAACTAAGGTATCACCCATTATCAAAGAAAGATAAAAAGGGGGAGTTTTTTTTGTTTTTACCTCAGTTTTGTCCACCTTCGATATCTTATCTCCTTACTATACCTATTGCTTAGTTAGCTGATCCGAATTTGTCAAGACAGCACCATCTTTATCAACTGATTTTGGAGACAATTCAAGAGCTGAAAGTTCTTGAATGAGTTTATCCTTTTGGTCTGGAATTGAAAGCGAATCCCACATGCTAATGCTGATGTTAGACTTCGTCTGATCTACAATACTGAACTGAGATGGACTAACCTTTGATTGCGCCTTTTGTGGTACTTGTTGCTCACGAATTAGAGGTGTTTGTTGCACTTTACCAACCTCTACATTCTGATTTTTTAGGCTGTGGAGGCAGCAAGCTGTTCTTTCGTACCTTAAGCAATAATACTAGGAGCACTTGAAGCATTTGCTACTGCTTGGGCCTCCTCAACAGCTATTCTTTTATTTCTCTGATAGGTTATAGCTGCAACTTGATCATTTGAAACATTAGTTTTAACATCTTGAGTAAAAACGACATGATCATCTACCTGCCAATTTACATTAATAGCATCAAGTTGATCTTGAGTCGCTCTTTGTGATGCCAAACCTGTATCTTGATATTGACCCTCTTGAAAAGAGAACTCCTGTTGTGTCATCTGTGGCATGGTGTTGTTTGGTGATACCAAGTTCTAGTTTGAACATCATTGAGATTTGAGCGCTGCCAACCTGAATCCTGCACCAAATTGTTCTGAGGTGGGGTTGGAACAATGGTTTTGAAGTGGAAAGAGCATTTGGATCAAGAGCAGCATATGGCTTAGTTGGAGTTATGGCCCCTTGTGCTTGATAGGGTGGTCTATTTTCTCTGAAACCCTGATAAGGAGACCTTTGATCTTTGAAGGGTTGATAGTTGTTCTGATTTTGCTGTTGATAAGGCCTATTTGACTGAAATTGTTGCCTTTTGAGCTGTACTATTTCATTTCCAAAAGATTGTAACAAACTTTTCAACTCTCCTATCTCACTAGATTGACTAGTAGAGGCTGCAATAGGAAGTTGAAGTGCTGGAATTGGAGCCAAGAATGGAATTTGAGGAACTTGAAGGGTTGGTACAGAACTTATCTCTGGAAATAAGGGCATTGGAGGTTTTGGAGAAAGCTTACTTGCTTGAATCAGACTATTTTCTGCCCTTATTGCAATTTCATAAGCATCTGGCAAAGTAGTACCACCCATTGACTGTATCATCACACTAATGTTAGAATTGAGAGCTTTCAAAAAATATTGAAATGCATATTCAGGTGATGGCCTAATCAGAACTGATATCCTGTGCCATGTCTTCTAGAATCTGAGATTAAAATCAGACATGAACTCATGAGGAGCTCTCTGTATGGCAGTTAATTGCTTAACTAAAGATAAGTGATCAGATTTGTCCTCAAACTGTTTGACCAAGGCAACACCCAATTCATTTCAGGTGGAAATGAACCTAAGTGGGAGGGTTCTATACCACTGTAGTGCTTTTCTTTTGAAAGATGCAGCTAGTAATCTGATAGCAACATTATCCTCAACAACATTATGAACTGAACAAAGATTAGCCACATCTTGGATATGCTCAATAGGGGTTGTTTGATTTTCCCCTGAGAAGAATGGAATACTTTTGAGGGCAGATACAAGAATATCATCTAACTGTGCTAGATCTAGAGGACTTCGCCTATTGAATGAAGCAAACACTTGATTTCTAACGGCCATCTAAATGGTGGGGATTGCAGTTTCTAGAACAATAGGAGGGGGAGGTAAATATTCCCTTTGAGGATATGGATTTGCCCTCCTAGACCTTGCTCTTTTATAAGTTACAAATTCAAAAGGAATACCTTTGTTTGTTGATCTTGTGGTAACCTTTGGCATGAACGGATTCCCTGAATGATGCTATGAACTCTGCAACTAGATGTAAATGAATATCCTCTGTTGTTGCAAAAACTCTATGTAAAGAACTCTTTTCGTGGTCCCATCGAGCATGCCAAAAACTGTTGTTAACCTGGATTTGCGTCCTGAATCGAAGACGTGCATGAAGTGGCCAATCCTCTATCCGGTTGAAACAATGGGATCTTCTCACGAGGGTGGGTGCCTTAATAGTGAGAAGAACCTCCAAAGAAGGCTGGTTCCTGTAAGATGTATCAATGAGGATCTCTACTCTATGCTACAGACTACCATGGAAAAGGGAGAAGGAAACTTTAAGGGGAAATCCTACCTAATAACAATGATACACCAAAAGATTGATCCACTCAACTTGGAACCTTGAACACTGAACAAACAAGGGAAAAGGAAGACCTTTGATTTCAATCGACCACTATGCATAAGTATTTCGTGAGAAGGATCGATTCAATGACCAAAACATGAGGGAAAACGATGGAGAGAGGTCTGATACAAGACACTTTACAGCCACCTAATACCCACTTACAGCTACAGCAAAAGACACAAATAACACTTAACATGACCTGCATAATACGATAAGCTAGCAACTAGGTATGAATCAGAATTTGGGAAGGGAGAGAAATCTACCACATATGCAAATTGTTGAATGAATATACACTATGCCAGCACTTGAAATTTGAAAGTACAATCCTATTGATCGAAGAGGTTACACAATTCACCAATGGCAGAGTCTGGTCTTGCCAAGAGGGACGATTTTAATCAAGGCTGAAAGCCAATTTATAGAGAATTACAAAAACCAAAAGATTGGCGTTGAAAAATTGAAGAGAAGGATCAACTTAGATTAACTCAAGGCTGACTTGGCCTTTCAATAAAAATATGTTTTCCCTTTGTCTTTGCATGAAGCTCCTTGCGCTAGAGGAAGTCGACTTGTCTTTGTTTATTGAAACGCCCACCTCTCTTTGCATGGAAGATTATGCAAAGTTTCCAATTTTAGCTTCTTTGTGAGTTGCTAGAACGTTTGAAAGTATGAGATGATAATATCATGCATGAAATCCAATGCCAATGTCAATTTTAAAACTCTGACTTGATTCGTTGGAAGTCGAGTTGGAACGTTTGAACCGCTGAGTTGGACGAAGAGAAAGGCTGAGTTGGACCTTCAAATGCATGAGAATGACTAGTCAAACCACAAATAAAACAAATAGTCAACCGAAGCTTAGCAATCCGCCAAAAATAGCCCTTGTTCGCATGTATTTTCTCTTATTTTGGTCTGCATGTGTCTTGTCTATTTTTGGCGGGCTTCTATTTTTGGATTATCTTATCTATATTTCCTCGGATATTCTGTTTTCACCTTTCCGTCGGATTATCTATATTCTATCCTTTTTTGCACAGTCAAACCTCCATTTCTTTCGGATTTCTTGTTGTCTCCTTGGCTTAATTCTTTCGGATTTCTGGCTGTGGACTTTTCTGTCTGCGAATTTATTTCCTTCGGCTTCTCTTCCTTGCCCTTGGCTTATTTCCTTTGGCTTCATTTCCTACGGACTTTTCTGTTGACTTATCCTTTGGTTTATCATTTCCTGCGGACGTTATTTCTTGGGTTTACCTTTCGGAAAAAATGGCCGAGTCTTGTTTTTTGTGGACTTTCCTCTCTTTGGAATTATCCCTGGTCTCATCTTCTTCGGATCTTTTTTTCACCCTTCTTTGAATTTCCTTCGGACAAATTGTCCGCTTGAATTGTCCTTATCTTTTCCTGCGGGCTTTTGTCTCTGTTAATCCTTCGAAGTATTCCTTAGGACAAAAAGTCCGAAGGAATTCCTTCGGACTTTTTCCCGAAGGATATCTTCCTTTGTTATTTCCTTTGCTTTGTGCAATTTCGGAGTTTATTCTGTCGGGTGGGCTTTTTCCTGTAATTTCTCCAAATTTCTTCGGACTTTTTGTCCGAAGGAATTCCTTCGGACAAAAAGTCTGAAAGTATTTGCTGTCTTTTTTGCCTTTACCACCGGTGAAAAGCCCTTCGGAAAAATCTCAAGGTATTGCCACCGACCAGGTGCCCTCCGCAAGGGCTCGTGTCCTTTCTCTGTGCCCTACGGAAAAATTTCAATGGTCCTGTCGTCAACCAAGTGCCCTCTACAAGGGCTTCTATCCTTCATCTGCGCCCTTTTCGAAAAAATTGTAGGGCACTTGGGCTTTTTGTAGGGCCCTTATTCCTTTGACCATTTTGGATTTTCTGACTTCTCTCTCGGATTTCTTCAGACAAAAATTCCTTTGGACAAATTGTCTAAAGGAATTATTCCTTGGTCTTTTCTTGCTTTTGGCGGACCTTTTGGGAGGCTGCAGGTCTTTCCTTTGTAATTCTCCGAAGTATTCCTTCGGACAAAAAGTCCGAAGGAATTACTTCCCTTGTTGTAGGCTCTTTCCTTTGTAATTTCCTGCGGACTTATGTCCTTTGCACTTTTCCGAAGCTATGTGACATTCTGCCTTCTTTGCCCAAAGGAAATCCTGTTGTAGCCAAGGCTTTTGCAAATGAGTTATTTCAATTGGTCTACCTCTTACCCAATGTACTATTTCTTCCTTGGCTAGAGACGTGAATTTTCCGAATGGCAAGAGACAATCTGACCTGTGGAAGAATTGTCAACAAAGATCTCTAGGCATTAGTTTTGGAAATGAGGGGCAATCCTTTATGAATAATCATTAACACTAGAAACAATGTTAGCCCTCTCTAAAACCCTAATAGTGACATGATATGAAAGAAGTTATAAATTGATCAAAATGGATTGGTATGGCCAAAAAAGTGACTAGAAGTTGTAGTCAACTCTCCCAGGCATCATAGCATGCTAGATCTAGTGGCATCAATAAAAATACAACTGGACAAAAAAGAGTCGGAAAAAGAAGAATGACAATAACAACTCAAAATTGATTATGAAGCCTACTATGAAGAATATCATAATCTTAAGCTTGAACGTTCAAGCTGACATGACCCTTTGATATTTCTATGACTTAAAAAGGTGACATGAACCAAGAAGAAGATAAAGAAGGATCACTCAAAATCATTTGAGCAAGCTTCCCACATATGATGAAAAGTTTGATTTTACCTTTGAAGAATTCTTGGAAATATTCAAATAAAATAAAAGTGGAACGCTGAAGAAGAAAGAACAATTAGAGATGCAAGAAATTGAGAGGAAGCAGCCCATGGAGGAATCCACCATACAGGAGGAAGTTGAAAAATATGTTCATGTTCAATGTCATGTCCCCTCTTTAGCTTGCTCTAGCAGAGACATGTGAGTCAGCGTATTATGGGGTCTTGTAGGCTGACAATGTTGGATAGAGACCCAGTATGGTTATACAGTGTTGGGGACTTGGTGTTCTGGCAGTCGTTGATCAGTTTGGAGACGTTCCTTATTTTTAGGAGGCAGTTCCTAAATTTATGGGGGTTATCCCTACTTTTTACGAGGGTATGATCATACCCAGGGTTGGGTCTCCATGAGATTATTCCTTGAGTTCAGTTTCAGAGGAATAGGGTTTGTTTCCTAGTTTTTAGGAGCATCCCTAGATTTTACGGATGAGATTGCCAGTGAATCTTTAATTTCCGACTTTAGTCACAGATAGGTGGCAGGGTGACTTTCTGGTTTGTGGTGTCATTGGAGCATTTTGTCGCTATTTGGGTTATATTTTTAATATTTCCCAAGTTAGCATTTATTAATTAAATAAGGCTAAGTTTATAACCATTTTGGAGTAATAAGGGGTTTTTGGCCTCATCTGGATGCGTATCCCATGGTGTAATAGCTCGTTGGAAAGGTCTTGGACTTTTCTAAATATTTCTCTTTTGACTTAGATCCTTTCGGTGAACGGATTTCTTTTTATTTGAAAAAGGGTCATTTTCTATGTACTTGACCACTTAAAAATGAGAAATATAACATTTTATCACTCAATGCCACATTGAGTTGCTTTTAGGGTTTGAGCTAAGTGTGAAGGGGTTATAAGGAGGTCAAGACCAAATTCTATTTCATTCTTGACATTTTATATCTTGGGATTTGTGATTTGGCTCTGGAAGAGCTTTCAGCATTTGGGACACCAACCCCAATGCCTTGCCTGTTTGGGACGTAGCCCCCAATACAGTGGTTGTTGATTTGGATTTGCTCGTTAGCATCTTGGAGATTGTTTAGTATTCCTTCTGCTGGGCGCAGTGATTGTGACAGAGTTCAGCGTGAATTTGGGAGTTCTTTTCAGTTGAGAACACTTTGCAACTGTACAGCTGTACCTGGCAGCCATCTTCCTTCCCACGTGCAGCACTTAGAGCGCTGGATCCTTGCCGCAACTTCCTTCTAGGTTACATTTCTCCTTCAGCCTTCAGGTTGGGTTTATTTCTGATTGTAATCTTCTTGAAACTATTGGAAATTTGCATCTAGTTACATATTTGGTTTTATATCTAGAATTCTGCCTGGAAGCGAATTTGTTTGACTATATTTGGTATTCAATTTCAGAAATTGTTCATGTTCTTGTACTTCATTAATTACTTGCTGAAAAATCATCAAAACACAAAAACAATCAAACCCTTCTGCAACTTCCATCTATTTCTGAAAGAAAATATTAATAAAAAGGAAAAATCAATTTAAAATAACAAAAATTACAGCAGATCAGCAGAAGAGATCCATCAGGGATCTTTCATTCAAGGAGCACACATCAATCTCCCAAAGATGGGGTTTGTGCCATATGAAGGTGATTTGCAGGATAGCTGTAAAAATAAAAGTCAGAAGAATCTTTTGGTAAAGTACAAATTCCCGAGTCACCTGAAGGATAGAATTGATGCAAATTTCTCAAAGGCAAAAATACAAGAAGATATATACGAGAGTCATTCCTGTTGTTTCAAGAGGTGTTAAAGAGATTCCTGTTATTTCAGATAATTGTGAGAAGACTTTTCAAGAAGAGAAGCCAAAGCCATTTTCTAGTTCAAAGAGAAATGTGCATAAATCTGTTGCTGACGTTGTCAATCAAATAGATGGAGTGACATCTTTAGCTGTTGTTTGTGAAAGAACTTCAACTAAGTAGCGGGTCAAAGTAGAGGTTTTAACCATTCTTTCAATACCAACTCAAAAAGAGGGGAAGTTCATAAACACACAAGACATGCCTACAATAGATATTGGAAAAATAAGAACTTAAGGCACACTTCTTATGGGTGCAATATAAAGATCCTTACACAAAATGTGGAAAGGAGCATCCATATATTGCTTTCCATGAGGAAAGCAAATTCTTTCATCCAAAACATACAAATGGACAAGCATATACTTTTTTTTGCAGAGGTAAGAAATGACTTCAACACAAAGTATGTACATAAGCATGTTAATGCTTCATTGTTGGAAGAAAGCAATGGGATACCAAAGAAAGATTTTGGCTTGAAATCAACTTATCTGTTTAAATCAGATGCAGTTCACAAAAGTAAGACTATGGGCAGAGCATCTTATTTGAATGTGGATGGGGAAAATTTCCAAGAAGAAATTGTTGAGGAGCTCGAGAATAGGAAGTTGCCATACAACTATAATATCGCAAGAGAAGGATTAGTCACGACTAGTGATGGATCAACTCAACAAGGAGAAATCCAAGAAATTGGGTAGTGGAATGTCCCTTTTAGGGCAAATGTATACAATTTTGGAATTTCACTGAAATTCTAACATGAAAGTACATAATTATGAAAATGATCCATAAAACATGATAGGAAAAATATAATCTACATAGAAACCCTTCAAAAAATAAGGAAATTCAATTTATTTCATTTGTATAAACCTTACATCATCAAATCTATTTTTTTCAATAAATTTGAGGCTTGTAAATTAAATAATTTACAGCTGATTATACAAATGCAAATTCAACAATTATCAAGCAACCGGATGAAGCCAAAGACGAACGACCTTCGAATCTTCCCTCCTAGGTTGGTGTCAGTGCTCCCAAGGCTGTGAATAACTCCTCTAGATGCCCTAGCTATTGTAGATGATGTCTTAGCTGTTGTAAATGATGCCCTAGCTGATATGGCTGATTGGATGATGTTCTAGCTACATCAAATGATGCCCTAACTATTGTAGATGGTGGCATAGTTGTTGTAGATGATGCCCTAGTTGTATTCAATGACTTCGCCTAATCGTGACCCTTGAATGAAGCCACCGGTAAAAGTTGAGGGTTTTCGTCCTCAAGATCTAATTACCAAAGAGGGGTTTTGTCCTCAATGGCTGAAAGTAGAAGCAACATGCTCAACTTATAAAATATCAAATAATAGATGAATGATAGATACTCCAAATGAACCCCTCCATCTTCTTTTATAATTTTTCCATTCCAACTCCAGTCTTACTTTATTTTAATAATAAAATGTAAGTTGCTGACAATAAGTTACTTTTAGCTAATTTTGTCATATTATTATTTTTACTTCAAGTATTTAAGAATACTTTTTTTATTTTAATAATAATAATATCATTAAGTTGCTCGAAAAATTAGAAATGACCGAGCCCAACTTAAATAATATTATTAATTATTTTAATTTAGAAAGGGGGTCATTACACAGAGGGACTAGCAAACTCCGAAGGATAGTTTGAATTCTTGGTATTTGCAGGATGGTTCAAGCATTGCTTGAGGACAAACAATCTTTGGGAAGGGCGGATTGTTATGTCCCCATTTTCAAATAAAGTAAAAAATAATAAAGTTAATATTTTAAGTTGCCTAAGTGACTTGTTTTTTATTTAAAAGAAGTGACAACTTGATATTACTTTATTATTATTATTAGAAATAAAAGGAAATGGTGTAAAAAGGGAAAAGTGAAAAAGGGATAAAGTGAAAATTAAAACCCTAAACCTAAAAGTATAACCTTAACCCTAAATGTGACAATTGAGTCTATATTGAGTTTTCCTCATTGTAAATCTTTCAATTTTTATTATCAATATTTCTCAATTGATTGAGCCTTCCAATTCATCAATTTTCAGCATAGGGACGGAAACCCTTATAGTTGGAATGAATTGTGAGGTCGAAAACCCTCAACATTCAGATTTAGGTTTGAGAACAAAAACCCGCTAACCCTTTGAAGTGATTCCATCTAGGAATCATAATTGTGCTTGCAAATTAAGATTAAATTCCAGTTTCAGTGTCATTGAAGATTATTATCAATTTTCTATTTTTTGTGAGGGTTTGGAGTATTTTTAATCACTGTTGTCAATCTTTGGGAATTTGTTGTACCTTATTTGGAACTGTCATTCATTTCTTTGGAGCTTGTTACAGCCATACCAGACAAAAAACAACCCTAGACTGTTGTATTGGGGTGTCATATACATTTGGGGTTTCATGTAAAAGTTTTGTCATTTGGTCTTGTGATGCAAAATAAATGAAAGGATTTTATTATAGCATTCTATTATGATTTAGATTGCTTCATTATCAAAGTTTTGTACGCTTTCATCTCATTACAATAAGGGCTTCAATGAAGTTTCAATTAGGTTTTCAATATCAATATTGCATGTGGGATGTTTTAGTATTTGTTAGATATCCAATATTGAAAAAGAATCACAAAAAACTTTAGAGTTGATAAATTCTCTAGAGCAGGATATTATAGGGTACGTCCCTGCTCCTGTGGATATGGTTGGATACATCTATGTTACTGAATATTGCTCCATAGGCAAGGTACGCCCCTGCCCCTGTGGATACGGTACATATCTAGATACGATACACCGGGGATATAGGCAAGGTACGCCCTTGCCCCTGCGAATACAACCGGATACATCTAGGGACAGGGGCATACCCTACCCATATCCCAGGGATAACCATTGGGAAAAGTGTGATTTTTTATTTTTTTTCAATTCCACTTAATGAAAAGTCAAACATGTACTTCAAAAAAAATTAAAAACAAAATAAAGTAGATTCTCAACCCTAAAATCAGCTTTCACACTCATTTGATCAAAAGAAAACAACACATTTTCCTTTCATTTCATTTTTACCTCTCACTGCACATTTGTTCTCTCATCTTCATTTTTTGAATTGTATAAGATTGAAACTCATTCCTTTGGCATACATCACAGATGAAGACGAAAATGAATATAGTGAATCATGAATATGCTGATTTGTCTTTATTTTTGTCCATACATTGTAACATTTGCATTATGTTCTTGTTATAAAATTAATCTAAGTTTGACCATTGAATATTATGATATTTGGCATTGAATTATGAGTATGTTTTTTGGTTATTTTACTTATTTTGTTTCCTCTATGCATATCATGTGGTTAATTTTGCTTATATGTCTATATTTTTTCTATTTTTATTTTATTTTTACTGTATTCAAAAATGTATCCAAGCCCCCCAAAAAATCCCCATATCCACATATCTGATTCTTACCCATATTTGTACCCGTATCTGTATCGGCAACTTAGTTTTGAATCCTTGTTGGCCTGGTTTAGAAATGAACTGTGTACTGCAAGGATGCAAATACATGATTACAAATGATTATAAGAACAATTGTGATGGTATAATGCACCAAAAGGTATGAACAGAGTTCTAATATGATTCTTGCCTACTGAGAATATGGTCCTTTACAATTATAGGCTTCAGGATCAGTTACTGAATGATTCAGTTGCCCCAATCAATTCGTGATCCATCTGATTCAGTTTCCCAAATTGCTTCTTGATCTAGGTTGTGAGATGTCAAAGATTCTTCTTGTATATTTGCTTTGAGGCATGCCTTTTCAGCATCTGGGTGTTGTCCTGTGGCATGCATGGGACCCATGGAGTTGATGTGTAATTCATAATGGATTGTGAAGTTGGTGTGTCATTCACAATTGATAAATAGGGTCTATTGAATTGCACCGACCAATGTTGGATTGGAGATTCCTTGTCTAGCATGGATGTGCTCGGATTGCAAATGGTGATTTATCAATTTATTTTGATATGGATGTCTTTTCAAGTGAGAGTGGACCATGCCCATTTTGGCCATCATGTAGGTGATCTTGTTTTGTGTTTTTTATTCAAGTTTCCACAGATTTTTTCTTAATTGGTGAAAGATAAAAAAAAAAGAGACCTCCAGCTCCACAGATAAAGCACGAACCATCCATCACCCATGGATTCCATGGAATCACACATGGGAGATGCAAACACTGAACATCCTAAAAGAAGGAAAAATTAAGAAGTTATTTCAAATAATTGCATTTAGTATTAATCATTAAGATATCAGTTTGCTTGTTTTATAATTTCATTTGGTTCCCACTTATGCTACATATCCATACTTATGAAAGCATCCGATCTCTAATCAGCTCAGGCAGCTCTGCTGCCATCTTACTAAAGCTACATCCTACTGTGGGACTTAAGAGCTACTATTTCATGTAAAAGAGAGATATATGGTGAAGCTCAAATGAAAGCCAAATAGCTACTAGAAATGCATGCTCCTTCCTTGCAAAAACAAAGTCTTATCTCAATCGCTCTTGTGACTGAGCCAAAATAGGGCTCCCAACCCACCTGCTCTGCTCCCAAGTATGTACCAGTACCACTAGCTGCTGCCAATCCATCCATCTTGAGCCAACTGATCAACCCCTCAAACCAACTTAGCTAAAAAATTGCTGAATCTAAGCACTCAGTTGACTATGTTGCACACCTAACCAAAACTGTAATGTTGCAAGATCACCCCTGCCTTCTCACCAGAGTTTTTGGATTTCGATAGGAAAAGAAAAATATGAAAAAGCACACCTCATATGAAAACTCCCAAAATATAACTTTATTTGTGTGCTCCTTGATTGAATGAGAACCTTCATAGATGAATAATGCCATAAAAAATATAGCCAACTCTTATTGCAACCAAACCACTAAAAGAAAAAGTAAATTTATTAAACATCATTTGTCTTTGATAAAAAAGTTGCTTTTCGTTTTACAATTGAGCATGAGGGACATCTATGCCAGCAAAATCACCAAGACTTGTACCTGGCCCTGTCTGCTTTCAGAGAGCTATTTAAACTGCTTCTACAAGCTAATTTTGAAAAATTTACACACTCCTCACGAACATTGTTTGTAGTCCATGGGGAGTGTTCTCTCTTGGCCTTTAAAGGCTAATTATTTCTTGGAATACCTAGGAAGTTCTTGTGATTCGTTTAAATGGTCAAATCTAGGAGATGTTCATCCTTTCCTCCCATTTCTTTATCTAAAAGTGCCTTCATTTCATGATTTTTATTTGTTTGGATATAGAGAAAGTAATTGAATCTTATCTCCTATGACCATCCACTATCTTCAAGGTCTTCACAGCACACCCTTAAATAAAATCCTCTTTTCTGGCCAACAAGTTGTCCTTCATGAATATTTATGATTGAATCTTTAACTGATTCAAATGATCATTTTAGAACCAATTTCATCTTCTCTTTCTTCTTTTTTAGAATAACCATCCTAGTCTAGGTTTTTTGTTTGAGGTTCTGGATTCCCTTTTTATCTTCTTAGGCACGAAGACACCAGACACACATATTCATGACAAACTTTGTACCTGAAACCTAAAATGTTCTCATAACCTACAGTTTGAGTCGACCAAAACCTAAAAATTCAAAAGTAGCATCCCCCGTTGAGATCTCATTCCGCACAATTTCTAATACATGAAACATATGCCTTGTTATTTGGTTCACTTCTGAATAGGAATTCCCCTATGATGTTCCTCGTATCTTCCAAGACATACTCTACCAAGAAAGGTAGTGACAAATTTAGAAGTATTACCTAAACAAGGGTATAGGAAGTTACCATTGCTGTAGGGTTGGACTTTGGTAATCAAATTTTTAGAAATATTCTTGCAGAAACGTGGCTGTAATAGCTCCATCAATTGTACCTGTAACAAAAAAATAACAAAACAAAGAAGTAATGTCCAATCTTGAACCTCCTGCTGTGCTGCAATGCCCTTGTATGGAAGCAGTCCTACTCAGGGCCTAGGAGTAATGCAACGGTAATTACTTCTATGCATGATCCTAAGTGCATTGGTAGGGATGGGTTTAAAAACCTTCTAACAAACCTTCCATGATAGGATGCTTAGTTAGAGCTGCTGTTATGTTTTGGTATTTTTCATTAAATAATGTTTGGTCATTGTGACTGACCAAAATAAGTGGTGTAATGTACGGATAACTATTTTTTACTTCTTTTGATATAGAGAAAATTATTGAATCTTATCTCCTACGACTATCCACTGTCTTGCAGGTCTTCACAGTACACCCTTAAATAAATTCCTCTTTTCTGGCCAACAATTTATCCTTCATGAAGTTTATGATTGAATCCTTAACTAGTTCAAAGGATCATTTCAGAACCATATTCATCCTCTCTTGCTTCTTTTTCAGAATAAGCATTTTGGTGTAGTTTTTTGGTTTGAACTTCTGGATTCCCTTTTTATCTTCTTTGGCACGAAGACACCAGACACCCATTCTTGTGACAAACTTTGCACCTGAAACCTAAAATGTTCTCATAGCCTACAATTTGAGTTGACCAAAATATAAAAATTCAAAAGTAACATCCCCTTTTGAGATCACATTCCACACAATTTCTAACTCAGGAAAAGTATGCCTTATTATTTGGTTCACTTCTGAATAGGAATTTCCCTATGATGTTCCTTGTATCTTCCAAGACATGGTCCACTTGGAAAGGTAGTTCCATATTTGGAAGTATTACCTAAACCAGGGTATAGGAAATCACCATTGCTGAAGGGTTGAAGTCTGGAATTCAGCATTTTAGAAATAATCTTGCAATTGCCCAAAACTGTGGCTGTAATAGCTCCACCATTTATACCTATAACAAAAGAATAAAAAAAAAAATAAATAATATTCAATCTTGATGTCTTTCTAGCTGTGCTGCAATGCCCTTGTATGGAAGCAGTCCTACTCACGGCCTAGGAGTAATGCACTGGTACTTTCCTCTATGCATGGTCCTACGTGCATCGTTAGGGATAGGTAGAAAAACCATCCAACAAACCTTTCATGATAGCATACTTAGTCATAACTGCTGTTATCTTTCGGTGTATTTCAGATAGATAAAGTTTTTGCGTTGTGATTGACCAAACCAAGTGTTGTGTTATGTACGATTAACTTTCATTTTTATTTTTGTGATTAGTCATAGTAGGTAGATATGCTTGTTACACACAGGAGTTGGGTGGTTTTCCAATTGACATACACATATTCTTTGATTATATGTTCATAATTGGATACTTGTTGAGGGAGATCTCTATTTACTCTTCCTGGGTCATATTGCTGTCCACATCGGAGAAATGTACATTATACATCTTTTGATGATATGAATAAACAAGAAGTTTTTTCTATTCTGTTTCTGCCACTTGTTTTATTTTTCTATATTGAATATCTGGGTAGTTTCTGTTGTGCATATATTCTTTACTACATTTTTTATACAAGTGCAGGGCTTCCACTTGACCATGTTCTGGCATGGTCAGGAGGAATAGACAATCATCAACATTCAAGTCTCATTTTATGGTATGGTGTGGAGATTTTCTCTCAAATAGTTTTCAGAGATTTTCCATAGATGCCATAACCCTACTCAATCTAATCAACCAACTTCCACTCAAGTGCCTGTCTTCGTTGCATATGGAATGCTACCAAAAAGCCCAGGGCTTCAAGCCTTGGCTATAAAGAGAACTAGAATTTAATGAAAATGCAAATGCCTTCACTCTGAAATCAAGCCTCTGAAGGTTGATAAAATACAGAATGCAGCCCTACAATCCCTACTCTCAAATCCGGTCATAGCTAGAATGGGTCAGTCTGGCAGTATGAATCAATAACCCGTACTCATTGATGATGAGCAACCAACCATTGCGCCTTCGGTAAAACATGCATCAACCACCAGGTATGCATCAAGTTTGTGCCATGGCTCAATTCCAAGGTAAACCCTTCACTGGGAATAAATAAGATAGAAAAATAGATTTAAATACAAAATTATGTGACTGTTCAGTTCATCGTCAAGATGACTGTTCAGATTCTACAAGAAGACAAAAATAATTCCTAGGATTATATACATAATATTGCAGCATAATCAAAGTTTAAATTGATGGAGACTCCCCCAGGTGCCTTCCAAATTGGCTCAAATTTCTTCGTAGTGCTTCTACTAACACCTTTTGGGGAACCATAGTGATGTTTTTTCTAATAGGGGATAATAAATTAATTGTTCTGTCTATATTAGTGTTGCAGGGAGACATGTCCCCTACCCCCTGAGACACGTCTCCCCATACCCCCTGTGCCCGTCAGTAGTACTATATTTTTCTGTTTTTATTATTTTCATATAATAATAAATATATTTTAAATTATATATATAGCTGTCTCCTCGTACCCGTCTCCTATTTTTTTTTAAAAAGGCATACCTGTACCCGTACCCGTACCTGGCTCCCGGCAAGTATGGTCTACATGGATGTGTATATTGAAATGAATGTCACTGTGCGTGTAAATGATTAGCCATGTTTCATTTTTGTGTATTTTCTAGAAACAAATAAAGTAACTTTTAGGTGGAGCGAGAACTTTAGAAGTATTAGACAGGAAAAGAAAAATGTGAAAAAGCACCCCTCATATGAGAACTTCGATAATATATCTTTATTAGTGTGCTCCTGGATTGAATGAGAACCTTGACACACAAATACCTTCATAGATGATTAATACCATAAAAAATATAGCCAACTTTTATTGCATTCAAACCACTAAAAGAAAAATTAGATTTATTAAATATTGTTCGTCTTTGGTAAAAATGTTGCCTTTCATTTTACAATTGAGCATTAAGGACGTCTATGCCAACAAAGTCACCCAAGACTTGTACCTGGCCATCTGATTTCAGAGAGATATTTAAACTGCTTCTACAAGCTAATTTTAAAAAATTTACACACTACTCATGAACCTTGTTCATAGTCCATAGGGAGTGTTCTCTCTTGGCCTTTAAAGGCAAATTATTTCTTGGAATCCCTAGGAAGTTCTTGTGATTCCTTTGAATGGTCAAGTCTAGGAGTTGTTCATCCTTTTCTCCCATTTCTTTATTTAAAAGGGCCTTCATTTCATAATTTTTATTTGTTTGGATATAGAGAAATTAATTGAATCTCATCTCCTATGACCATCCACTATCTTGCAGGTCATCACAGTACACCCTTAAATAAATTCCTCTTTTCTGGTCAACAAGTTGTCCATGAAGTTTTATGATTAAATCTTTAACTGGCTCAAATGATCATTTCAGAACCAATTTCATTTTCTCTTTCATCTTTTTCAGAATAACCATCCTGGTCTGGTTTTTCGGTTTTAGGTTCTGGATTCCCTTGTTATCTTCTTCAGCATGTATACACCAGAGACCCATATTCATGACAAACTTTGTACCTGAAACCTAAAATGTTCTCTTAACCTACAGTTTTAATGGACCAAAACCTAAAAATTCAAAAGTAGCATCCCCCGTTGAGTTCTCATTCCACACAATTTCTAATACAGGAAAAGTATGCCTTGTTATTTGGTTCACTTCTGAATAGGAATTTCCCTATGATGTCCCTTGTGACTTCCTAGACATAGTCCACCAAGAAAGGCAGTAACAAATTTGCAAGTATTACCTAAACAAGGGTATAGGAAATTACCATTTCTGTGTGGTTGAGGTCTGTAAATCAACTTTTTAGAAATATTCTTGCAGTTGCCCAAAACTGTGGTTGTAATAGCTCCACCAATTGTACCTGTAACAAAAGAATAACAAAACACAGAAGTAATATCCAATCCTGATGTCCTTCCTGCTGTGGTGCAATACCCTTGTATGGAAGCAGTCCTACTCGGGCCCTATGAGTAATTCAACAGTAATTACCTATATGCATTGTCCTAATTGTATTGATAGGGATGGGTTAAAAAGTTATGCAACAAACTTTCCATGATAGGATACTTAGTAAGAGCTGCTGTTATGTTTTGGTGTTTTTCAGATAAATAAAGTTTTGTCATTGTGATTGACCAAAATAAGTGTTGTGTAATGTACGGATAATTATTTTTTATTGTTGTGTAATGTACAGTTAACTATTTTTTATTTTCTTTGGATAGAGAAATTCATTGAATCTTATCTACTATGAGTATCCACTACCTTGCAGGTCTTCACAGTACACCATTAAATAAATTCCTTTTTTCTGGCCAACAAGTTATCCTTCATGAAGTTTATGATTGAATCCTTAACTGGTTCAGAGGATCATTTCAGAACCAATTTCATCTTCTCTTGAAGAATTTTCCAGAATAGCCATCTTGGTCTAGGTTTTTGGTTTGAACTTTTGGATTGCTTTTTTATCTTCTTCGCCATGAAGACACCAGACACCCATATTCATGACAAACTTTGTACCTGAAACCTAAAATGTTCTCATAACCTACAGTTTGAGTCGACCAAAACCTAAAAGTCCAAAAGAAACATCCCGTTTTGAGATCTCATTCCACACAATTTCTAGCTCAGGAAAAGTATGCCTTATCATTTTGTTCACTTCTGATTGGAAATTTCCCTATGATGTTCCTTGTATCTTCCAAGACATAGTTCACCCAGAAAGGTAGTGACAGATTTGGAAGTATTACCTAAACCAGGTTATAAGAAATTACCATTGCTGAAGGGTTGAAGTCTGGAAATCAACTTTTTAGAAATAGTTTTGCACTTGCCCAAAACTGTGGCTGCAATAGATCCACCAATTGTACCTATAACAAAAGAATAACAAAACAAAGAAGTAATATCCAATCTTGATGTCGTTCCTGCTGTGCTGCAATGCCCTTGTATGGAAGCAGTCCTACTCGGGGCCTAGGAGTAATGCAACGGTAATTTCAACTGTGCATGGTCCTAAGTGCATTGTTAGGGATGGGTAAAAACTTAAAAAGCCATCCAACAAGCCTTCCATGATAGGATACATAGTCAAAGCTGCTGTTAGCTTTCATTATTTTTCAGATAAATAAAGTTTTGGCATTGTGATTGCAGATCGACCAAACTAAGTGTTGTGTTATGTACGGATAACTATTTTTTATTTTTGTGATTAGTCATAGTAGGTACTCATGGTTGTTACACATGGGTGGTGGATGGTTTTCCAATTGACATACCCATCTTCCTTGATCATATGTTCATGATTGGATACTTGTTGAGGTAGATCTGTATTGAGTACTCTCCCCGGGTCATATTGCTATCCATATCACAATATTGTACATTACACATCTTTTGATGATATGAATAAATGAGAAGTTTCTATTCTATTTCTGTCACTTGTTTTATTTTTCTATAATGAATATCTGGTTAGTTTCTGTTGCGCATATATACTTTACCTACATTTTTTATACAAGTGCAAGGCTTCCACTTAACTATGTTCCGGCATGGTTAGGAGGATTAGACAATCATCAACACTCGAGTCTCATTTTGTTGTACGGTGTGGAGAGTTTCTCTCAAATTGTTTTCAGAGATTTTCCATAGATGCCATAACCATAATCTAATTAATCAACTTCCACTTAAGTGCACGTCTTCATTGCATAGGAATGCTACCAAAAAGCCTAGGGCCTCTAGCCTCGGCTATAAAGAGAACTAGAAGCTAATGCAAGTGCAAATGTCTTTACTCTGAAATCAAGCCTCTAAAGGTTTATAAGAGAAAGAAGAGAACAACAACACAGCCCTACAATCCCAACTTTCAAATCCGGTCATAGCCGATGTGAATCAATAACCCATACTCATTGATGATGAGAAACCAGCTATTGTCCCTTAGGTAACACATGCTATGCAGCATCTTGAAGTTCAACCACCAGGTATGCATCAAGTTTGTGCCATGGCTCAATTCCAAGGTAATCCCTTACGCCCCCGCCCCCCTAGCCACCCAAGTATTTGTAATGATAGAAAGAAAGAAATTATATTAATGTCCATAGATGACCCAAATTAGGTCAATGGGACTCAAGGATACATCAATTACCGATAGAAAGTTCAAGGAAGAGAGAATCCTAGAAGCAAATAGAGGATTCAGAAGTAAAAACGACAAAAATAAAGCAATGTGCCACTAACACAAGTGGTAATAAAATCAATACAAATAGCAATGAAGGGCAAACAAGAGCCCTCAAAAGCATGTACTGATGAAGACTGGAAGGAAATCTCATCGAATGTCTCCATCTGTGCATGAAGTGGATGCTTCGTCTGAGCCATCATCGATCATTGTGAAACCATACACCCAAATCTATTCTTTGGCTGATTTCTGTTATCTTTACCCACATATGTTCAACCCCATTGCTTCCTCCCTTGACCGTTATTCAATGACTCCATCCACCTAGTTCCCATCAAGAAACTCTTTAGTCCCTCCACATGATACTAACAAACAAGGGAAATAATCTACCCAAATACAATGGACCATATTCCTCTGGACCAGCAGCCAAGCCAACTTCTCATTCCCAAGGAGGAAGCGCAAGTTCCAATCGTGGCCCTGAACACCCTAAGGGAAACTCGTCCCACATCGCTGCTCTTTATACTATTATACAGAATATGAACAGGAATATTGAAGAACATGGTCTAACCCTTTCCTTCAAATAAGCATTTCGCATTTTGTTAAGTGCATTCAGCGGCAAGACAAATTCATTGTTTATCTTGTCAAAAAATCGCAGCAGTAACAACACCAAATTGAAGTCACAGAGAAACTCCTCAGTGAGCCAGCCAAAAGGAAGGTGGCTGAGTTCATACATACAAAACTAGCAGGGCACCCATGAAAACTTTCCAAACTCACAAGTCAAATCAAATTGTAGGGCGAGTAATCCACCTATGACTTGCATGACTTGCGAGTACTTGCGAGTCCATGCAGAAAACTCGCTAGACAGCCAAAAAAAATCAAAATTATTTTCTTGAATTTCTTATATATATATCATGCCTATTGATTTTGAAGGTTTTTTTAACAGCTTTCCTTGCTATATATATTTATTTTTAATTTGCCAATTTTTTTTAACCAAGTTCCAAATCTGAGTCAAAATTTTGGGTTGCTAAGTTTTTGCCAAGTCTGAGTTTTGAAACTATGGCTAAAATTATGCAAGACTGTGGAGACCACCAAACGATGCCAAAGAGACAAGCAGTCTAGGGTGAGAGCTCGGTCAAGGCTTTGAGTGGTTTGTTCCCTATCTATAGGTTCCAACTGGCAAAGCTCGTGACACCATTAAAGAAGGAGAAACTCCATCTAAGGGTTTCAAGGATCCCCAAAGGGGGCTCCATATAAACGCCTCCCTGAAGAATGGTCATAAGCTACAGTGCTTCATTGATAGTGACCAAGGTTTTTGTCTTTGTTGTGGGGTCTATAATATGCAAACTATTTGAAAGGATGGTGGTACTGAAGTTAGCAGAGAGGAGCAGCCACCTGACATGTTATTTAGAAGCAAAGATATGTAGGACTTAGTGGTGTTATTGTATATAGTATATGTCAATAGTCTTTGGAGGTTGTTTTTGGCTTCTTGGCTGTTGCAATGTATTGTTGAAATACTTCTCAGAGGATAATTACTTATGTCCTTGTATTTTGTCCAAATCAGGGCTTGGGCCTTTGTAAATACTACCACCTTTTTTAATATAATATTGAATTTTATCCAAAAACAATCATCTCACTTTCTTGCTCTGTGTTCCACCTTCTTCACCAAGGCACATGTTGATTAAACTTTGTGCATTGGTGCCCCATGAAGGCTAGAGTTGACGCTTGATGCCTAGCAGTTTCAGTTTGTCCTTATCCCTTTAACTAGATGTTTTTGACTATTGCTAGTCTCCGTATTAATTCCAAGCAATCATCATATGTAATGAAATTAATTTTCCACTAAAATAGAATCACAACAATGGATAACAATATGATTAAAATAAGAGCAAAATAATGAATTATATGATTAAGCCACTTAGAGGGAGGCAACCTCCACAACCTTATAATGAGAATAGATTTTGCAATATGATGATCAAATACGAACCACTACCTCCTATATACACCTTGCTAATGCTATGGAGATGTAATGTCCCCTTTTTTAGCATAGCTTGCTTATAGACCCTTAGCTTGGTTTTGTTCCCACAAGGCTAAGGGAAAGAAAGGGGAATGATGAGGGAGCCATTCAAACAACAAAAAGGTGAAAATGTACTTAAGTATTCTAATGTTTAGTTGAGTTGTGCAAAAAGTGATTTTGGTCTAATTTTCACTTAAGTGGGGGACCGTTAAAGGTCATGGGAGCCTAAACCCTCAAAAGGGTAATTCAAAAGGTAAAATTGCTAATGATTCAAAAGTCACATCCTTCTAATTTGGGCACCACCCTTGGGGATGATTATAAAAAGCAATTGAGGGTTCATTTGAAAGATTATGCATGTTTGAAATATTGAATTGTTGATCAAGTATGTCAAGCTTGTTCACCACAACTTGATGAAGAAAACCTTCAAGTATGCCAAGGGTTTGGGGACGAAAATCTCCATTCCTTCATTCATGGCAGCTCTATTCAAGGACTATAATTGTGTTTCAAATTTGCATGGTTGTATGCAATTGGACTTACAAAGGTGTTTTGGAACACCACCTTCATTTGAGGATTGAGCAAACTCATTAGAGAGCTGGAAACATACAACTTGCAGGTCAAAGAAGAGGAGCGAACACCCTAAGGCAGCAAAGAGACTCCCCAATGCTTGGTGACTCCCTTTGAGTGTTGGGCGAGTGCCTTAGGGCATGCTTGGGCTTGCTTTTAGTGGTGAAAATCATGTCAAAGTTAATAATAATATTTTTAATATTATTATATTTTTCTAATCATTTTGCAAGGTGTTTTAGAGTGATTTGAGGGCGGGTTATCATTTAAATAATTCAAAAATTGTTTATATTAACTTTTCTAGTGGAGTGATTCACCTAGGAGGGTTTTCAGAGTGTTTTTGGGCTCTAATATTGGAGAGAATAATTCATATATTATTATTTTTTATTCTGAAAATTATTCTACTATTTTCCAATATTGGCGACTTGAGTTGGAGAATTTGGAGGGCTTGTTGAAGGGCAAGTTCAAGGGTTTGACTTTCAAATTTGATTCTATCTATTTTTCCAAGTGTGGCGACTTGATTGGAAGGGCTAATTTGACTATATGCAGCCCTATTGTGTTCATTGGAAGACCTGCAATATTTGAGAGTTTGTGTAAGGGTTTCAAGGCAGATTGCAAGGAGAAAATGCAGTTGTACCACATTATAAAAATAAAAAATATTTGAAGGAAAATTTTCAGCCTCGTCGCCATCCCACCTTGCCACAAAAGAGGTATTTTATTCCAATTTTACATTCAGTAATTTTTGGGGGTTATATTGGAGTGTTGTTGCTTGGAGATTGGTCATCTATTTTTGCTAGGGTTTGCTGGTTTTTAGGATGGATTTTGGATTGTTCTCAGATTTACATAAAGGTTTGTTGGAAAACCTCAATTTTGCTCAATTGTCTCGATTGGAGACATTACAGTGGTATCAGAGCCATATATTGGGTATACTATGATGTGATGGTTGCTAATACATGAGGGGCAATAAAGAGGTTAAGTATTACCTAAAGAGTAGTAGGAAGGAAGCAGGACTTCCACCAGTTAGGCCACTAGAGCAGCAACAAATAATGGGTGACATGGATCACTAGGAGACAGAGAGGGAGAGGAGAGACATGATAGTTGAGGAGAGGTTTGAGAGATATTCTCAGTCTCAGGAGCAGATGACTGTTGTGATGGAGGGGTTTCTTTGTTCCCTCAGTGAGATGAGTGGCTTAAAGCCACTCAATGGAGATAGTGGTGCTTCAGGGAGCAAGCCAAATTCGCATATACCCCCTGTTGGGAATGAAGCATCCACACATAGGCCCACCCAACCTACATTTGTTTAGAGGGAGGAACCTGTTTCGGTGAGGGAGGGGTTACCTAACCCATGTGAAGAGTTGGAGAGGGAGATGGATGAGTATGCTACTTTATTCGTGATAGTGAGAGGAGTAATGATTTTTTTCGAGTTTTCAGCTTGGAAACAGGGACAGAGTGGGCCCAAGATCAGTCAGAGGCATAGGGGCAACCAGGGAGATCTCCAACATGCATTGGGGAAGTTATCCCTTTCCACTTTCGATGCTTCATAGAGGAGCTCGAAGAGGGCTTGGATTCAGAAGGTGGACACTTTTTCACTTTGACCTATGGCAGAGGGGGAGGCTATTCAGTTTACCCACGATTGGTTGTACCATGATTTGATCACACAAGGACACCAACACATACACTCCTATGAGGAGTTCCACAGGAGATTGATAGGGCAGATCCGGAAATTCATTTTCGTGATTTAGCTCAATTGAGGTAAAAGGCCTCAGTGGATGATTAGGTTACGGAGTTTCAGAGACTTTCAGTCATGGTGATTGATATATCGGATAAGAGATTGGTGGTGTTGTTCATTGAGGGCTTGGTAAATTCCTTATGGGGATTGGTCAAGGTATATGATCCACCTTTTTTGAGAGCAGCCATCCAGAAGGCCTACGATTTGGAGTCTTCTACTCCAAGGGGTAGATTCACACCTTTGGGGCAGCCAAAGGGTACTTTTTTCCCACCTACAAAGCAACATAGAGGTGGCGGTTTGGGGCAACCGAGGAGCAACTATATAGGCCCGCCAAAGGCCAATCATGAGGGTCCCTTGATTAGACCAAATTAACTGGGTTTGGGGCAGCATAAGGAGCTACCACATAGTAGCTTTGATGTAAGAAATGAATTGAGAAGGGTCTTTGCTTCACATGCAAGGATCCTTGGGAGAAGGGCCACAATTGCCATGGTAAGGGGCAAGTACACTACATTGAGGTACTTCCCGAAGAGGAGAATGAGAAGGAATTTGGGACAATCACCAATGGTGAGGGTACATTGTAGATAGAAGGAGAAGAGGATTTGAGTGGCACTTTGAAATCACTTTCAGGATCTCCTAGGTACTATCCCTTTAGAGTGAAGGGATCATGGAAGGGTATACCGGTCACCATACTTATTGATAGTGGGGCAACCCACAACTTTATTGATAGAGGGCTTGTGGCATCATGTGGCCTACAACCCGTAGAGTTCAAAGGATTTAGAGTCACGGTAGCAAATGGGTTCACCATCCCTTGTACTACTAAGGTTCCAAATCTTAGTCTCGCTTTGGAAAGGCGTGTGGTAGAGGATGATTTTATGTGGTTGGCATCAGGGAGACCAATATGGTCTTTGGTATTCAGTGGTTGCACTCATTTGGTGAGTACACTTAAAACTATCAAACCATGGAGTTAAAATTCAAAGTGGCAAGTAATGAGATCATGTTGCATGGTTTGAATGATAAAGAGGCCCCTTCTTCATCAAATAGCATGATAGGAGGATGTTCCATGAGCATGATGATTGAAAATAAGGCTGCCACAAGACATCAAATGCAGCCCCTTAATTCCAAGTTATAACACACTACAAGGCAATTGGTAAGCATGGTAAATTCTGATTTTTGTCATACATATTTTGGAAGGGTTGAAAGGAAACTTGATTTCAAAGGGCAGCCCCAAAATTGCCTTGGGCAGCACCCTATTCCATCTTGCAAGGATAAAATGAGGATGTTGTTGACGCAGTGAATTGCACCCGAGGCAGGAGGCCGAGCACCTGTCTTTCCACACGCAACAATGGAAACTCCCCTCTCACCTGTGGGACCGGCGAAGCTAGAGGGGAGAGTCTCTGGGTAAGGGCTAGCTCCCTCTGATGTATCTTTTAGGCCCTGGTTTCTCCTACTGCTAACAAATAAAATGAAAAAGGGGGGGGGGATGAAAAGGGAGAGAGAGATGCTGAAAACAGAACCTAACCTAAAAAAGGAAAAGGTGATACACCAGAAAAATGATGACCCACCCAGCCCGAATATACACTTTTCACCAGGAAGAAATGCCCATACACTTCATCTGAAGTGGGAAACTCTTTTGCAACAGTCAGCTAGGGGTCCGTGAAAACATAGGGAGGAAGAAACTACCAGAGGCGTCCTCAGACACACTTATGGTAGCGTATTCTCAGGCACCTACATTCCCCTGTAGACACTTCTGGTAGACCTGCAGAAAGGAGACTTCACAATGCACTGGACATGTTGTGATCGATTCTGTGAAAAGCATGAAAGACAATGACTTAACACAAAAGAAGAAAACAGACATATACTTTAAAGTGCAAGTCCAGATGGAGGTAAAAATGCTAAGTCCTGATTCAAGATAAAATCTGGCAGCGCTCTGCCTTACAAGCCCGAGAGATTTTTGGGCAGAGTTTTGCCTTAAGGCTAAGAGAGTGGATCCTTCTCAAATGAGAATTTTTACAATATATAGAAAGAGGAAGAGAACTTGGCGCTTCCTGGGAAAGATTGTGGCGCTCTTTTTTGCAAGTGGCCCATGTGCATTCCGAACCTTGGGAAGAGGGAGCCGTTTGATTGTCGGTACCTGCTTTGACTTTGGCGTCCCACATTAATGTGAAAACATGGCCGTGCCTCTTTTTTGCAAACAGACTGCTCTCTTCAAGGCATTTACGCGGCTTGTCTGCTGTTTGCGCCGTTTGGTGACCGCTTGGCAAGCGTTGTTCCAATTGCAGGGATAAATTCCTGAGTTGACACCTCCTTTCGCCACTTGGATGCTTTGTCTGTTTCTTGCCTCCTCTGTCTCCTTTGTCCCTTGGGCTATCTTTTGCTACTCCTTTGGCTCTTTGGCTGAGAACGCATCTGCTTCTGACACGTGTCGCAGTCCGCTACACTTTGAGAGAGGCTTATCTTTGAAGCTTAGAAGAAACCTGAAGCCTCGGATGCAGACACTTGTCGCACTCTACTGAGACGGGCGAGGACACGTGGCAACAACCGCTTAACTTAGAGGGTCCTTTGAGAGTCAGGCAGAAGTCGACACATGGCCGCTTTCGCTTACTCTTTTCCTTTGATGGCTCCTCTGCTGCAAAATTTGACGTTCGCGGGCCCGTCATAGCTTGAAAACCAACGGCTAGTCTATCTTCTTAAAATTGATGGTTTTCGGGACGTCACCGTCCTTGGCAAATTTCGTCGGATCTTTTCTGCGGGTTTTTTCTATGCACCTTCCCGAAGGGAAGGTGACCCTTCGGCCTTTTGAAAACCTCCCTCAACTTGGCTGAGAGTTCCCCGCAAGGGCACCTGCTCTTCGGGGTCCTTTGGCTCTTTGGCGGATTCCTCCTTTGGCTTATTTTCCCCGGGTTTTTGCGGACTTTTGTCTGCAGACATTTTCCCGCAGGCTTTTTGTCCGCGGACAAAAAGTCCGCGAGAGTTACTCTTTGGCCACTTGCTTTCCGAATTTCTTCGGGCTTTTTGTCCGAAGGAATTCCTTCGGACAAAAAGTCCGAAAGAATTCACTGCCTTGGATAAAATTCCAAAAAACTTACCCTTTGCGGCTATCTTTTCTTCGAAGTGCTTCCTGCCCTCCGCAAGGGCTTTTGAACTCAGAACTGCCCTCCGCAAGGGCACCTGCCCTTCGGCTTTGGGACGCTCCTTTGAACCAAGCCGTTGAACCGACCCATTGAACCACAAATGGTTCAACGGTTCAACATTGCGCGCCGAGCCTTTGTTGAACCAAGCCTTTGAACCTTTCCCGCTTGAACCAACCGTTGAACTGGTTCAACGGTTCAAAACTGTGCGCCGAGCCTTTGAACTGAGCATTGAACCAATCTTTTGAACCGAGCGTTGAACCTATCTTTTGAACCAAACGATGAACTCGCCGATTGAACCAAGGCCGATTGAACCAAGCGATTGAACCAGGCGTTGCACCAATGCATTGAACCAAGCCGAAGTGTTGAACCAACTGAATTGAACCAAGCGATGAACCAAGGCCGATTGAACCAAGGCATTGAACCAAGCGTTGAACCAAGGCATTGAACCGGTTCAATGGTTCAATGGTTCAAAGACGCCAACCTTGTGAATTCCTTCAGACAAGAGCCCAAAGAAACCTTGTAAAACCCAGCACTTTTTGAACTGATTCTTCATGCGCCAAAAGACTAACCTGCAGAGTCCGTAGAAATTCTGCAGAGTCCGTAGAAATGGACCTGCAGAGTCCGTAGAAATGGGCAGATTTATGTAAAATTAAAAAATGAAATGGCCTAGAACAGCAGGGACAAAAGGGGACCAATTTTTGGCTTGTTGGGCAAAAAATGGTCAACAGGTGTTATGAAGGGCACGAGACCCCTCTTGATTTTAGAGAGCTAGAATTGCAAGCAGCCATTCACAAAGTTCAAATTGCAAGAAAAGATGGTCCTCTTACATGCCGGAAAATGTCAGAATCAGCTGGGCTTACTTATGGAATTTTTTGGGCATCAAGGGCAACTTATTTCACATATGGCAGCCAAGGGGAAGAGCTCGAAAAATAAGTTTGAAGTCTGAATTTTATTGCTCAGAAATTTCTGAGGCAACAAGGCAAATCCAGCCACCAAAAAGGATAAAAAAATTACAATTTCGGGGCATGCTACAGCCCATGTTTGGGAGAATATATGCCAAGGTAAATTCTGAATTTAAACACAGAAAATTCTGATTCTAAAGGGCAGGTACAGCAGCATTATGAAGGTGAAAAGTCTGATATTTTCAATAAATTCCAGCCTATAGTATGTTCTAAAAATGTTCATAATGAGACACACTTTTGGCTTGACAAAGAATGGGAAGGCATGAGGGAAGTACAACCCTATCTTGTATGTAGGTTGAGGCTTTTATTTGATCACTTTGATGATCTTCCTATACATGAAGGATTTGATCAATGGAAGCCAAGGGGAGATTGCATGCCACATGTTTTGAGACATGCTCAAGGGAGATTGCAACTATGTGCTACTTTCATTCAAACTATGTTTCAAGGTGAGCCTATTGTCATTTCTTTTCAAGTTTTGGAAACACCTTTTGAGGGCACATTGATACTCATTGGAGGCTCAAACATGAGAGGCTTCATCAAAGGCAAACTAGTATGGCATTTGTTATTTCTTTGGGGACATGAGGAATCTTTGAAAGATGGTCATGACACCTTTAGCTCTTTGGGGCAGCCTCCAAAGTATATGTTTAGCAAGTTGGGAATTCAAATTGAAGCTTCTTTTCAGTGGGAAGCAATTTCAGTTGGTGATTGGATCATGAAGAATGTGGGGACAGCCCCATGGCTTTTACAATTACTTGAGGACAAACAATTTTGGATAGGGAGAACTGTAATGTCCCCCTTTTTAGCATAGATTGCTTATAGACCCTTAGCTTGGTCTTTTCCCCACAAGGCTAAGGGGAAGAAAGAAAGGGGAATGATGAGGGAGGCATTCAAAGAGCAAAAAGGTGAAAAGGTACTTGAGTATTCTAATTTTTAGTTGAGTTGTGCAAAAAGTGATTTTGGTCTAATTTTCACTTAAGGGAACCCTTAAGGGTCATGGGAGCCTAACCCCTCAAAGGGGTAATTCAAAAAGTGAAATTGCTTATGATTCAAAAGTCACATTCTTCCAATTTGGGTGCCACCCTTGGGGATGATTATAAGAACCAATCGAGGGTTCCTTTGAAAGATTATGCATGTTTGGAATATTGAATTGTTGATCAAGTATGTCAAGCTTGTTCACCACAAATTGAGGATGAAAACCTTCCAAGTGTAACAAGGGTTTAGGGACGAAAACTTCTATTCTTTCATTCAGGGCAGCTCTATTTAAGCGTTGTAATTATGTTTCAAATTTGCGTGGTTGCATGCAATTGGACGTACGAAGATGTTTTGGAACACCACTTTCATTTGAGGATTGAACAAATTCATTGGAGAGCTGGAAACATACAACTTACAGGTCAAAGAAGAGCGAACACCCTAGGGCAACAAGGAGGCTCCCCAAGGCTTGGCGACTCCCTTTGAGGGCTAGGTGAGTGCCTTAGGGCATGTTTGGGCTTGCTTTCAGTGGTGAAAATCATGTCAAAGTTAATAATAATATTTCTAATATTATTATTATATTTTTCTAATCATTTTGCAAGTTGTTTTAGAGTGATTTGAGGGCGGGTTATCATTTAAATAATTCAGAAATTATTTATATTAATTTTCCTAGTGGAGTGAATCACCTAGGAGGGTTTTCAGAGTGTTTTGGGTTCTAATATTGGAGAGAATAATTCATATATTATTTGTTTATATTCTGAAAATTATTCTACTAATTTCTCAATATTGGCGACTTGATTTGGGGAACTTGAAGGGCTTGTTGAAGGGCAAGTTCATGAGTTTGATTTTAAGATTTGATTCTATCTATTTTTCCTAATGTGGCGACTTGATTGGAAGGGTTAATTTAACTATTTGCAGCCCTATTGTGTTCATTGAAAGCCCTAATAAATTGCAGGATTTTTTCATAAATATTTGAGAGTTTGTGCAAGGGTTTCAAGGCAGATTGCAAGGAGAAAATGCAGTTGTACCAGCATTATAAAAATCAGAATTGTTGCAAGAGAAATTTCAGCCTCATCACCATCCCACCTTGCCACAAAAGAGGTATTTTATTCCAGTTTTACATTCAATAATTTTTTGGGGTTATATTGAATTGTTGTTGCTTGGAGATTGGTCATCTATTTCTTTTAGGGTTTGATGGTTTTTAGAGCAATTTTCATATTGTTTTCAGATTTGCATAAGGGTTTGTTGGAAAACCCCAACTTTGCCTAAGTGTCCCATTTGGGGACATTACAAGAGACTCCCTAGATCGACCCTACTACCAATATGAAGCTATAGAAATAATCATATAAGCCACAAGTCGGACACACATATCCCAATACATATTGTAGTCTAAGGGCGTAACATGTTTCCCCTTTCAAACAAATGTTGTCCTTGATGTTGAACATCCGTGGATGCTTCTGTATGAAATATTCATCCTCCCATGTCGCATCCTCTCTCGATACGTTCTTCCACTTGATAAGATACTTGTCGATCACCCTCATCTAGAGCCCTCTTGAAACATGCCTGGATAATATCCTCTGGTTCCAAGATGATTCTTCCTTCTTCATTAAGGTTAGGTAAGTCGGTCTGAGTAGATATGTTCTAACTAAAATAGGAAACACGAAATATTGTATGTATTTTTGCTGGCTAAGGTAAATCCTTTCAGTATTGAGTGTGTTCCTTGACTGCTCGAACTCATGGTTGTACCCTCAAGGATGGACTCACGAATGGTGGCTAGTAGCGATAAAATGCCCTAAATGGAGACATTTTGGAAGAAATATCTCTTTTAGGCATCAACACTGTCGGCATATCCCCAAAAAACTATTAAATGTTTTTCCACCCTCAATAGTAGGTTCCAAGGCTTAGAATTAGTGCACCCATGGGTTGTGGTTGCACAACATTTGGATCAGGATTGGGTTGTTTTGCAAATCCACCCTAAAAGGTTGGGTTATTGGTGACTTGTATATGCAATTTCAGAGTTGATTGTGAGACTAACATATTTTTGATGGATTCCACAAGAGAAGCCAATTGCATACTAATGGTAGTTATATCTCCTTTCATTTCATTGCACATATTTTATGTATCTCCTTTTAAATCATTACACATATTCTCCATATCTCCTTTCATTTCAAATTGTATGTTGTGCACACTATCTACCTGATCACACACTGTCGTTTAGTCAAAAAAACATCATATTAGAAACCCCACTTGATCCGAACTCTGATTCTATCTCCTCTTTGTTAAGAGTTTTCCATGGTTTGTATGAATTCTTTCTCCATCCTCTAGTTTGCGGCCTTGTCATGATGAGGCTTGGTAGTGCAAATTTTAATTTTTACCTTTAATCAAACTTTGACCAAATGGTTTTAGACTTTGGTCGGCCTCAAATTCAAAATTCCAAAGAATAAACACCCTCTAGATTATTGTGAGCTTTCCAAAAATGTAAAGAAAATATAATAATTCCAAAAACTGTGACATGTAGAGCAAATTTAACTCACTAAAAAATGATTACAAAAAGCTAAGAATTGGAATGTAGCTTCCTTGAATAATTCTCCAACTTAAGTAAAAGAATTGCAAAAAAAATTGCAATGATTTGTGAGATATAGGCGATTATTCAAAATTAGCACTTCAACCACAATTTTGTCCAAATCGAAGCTTCGATGCCATGAACCCTTTTTGAAATAAAGTAAACATAATAAAGTTAATATTTTTAAGTTGTCAAGTGACTTACTTTTTATTAATAAGTGACAACTTAATATTACTTCATTATTATAAATAAAAAAATAAATGCGACTTTCCAAATAAAGCAAGTCAACATCAAATTAGAAGATGGAAAGTTACTTTTGGGGCTTTTCCTTGGATAAAGTGTCAAGTGAACTTATAAAAAGGCATTGGCGGGGGGGGGGGGGAGCAATCGGAGGGGTAGGGGGGTCATTTGGAAATCATCTTTTGCCTATTATCATTTACACTTTTGCATATTTGAGCATCTGCTTCGGCTTTTAGCCTACTAGGACACAAACCCTTTGGTGGATAAGGAGACATGAGGATGAAACTCTTTGGTTTTGTGAGGTGGTTCCATTCAAGAACTATAATTGTGCTTTCAAATTAGGATACTATCAAAATTCAACATTGGGAGAATCATCAGAGAGATTTAGCATATTTCCAGCTCCTTCCAAGGTTTGTGCTAGTGTTTCTGACCAGTCGTACCAACTAGAGTAGCAATCATACATCCCTCCATTGTTGATGTCATCATTTTCAGCCCTAAATCAATTTGCTACAGTAATATCGGCTCTAAATAAGATTGCTACAGTGACATTATAGCCGTACTAGGGTTTCAAACTTCTGGGCATTGTTGGTAGCTAGAACATTCTTAAACCATTCATACATCATTTCCAACCATTCGTACCTCCCATTCAGTCATTTTCAGCTTGGACGTCATTTCTAGTCGATCAATTCATATGTACGATCAGTTGTACAAGCACATGTTCTACCCTTAAGGTTTGTTGTTTGTAAATACCAAGTGGGCATAAAAATCTAGGGTTACAATTTTGAATTTTGCATGCATAATTTTGGCCAAGGTTTCAACCAATATATTTTGTTCTATACTTTGCATTGTAATCTGATTTCAATAAAAATTCTGCGCTCCGTGGATGTTTAGCTACTTTAAATATTTCTATAAAATTTCAAGTTGAAAGGGATTTATCCTTAAATTTTAGAATTCAAAGTTTATTTAAAATCTCAGATTTATTCTTAAAAAGGGTTTGCCGACAAATCCCATAAATCAGTATTTCAACTGGAAGAGGACATTACGGTGGTATTAGAGCTAAAAATCAGGGTGGGTTTTTTTTGCAGATTGACATACTGGATTGTTGTTGATGTATTGCATACAATATGGTCTACACTATTGACCATATTATTTTCATCTGTTATTGTACCTATTGGAAATTCTACAGAGGGTTTGGGTAGTGCATGTTGCTCATTTGCCCCACTAAGGTGTTGCATGCGATCTACTTTACCCTAGCTAACTGGTGGCAACCCTACCAAACAAGTTAGGTGTAAAAGAATCAATAAATCTAGTGTTATGTATTGTCTAGCTGATTTAGGTTAGGGTTTTGTATCTAAATTAGAATACTTTTACTATTGATGTAATCAATTATATTTGCATGTTTCTATTTCATTACAGTAAAGACTTGTGTGAGATTTGTTATCAGAATAGTGTTTTGCTATCTAGATATTCCAAAATTAAATAAAAAATTAGAATAGAGAAAAATCTCCAAAAGGGACATTACAGTGGTATCAGAGTTGTGATTTTGCTAGCTTGTGAATCATGAGGACAGTGCAAAAATCCATGTTTGAGATGTTGCAAGCTATGCAAGAACATCAGAAGGATCTAAAGGCATGTATGGAAATAAAGATGGAAAGGTCAAAATCTGAGCCTCAAAAATATATAGATGAGCAAAAAGAATTCAACATGCAAGTCAAAGTTAAGGAGACCTTATCTAAAAAGGAACTAGAGAATGTGATTGAAAAGAAACTAACCACATTGTAGACAAGCACATAGGATGTAATGAGGACCCAAAAAAGGTGTGATGAATGGCGAAGACGAGCTAAAGAAGTTAAGTTGATAGCTACTCAAGCAAAACAACGCCTACAGAAAATTAAGGGAAAAATTCTCCAATTGTAATGGTGGAGCATGAATAAAAATCAGATTTGCAAGAATTTGGAGAGGATTTTTAGTTAATGCCAAATTTCCAAGTCTTCAATATGGTAGAATTGATGCAAATTTCTCTAAGGCATTGAAAAAAGAAGATAAGCTTTTGGATCATTCTTATGACAACTCAAAATATGAAAGAAATGTTTCAAATCAAGGAGTTTATGAGGTTGAGTTCCAGGAAGACCTTGTTGATAAGCATGCAATTGAGGAGAATGTTGATCCTAACTCGGAAATTTTGAGTCACAAGGATGGAGGTGTTGAGTATATCTCAACAATTTATAATTCGGCAAAGGAAGGTGAACACATTGATTACAACCCAAGGTATATAAAGGATGGTTATATTTTAGATTTGTTGCTTCATGCTATGCCATTACAAGTTTCTTGTCATCATGGAAAGCATTCTAAATATGGTTATAGGGTCAACGATACAACTTGCAGCATGCATATAGATTCTTTGATTCAAGTTCAAAATTGTTTTTACATATGGGATACGGGTGATCTTTTGACGTACAAGAAGGATAAAGGCTTTGATGAGATCAGTATTGTCATTTCTAGTGAATTCTTCATCCCATGCATTTGGATAGAAAGGAAGTTCACGAGGAATCATATAGAATATGTTGTGCATTCTAACAAAGTTGTGGAGGATCAATGCTCACGATTCATAGATCACTTCTTGAAGCCAAGTTCTACACTTGAAGACAAGGTCATAGATGATGTTCTAACGAGGATAATCACAACAGGATGCTTGATGTTGGATGATGGTAAGCAAAATGGATGTCATTTTGAAGTTCAAGATTTTGTGACTAAGCATGGTGTGGTGTTTTTGGAATCAAGCTACATACAAATTTGCCACCCTTGGATGTGTGAAGAAGAATTCACGAAGGATGAGATACTAAAAGATGGCTTCAACATTCCATGCATCAGGAAGGCACAAAAACTTGTCAACATTTGGGTAGACACAAGGTGTGCAATGACTCTTATGACATGGCTTTAGGTGAAATATCTTCTCATGATGGTATTTGGTCTACTTTGGATCAACTTTGCATGGTGTTTGATTTTGTACTTCTGAGATTGCCCTTGAGTAAGGAATACCATCAAGAGTTGAGGAATTGTGTTGGATATATCCTTCCTATTGAGGAAGTTATAAGCACCACAAGATCTTTAAGGGGAAGTTCACATGAATACTAGAGTAATGTAGCGTAAGCATGGTGGACTAATTCCAAACTTGGATATTTGTGCAAAGGATCACCAACAAGACATGAAGGGAATGCGTGGTGATGTGATGCTATCGTCAAGTGATAGAGGAAACATACCCAGGTCAGCAATGAACCAAATTGCTACTATTAATGCTGTTGTCATCACCATTATCAGCCACCACATGATTTCAGTTGCACTTATACAAGTGGATATGCAGTTTTGTAGTTGTTGTGCCACTGTCATGTTGTTGGATTTAATAATTTCAGAGCATTAGCTGCTGTTATCAGTCATGAACAGCTGCAAGTTTGCACATTTTAAGGGGGTCTTATCACTGGATGATGTGGGTAGGTCTCAGCGGAAGGGAACAAACATGACAACCACCATAGTTCTGATTCGAGTGAAATTCCAGGTGGTTTGTGACTATTGTAACTTGTTTCCAACCTATACGCAGTCTAATTTGCACCATATTTTAGGACGCACAACGGTGAAGGTGCTTGTGGAATTTCATGCTTTAATGTTAGGACTCAAAGCACCTTTGGATAGAGGCATATATCACATTCAAGATTCAGGGCAATTTACATTTATCAATGGATTGCTAGAGCACTTATTTGATAAATATGTCATGGATTTAGTAAAAGAAGCAAATGTTTTTATTGTTGCTTCATCCTTGGCCAATAACATTGTTGATCTCCCAGATGGATGTATGAAGGTGGTTTCAAGGGCAGCCAAAGTCATGTAGTTAAAGGAACATACTGCATCACACGAGGAATTTAGAATGTGGAATTGCAAGTTCCTAAGGATGAATTGGGATTCATGTATTACAAAGATGACTAGTTGGGGAAAGTCTAAGCAATTGGGTTTGCAATTGCTTGGGACAAGCAATTTTTGGAAAGTGCGGGCTGTCATGAACCCTTTTTCAAATAAAGTAAAAATAATAAAGTTAATATTTTAAAGTTGTCAAGTGACTCACTTTTTATTAAAAGGTGACAACTTACTATTACTATACTATTATAAATAAGAAAATAAAGGTGACTTTCCAAATAAAGCAAGTCAACATCAAATTAGAATATGGAAAGTTATTTTTGGGGCTTTTCCTTGGGAATCAAGTGAACTTATAAAAAGGTGTTGGGAGGAGGGTCATTTGGAAATCATCTTTTGCCTATTATCAATTACGCTTTTGCAAGTTTGAGCATCTGCTTCAGCTTTCAGCCTCCGAAGATGAAAACCCTTCGATGGATAAAGAGGACTTGAGGATGAAAAACCTCTAGTCTTGTTAGGTGGTTCCATTTAGGAATTGCAATTGTGCTTTCAAATTAGAATATCGCTAGAATTCAGCATTGGGATAATTATCAGGCAAATTTATTATATTTTCAGCTTTTTCCAAGGTTTGTGCTAGGGTTTTTGACCAGTTGTACCAGCTAGGAGAACAATCATACATCCCTCCATTGATGCCGTCAACATTTTCAGCCCTAAATCAATTTGTTACAATAATATCAGCCCTAATTAAGATTGCTACAGTGACACTACAGCCATACTAGGGTTTCAAACTTCTGGGCATTGTTGGTAGCCAGAACATCATTCCTTAGACATTTGTACATCATCTCCAGCCAATAGCACCTCCCATTCAATCATTTTCAGCTTGTGACATCATCATCAACCAGCTTGGGCACCATTTCTAGCAATCAATTCATCTGTATAGTCAATCGTACAAGCACAGGTTCTACCGTTAGGGTTTGTTGTTTGTAAATGCCAAGTGAGCATAAAAATATAGGGTTACAATTATAAATTTTGCATGCATAATTTTGGCTAGGTTTTCAGCCAACATATTATGTTTTGTACTTTGCATTGCAATTTGATTTCAATAAAAAATTTGTGATTCGTGAGCATTCAACCACTTTAATTATTTTTATAAAATTTCGAGTTGAAAAGGATTTTTTCTTAATTTTCAAAATTTGGATTTTATTTAGAATCTCAAATTTATTCTTAAAAAGGGTTCACTAATGATCCGGAGGATTTGTCATCCTTCATTGTTCTCAAGATCTCCCGAAAATAGTAGTGTTGAAGAGCATTCTGAGAGCTTTCCAACGCACTTTGAACAGACCAAAGCCGAGTCCGTATGTGAAAGTTATGGTCAGTGAAAGTTGCGGTCAAACCTAACAAAATTGATGACATGGCAGTGAAATGGACCAATGTACCTTTGCCAAGTGGACCAATCAGGGTCTGACACATGGCATTTCAAATTATATAGATTGTGATGTGTCGTTTTATTAACGAATGAGAGAGATCTTGTAATGTCCCCTTTCTAGATACAGTGTTAGTCCATCATTAGTTTCCCGTGGACTAGTAGTTTGGTTAGGGAACCATGGTGAGTTGGCCTTGGATGGGCCATTCGGATGTGTAGTTTTGGTTTGGATCCAGTTGGCATGATCAGTGGCAGTTTTGGGTGCCTTGTGAGGTACTAACTATTTTTAGTAAGTTCAGGGTCAGTGTTGGATCGAGATTTTCAGAGTTAGGTTAGATGCGTGTCGTCGAGACCTTTCCAACGAGCTAAAGATCAAGGCATTCCGACATCTTCATATTTAGTTTAAAGTCCAAAGTTATATAATGTGTGTTTGACGAGACTTTAATAAAGTGATTTAAATAAAATAAAATAATATTCTAGAATCTTCTTGAAGAATGAAAATAAATAAATAAATAAAGGGTTTGGCTAAGCTTCTAATCATCTAGTATTTGGCATTTGCTTGATATGTTCATTTGTGGAGCCAAGGGTTTCTATAGATTTCTACATTGGTCATTGGAAACAGAAACTTCCATTGATTTGCATAACTGAGACGGTGAAATATCTTCCGAAGGGTTGCAGCTATTGGAGGAGATAATTCAATCTCTTCATTGTGCTTCATTTGGTGGCCATAGGCCAGACTTGCTGAGGACGATTTGCATATTTTGTTAGGAGTTCATTGGTGGCATCGCCATTGCATCATTTGGTAGCATAGAAGGCATATTAGAAGTACATTAGAAGTCTGATATACATTTGCAGAGGTCTGATCAGAAGTTACAGTCATATAGAGACATCATTGGAGACCACGATTTCACTCATGGAGGCCAAGGTTGGCATTGATTCCTCCTTCTAGCTTGAGCGCTCCACTCCTTGGGACTTGGCAATAATGTTTGAGGCTCGAGGGGAGACAAAGAGGCTGCACATTATTTTATTTTGGCATTTTATATTAGAGCAAGGGCGGCTGGAGTAGAGCATTGTTTGGGCCAGGAGGAAGCATATGTTGGAACTGTTTTTGTTGCGACATCACCTCCAGCCCTAGCCGCTTCTTTTCCAGGTCCTTTGCATTGTTTTACATCCAATTCTAAGTCATATTACAGTTAGTATTAGTGGCAGCCATTGTACTCAGAAATTAAGGACTCATGAAATTGTAAAGCCAAGAGTCTTGGCTATTCCATCTACATTGTAATCAGTTATTTGAATTGAATAAGGTGGCATAAAGTTGCATTCACTTACTTAGTAGATTGCTTCAATTTTAGGTTGCATGACAAGTGTTTGTTAAAATGCCTTATGGCTGTAGGTGCACATTTTATGCATGTCTAGATCCTATATATGTATTTGAAGGGACCAAAAGAATTGCATTTGCTTGCTAGTTCTTTGCTTAGACATCTTAGTAAACATTTGCAAGCATTTAGATCTCGTTTGACATTATTTCAAGCAAGTATAAACAAACTGAAACTCAGAACCAGCAAGCAAGAGGGTTACATGACAAATGTTTGACGATATTCCTTGAGAATTTAATTAAGCAACTTGAGGGCAGATTGGACAAGGGATACTACATATCCTATTTAATTATCCAACTAATTCCAAGTCACTCTGTCGAGTTTGAGACACTTGTACATGCCGAGTTCGAACTATGGCGAGCCCGAGTTAGAGTTATGCTAGCTCAATAGCCAGCTCGAGTCAAGTCCAACCGAGCTCATGCCCTTATCCACATGGGCGTGCCAGCTCACCGAGCCATGCAAAATGGCAAGTTAGACGTGGCCTAAGCCATGAGTCACAAACTATATTCAAGGCTATTTGAAGCCTTTTCAACCAATTCACTGGTGAATGTGGGATTAAATTCCCTACAAGGAAATACCGCCGGGTTTTGGGGATTGAACCGACGACCTTGTTTTAGTAAAAAGTAAGGCCCAGCGGCTAGGCCAAGCCATTCGGTTTTATAAACATGAATATGTGTCTTTGTATTTGTGTAGACCGAGAGCCGAGTTTGGAAGGACCATGCATCTACTTTGTAGAGCCCTTGGCTGAGATGCATGGCTGGATATAGTCCTGAATGGTGAAGAAGAACATGCCTATTTGGTAAGCCATTTAAAACCAGGGCAAAGTTTGATTGGAATGGTTCCGAATGGGAGAGGCGACGTTCAATTCATGAAGGGACAAAGATCCGAATATGGGCGAATGACATTTATATGTTGCAGAGTTCATTTAGAACTGACCCTGTGTTTTGTTTTAGGCATATTCTTCTATTTTGTAAAAGGTCGTTGGGCCAAGGAAGATATGTATATGGTTGTAATTGCTAAAATAGCCCTGGATGAAAGAAAGGATATACGCCTATTAGTGAGAGGCGAGATGTCTATTTTCATAGAGACTTTGGACCATGGCATATGATTGGATACATTGCATATGCAGACGAGAGCTAGGGATGCCTATTTGGTAAGGCTTTAAGCCAGGGCAAGGTGGTTCGATTTGAACGAGACCCGAGTTTGGGATGTCAACGCATATTATGCATGGCCTCTATACGTTTTCTTCTATCTGTTTAAGCCTCAGCCACGAAAGGAAGATACGTGTGGCAAAGAGTCCTGAATGCGAGAGGATAACCATATGCCTATTTGGAAGGCTTTTTGGAGCCTTGGGCACATTATTTGCAGACTCGAGCCGGTAAGATGAATGTTGCCTCCATTTTGTAAGGAATGGAAGGCACAGACTGATTCTATGTTATTTCATTTTTCTTCTATTTTTGTATGGCCTGTGGCCATGGAAGAAATACATGATTAGCTATTGAGAACGCAGAACCGAGACAATCAAACATGACTATATATTTGCAAACACTTTCTTCTATTGGTAAGGCCTTTTGGCCAAGGAAGATATTTACGTATGGTTGGGTTATTCTGTGTTGTACTTTTTCTTCTATGTTGTAAGACTTTGGCAGGAAGATGAATATTTGCAGACACAGAGCCCTAATGCAGAGATGAAGGATAGTATGTAGAATTGGAGCTACCAGCAATAGGAAGTACTTCACGACAAGTTTATCATGCTTAGTATTCTTCTTATATTTTGGTTTTTAAACTCTATTGAAAAAAAACTCTCCAAGATGAATTTTGATAGAGTTATAGATTTGTAAAACACAGAGACACTCCTCAAATGTTAATATGTCCGTTTTAAGAGTTTTTCTAAACACTTTTAATGGAGAAACCATGCCCGAATGTGAAGAAGAGATACAGATGTTGACGAAGGAAAGATGTTTACTGAATGGATTAGAGTCTTCACACACTCAGGGTTCAGCATTATTTACAGGTTCTTATTTTCCATTTTGATGTAAGTTGTAAAATATTGACATTTGCATCAATTTTAAATGGATCGGTTCGTGATTACGAACCCGAAGATGTAGCCCCTAAATGGGTGAACTCTATTATCAAGATTGGTGTTGTTTTCCTTTTAGTATTCTAGGTTTCAGCTTATTTAATTCAGTTTGTAGATGAATCAATGAGACACTAAACAAATTACATAAAGTTATAAAATGGCACAAATAAGGGGTTTTTAAGCGGAAAATGAGTTTATAGAGTTTTTTGAGCACTTTTTCATTCTTCCTAGAATATTTCGCATCCAATTCTATTTAAGGAATTGAGATTTTCAGTATCCAATTTTAAAAATTGTTTGATTTATCGAAGGAGGTAAATCCGATTTACGGATCAATTTTAGTATCAGAGCAGGTAGATACAGGGCTTGATTCAGTGGTTGATTTACTTCAGTTTGGAGTTTTTAGATATCAGATTCTTGGTATTGTTCGTCTGTTTGATTTGACTATGCAGGATGGCTAGTGCAAAGAAAAATTGCAAGGTGTTCCAATTTGCTGGAAAAAGTCAAGCTTCTAACAGCCAAGGTTCTGAAACCACTACTCCTGTAGGATCAACACAGATAATGAACAAGCACATTGTCACTTGAAGGTGTGAGATGATGTTGAGAGAAAATCAGTTTTTATTTCTTGAGACACATTCAGATAAAATGCAAGGCATTGTCAGTGATGCACATCCAAGAGGAATCAGTTGCAGTCCTATTACTATCTTTACACAGAGGACAAATTAAGGTATGATTATGATCTGATTTCATATTGGTATTGACACAGTATTTTGGTCTGATAACCAGTTGTGTAGCCTTGATTTTTGGATGACTAATCATATTTTGGAAGCCTATAGAAACAAGTGAAAAGACCAGTTCCATTGTAAGATATGGAAATAACAAATAGGGCATTGTTTAGGAAATTGAACAGGTTTTTGCACTTTGAGTTTTGAGTTTGTAATTGGTTGAAGTTGGTATGTCTTCACAACTTTTTTAAGTGTTGTAGGAAGCAAACAAGGAGTTGTTTAAATCCCAACAGTGTGCCAACCATTTCTCAACAGGTGTGCACTTCACAGTTTCTTTAGAGGTATAAGTTATTTTCAAATGTAATTATGTATACACAAATTTTGGTTTAAATCCAGATAATCTTTGTGTGGGTTGCTTTGGAAGTAAGATATGCCTTGATTTGAAATTGTTTTTTAAAGCGTTTTGAAAATGAAAATGGATCATCTAACTCTTAGTGGATAGAGTTGATAAGATGAAACCACCTTCTATGCAGGTATTGGAAACCATGAAGAGGGAATAGCCCTTATTGATCAAATGGTTTAATTGGATAGTTTTATAAAGCATTACTGTAGTATTGATTAGTATGTTTTGATTCACTTGAAACACTATTTTAAGAAAAAATCTTAATTATTGGATCCAGGGAAGGAGTTTTTGATAAAGTTGTGTTTTGAAGAATGTTTGTGCTATCTCCTAAATTCAGTTTTTCGTTGTGATAAACTTTTTGGAAAAACTAACTCAATTTGGATGAGTGTGGAGGTATGAATCAGGGAGCAGTTAACAGTGAGGAAACTTTGAGATAGGTTTCAAATTTTGAGTTTTCTCCTCACGTTTATGATGTCTTACAGATACTTGCAGAGTTTGTGAGTTTGTAAGGAGGCTCTTATTTGTGCATATTGTGCATTAGTAACCTTAGGATGTATGGATTCATTGCACGTTTATATACGTGACAGATACATTTAAGTCCCACTGTATCTTGGGCAATGTTTGTACACATGTATGTTTTTATGCACGTCATGTAGATGTACTTTCAAAGACCCATAGATGGGCAACATTTGTAAATGCAAGTATACAGGTGTTGCAATCTGTTTACAAGTCCTGTAGGGGTATGCAAACATTTTGTTTTCCCTTGTGTGATGTTGATAACAAGAACACCTTATCCTTCATGTAGTGCAAGGGTTGAGAGAATATGCCGGATCCAATGACTATTTTAGGTAACATGTCATTTTGGCAGAAATGGGTAAAGAGTTTGTTTTACTCTCCATAATCAGGTTGCAGTTTCAGTTGGACATTGAACTTCTTGTAGAGAAGTTTTTGATGATGTCTTATTTTACTAAAGTAAACTTGGTGTTTTTCAAATAGAGTTTATTTTCATAACTTAACTTCATAACACCTTCATTGTGCTATATTCTAGTTTATGTACTTTGATGTGATGCAGAGAGCCGTTTAGCAGATTTAATTAGATTATTGAGACTTTTGGAGACCAAAAGCCTCTTTGTGGGGAGGTTTGATCCAGAGGATTTGTCATCCTTCATTGTTCTCAAGATCTCCCGAAACCAGTATAGTGGTGAAGAGCATTCCGAGAGCTTTCCAATGCACTTCAAACGGACCAAATTTGAGTTCGTATGTGAAAGTTATGGCCAGTCAAACCTAGCAAAATTGATGACATGGCAGCGAAATGGACCAATGTACCTTCGCCAAGTGGACCAATCAGGGTCTAACACGTGGCATTTCAAATTATTCAGATTGTGACATGTCGTTTTATTGGCAAATGAAGGAGATCCTATTTAATTGTCCAACTAATTCCAAGCTACATTGCTGAGTTCAAGACACTTGTACATGTCGAGTTCGAACTATGGTGAGCCCGAGTTAGAGTTATGCTAACTCAACAGCCAGCTCGAGTTGAGTCCAATGAGCTCATGCTCTTATCCACACGGGCATGCCAGCTCACCGAGCCATGCAAAACGACAAGTTAGACGTGGCCTAAGTGTCATGTCCCCTTCCAGTTGACATATGTCAGAGATTATGATTAGCCTATTATGCGACCCTCATAGGCTAATAGGATGGATAGAGGGTCTTGGTTGGATCTTGGCTTGGCTTCGTTCGTCAGATTTTTCCAGTTGGCTTTCGTTCGGGATCATTCGGACACCATTTGCCTGACCTGCTATTTTTAGCAGTATTGGTCACTCAGCGGAGCACCCCTACTATTTTTAGCAGTATGGGTTGGTCATGTGCGGAATCAATCACTGGTTCACCCGCTTCAGACGGTTCGTTCATCAGACAATTTATGAGGGAGATATTAATATTTTAATTGTCAAATTAAATATTAATTATCGGGACCTTATAATGTAAAGTTATAATATTATTAATATTATAACTTAAGTGATATTGTAAGGGGCCACTTTTAATTATAATTTATAATTAAAAGGGGGCGTTGAAGACTATGGGAATAATAAGAAAAAAAAAGAAGTTTGAATTATTAAAAAAAGAAGCCAAATTGGGAAAATCGCACTTGGGAAGAATACAAGTTTTTTTCATTGAGAAGGAAGGGCATTATGTTTTGAAATCAAAAATTTGCTAAGTCTTTTCTTCTGAGAACAGAGCCAAGGGTTTCAGTTTTCATCTAGCATTGGAGAACGAGCCATTTTCAGTGTTGCAATTCAGAGGCTGTGAAATACCAGCTGATTTATTGCTTTCAGAGAGATAGCTTCATTCAGAGGTTTTCACAGAGCTTTACCAGAGATTGCATCAATCAGAATTTTTAGCTTGGATTCATCCGGAAGAGTTTTTCTTATAGAGGCGCCTATCTCCTGAGGTTCTAGTACAGCAAACAGGGGCACACTTTAATTTGGTTGGCTGTTGTCATAGGGCTGTACTTCTGTACAGCAGGGCTGTACCTTCACAAAAAGGGCGCATTTATTCATCTAGGGCAAATCCCCTACTTCCAGGGTCATCTGCCACCACTCCTTGAGGCGCCTACAACTTGGGATCATTTCCTAAGCACCAGACGGAGGGAGAAATAGCTTGAGGACAGCGCTGTACAATTTTCATGAATTCTTCAGCTGGCTGCCATAACCAGGGTTTCACAAAAATTTATTACTTTTGATTTTATCAGATAGTTGTAATTGTCACAAAAGATCAATAAACCTATTGGCAATAATTAATATCCTAGATTCTATCATTTCCGGATTTGCAATATTTTATTTGAATTTATTCAGTAATTCCTCCTAGAATCGCCTCTTTCTTATATTTATGCAAAAACACAAAAAAACCAAAAACAAACAAAACTAGAAAAAAACAAGCAATTTTAGAGACAGTGAGACCAGGGGTTTCTACACTAAGCCACGAGTCACAAACTATATTAAGGCTATTTGAAGCCTTTTTCAACCAATTCACCGGCAAATTTGAGAAAAAATTCCCTACAAGGAAATACCGTCAAGATTTGGGGATCGAACCGGCGACCTTGTTTTAGTAAAAACCCTGAGACGTAGCCCCTAAATGGGTGAACTATGTTATCAAGATTGGTGTCGTTTTCCTTTCAGTATTTTGGGTTTCAGTTTATTTAATTCAATTTGCAAATGAATTAATGAAACACTAAACAAATTTCAGAAAGTTATAAAATGGCACAAATTAGCAGTTTTTAAGTAGGAAATGAGTATATAGAATTTTTTGAGCATTTTTTCATTCATTCCTAGAATATTCCATATCCAATTCTATTTAACTAAGGAATTGAGATTTTTCAGCATCCGATTTTAAAATTTTTTTGATTTATCTAAGAAGGTAAATCCGGTTTACGGATCAGCTAACAAATCCGATAATTTGGTATTTCAACTGGAACAGGGCATTAGAGTGGTATCGGAGCCAAAAATTCAGGCCAAGATTTTTCTACGGACTATCGTATAGGATTGATTCTATCATACTGCATACAACTACTAACCGTACTGTTTTCATCTACTATTCTATCTATTAGGAATTCTACATAGGGTTTGGGTAGTGCATGTTGCTAATTTGCCCTACTAGGGTGTTGCATGTGATCTACTTTGCCCTAGCTGATTTGTGGCAATCCTACCGAACGGGTTAGTTGTAAAAGAATCAATAAATCCATTGTTATGTATTGTCTAGATTATCTAGGCTAGGGTTTCATATCTAAATCAAAGTACTTTTACTATTGATATAATCAATTCTATTTGCACGCTTCTATTTCATTACAATAAAGACTTATGTAAGATTTGTTATCAGAATGGTGTTTCACTATCTAGTATTCAGCTGATATTCCATAATTAAATACAAAGTCAAATTTCAAAAAATCCCCAAAAGGGACATTACATCCGATACCACTTGTAATAAAATTAATATACCACTAAAGTAGAATAACAACAATAGATAACAATATGATTCAAATAAGAATAGAATAATGAAATAGATGACTAAGCTACTTCGAGGGAGCAACCTCCATGACCTAACAAAGAAAAGAATTTGCAATATGATGATCAAATACTAACCACTACCTCCTATATATAACATACGTTTACTATGGATACTCCCTAGGCCGACCCTACTACTAATATGAAGCTATAAAAATGATCTTGTGACTTAATTAAAGGCTATGCTAGCCACAAGTTTGCCACACATATTCCAATGTATGCTATAGTCTAAGGGCATAGCATCATAACACTCTACATTCAATCAACTATGTAATATGTAGTTAGTAAACCAAGTAAATTCCCAAAGGGAAGATGAAGATGTGAGGGAGGTCCATATAAATGTAGTAAGGGAGGTAAATTTAGGGTTAGCTTCAAGGTGGAAATCACATTTAAAACATCACTTGGCACACCCCAACAGCACAATGGTCACAAGCCTTCCATGCAAGCTCGTAAGGGGTTGTAAAATACAATTAAACCTAAAAACCAGTTAAGGGAGCTTTGTGATTCACAAAAGTCATCCTTATCTCCTTATGCCATTAAACACACGCATAGCCTTATCCTTACTACCTTCATACCTGCAAATGACATGGCTGTTGTCCTAATTCAAGGTTTTAGGACTCATGCATTATCATCATTTTCCTGTCCAATAGTTGAAATTTCATCATAATCTAAAATCATAAGAACATTAGAGATAGCGTTGAGTCATCATATGTACTTTATGTTGGTCAACACACATGGGAATCACCGTGACAGCCATCAAACAAGTATACGGTGTATCTATTATCATAATGCATCAAATCTGCTACAACAATTATAGGAGGGTTAAAAAATCCCTCAAACAGCTTAATCTAGCCTCCGAAAGGAATCTGCCAAGTTCTTTTGGCACTTAGAAGGGTCAAGAATGGTTTTCGTATGAAGTTTCCATGCTTTACACTAATTCCCCTTGCTTGTAAGTCTGTAATTGCCAGGACCAGTTCTGTTACAATTCTAGAACAGCTGCCAAATGTGTAATGGAGGATAATATCAAATCTGTACAAGGTTTCTAAGAATGTTGGCCTTCATTTTGGGCCCTAAAATCCTCAAAAACTTGTATAAATACATACTGCGAGTCCTTTCTATACATTTCTGTATAAATGCACTAATAAAGTCGATATCAATTGCAAAACGAAGACTAGACAAGTTGTTCTTCATTCTGGATCCCAGAGTTCTAAAAAAACATGTATAAATTTATACCGTAATTTTTAATTGTGACATTTATGTAGCGAACACAATTTCTGGTCTAAAAAATGCTCTAAAGAGCAAAAATATGTTGACAAAACAGGCTGCCCTGCATTATTTCTCTCTTTCCTCGAAGACCACTTCTCAAGTGGCCATAATTTTTTACTAACTACTTAGAATTGAACATATTTGTTCCATTCCATTTTCAAGAGCCCGCTCTTGGCAGTTAATAGTCCATACTTTGCATATGTATTAAGACAATTATGGCCCATCAAATTTGCCATACAAAATCTACCCAGCTCAAAATAAAAATGTGTTCCCCTCCATGACTCAACAAAGCTTATTAGCAACATTTATTTTCTAACAAGATACAAATTGCACGTCATTTGTTTTCTAGCAAGATACAAATTGCTTAAGATTAAAAGTGTTGTAATGAAACATGCACGTTTTTACCCAGAAAAATGTAATTGTTTGCAAGCAATCATAATTATGTATTTCTAGATTTGGATTTATCTGGTCATTTTTCTTACAAGGAAATTTTCTTTCAACCATTCATCTTTATTTGATTCTGTGTGTGTCCATGTTTTAGAATTAAAATTAATATTACACTATATATTGGGTGTTCTTTCATTGGCTTTTTTTTTTAAATTTATTTTACTATAAAGCAATTTATTGAATTGCATGCAAGTTGAAATAGATGGTTATAGAGGCACATAATTAATATTTAATTCACAAACCCTTGTTTTGCAGGTTTTGTTGCATGAGGGTGGAACACTTCTTGTGTGTGTCAATTCTGTTCGTGCACTGAATCATCCCACTTGGTCATGGACCCATGATTTAAGAAGAGTATCAGATAATTTTGTTGCATTGCTAACAAATGCATTGAAAAGTTTGACCTCTTCCAACAATGTTCAAGCATCATCATCATAGCCCATTGCATAGTGTTTTTTTTCTTCGTTATTGTATTTGATTTTTTGTATTTGTTAGCTGTAACAAATCATTCATCTCAAGGCCATTGACAAGTAGAATATAAAGTATTACAGTCACTTTTATGAACTCAACCTATAGCAATGAATTTTCTCCTTTTTGTGTCTTATTTGACTTTTTCTTAACACGCTGAAAACTGAAATCCAATTTTTTTATATTAAGGGGCTAGAGAACTCAAAAGGTTACATGTACAAGTTGACATGACTCAACAATTAAAATATACATTCAAATGAGAAAAGGTCACAATTTAAGTTTGTTTTTTGCACTAGGATAACATCCTAATTGTTTTGTAGATGCTTCTTTCAAGGTCTAGATGGCTAACTTGAGCAAGGAGACATGCACCCTTGCTTTTGTCAGTTTGCGGTGACAAACTCTTCCCATTTCTAGATAGGGTATTTCATCGTAGAGACTAAGTGTAACATTAAAGTCTTTTATGCAATAGCATCCCTTTCTTCTTTTGATAATGTCTATGAATCACATGAAAAAAATAATCAATTTAACTACATGCATTGTTCCCTTACAAATTAACGTTCCTATCATTAATGTTTAAGTTCATATTCAATCCTCATAGGCTCAAATCAAATTGAGGCCTTTACGAGTTTAGATGGGTAAGTGTGAAGCATTGCACCTTTTGAATGTAATTTCTCCTTGATGGCTTAGCTACGCATCTTGCAAGGTTGTAACATCTAGTCTCAAATGAATACCATGTTATAGATGAAAGAAGGCTACATTGAGCAATGTTCAATATTCATAATCATAATGAAATACTCGTTATGATCTACAACCCCACATTAATTTACTCGATTGAATGTTTAATAACCATGCTCAATACAACTTGAACAATAAATGTTTTGAAGGTTCTAATTTCTTATACTTAGCATATGATTGTATATAACACTAATAGTTTTAGGTGAGAGAACAAACCCAACCCAGGTAACACCCTAACACCTTTCACAGTTTAAAATGAGTTATTCTATTGTTTAAAGTTTTATATTACAACCAAGACTTCCATCGTGGATTAGTCAACCACATGTCCATTTGCCTATGGCACAATAAATTATTTTTCTTGTTTTAAAAACTGATTTAAATATCTAATATTCGTATTGCCTTTGATATTTTTTGATAACTTGAGAGTCTTTATTATGCCCCTAGTACAATATCTAAGTTGTATATATTAATCTTACAAGCACGTATCCAATAATTATATAAAGCCCTCTCAGTTTTCAATTATAACTAGTCATGTTTAGAAACATATTACACAACCAAAAGTATGTTCTAAAATGCAAGTTTCACAACCACACATAGTTTTGTATTCCATAAAGAATAGGGATTTTACAAGTTTGTTAACATTACTTGCCCAGAGTAACTCTCTATAGGGAAACTATGCACTATAAAATACTAGTCTAATTTGCATTCATATATTCAAGTAATGTTCTATTTTGATGAGATTGTATAGGTTTCAAGACTAAAAACCTTTATCATTGTAATGAAATTACTACATCGCAAAATAAATATCATAGTAATATATAGAAATATAACAAATTGCATGGGCAAAATAACAATATTCACTAGCAGATACAAGAATATCCACACAACATAGGTGAAATGAGAGCAGAATAATTGAATATAGGAGTCACTTGAAGGGGGGAAACTTCTAAAGTCCTTATAAGAAGAGAATAGCAAATATATGATGTTAATATCCTAACAATAACTCCTATATATGCCTTAATTAGGTTTTGGGAAATCCATAAACCCAAATAGGCCGATTATACCTACCAGTATGCAACCTAGAGATTTACAAATGATTAAGTCAAAGGTTATGTGTGCTAAAAGTTGGTGACACATCTATTAATACAAGCCATATGTTAAGGGTGTAGCATTCCCCTTGCACCCCCTTGCTCTACACCCCCCTTTTAAACCAACGTTTTCCACAATGTTGGCCAATGATGGATTCTTTTTTATGAAAGCTCCATCTTACCATGTCACATCTTTGGGCAAGTTATTCCACTTGACAAGATACTCTTTGATTACCTTCGTTAAGGGCATCTGAGTGTGTGTGTCTCAAGAATCCTTTTAGGTTCCAAAATGATTTTCCCCTCCTTATCAAGCTCTAGCAACTTTCTCTAGGCTTGAATCTTCTGACCAATGACTTTATTTTTTAAGCATGACACATGAAAGACAATTGTATTTTCACTCATTGGAGTTTTCCAATTTGTAGTCCACACCCATTTTTTTGCAATATCTCGTAAGGACCATAATACTCGAGTGACAATTTGTTATCCTTTTCTTGTTACTTCATTCTATGGTTGCAACCCAAGAAAAATGTAATCACCTACTTCAAAATGTCTCACTCTAGTGTTTATCTACGTCTTGTTTCATTTCTTGTGTGTGTTGTGACTAAGTTGTCCCTAAGACTCAAAAGTACCTCATGTTGGTGATGAACATGCTCATCAATTGTTTGAACTCGTGGTCTCACTTTAAATAATGAGGTGATGGGTGGAAGATAAACATAAAATGCCATGAATGGGGACATCATGGAAGAAGTATGGAAAGAAGTGTTATGTAACCATTATGCTAGTGGCAATTAGTTAACCAATTGTGCCTACTACTTAGAAACAAAACAACGAAGATGAATTTACATACACTTGTTGATTATATCTATTTTCATGAAGAGCTATGAGGTAGTTGAGTACCCAAACAAGAGAATAGACCAATCAAAAAATTACTAGTAAATATGGGGTCATGATCACTTACGATACTCTTTGGGGCCCCTTGTAACTCTTGAATTCTATCCATAAATGTTGTTATAATTGTGTTGGTGACAAAAGGATGTGACGACAAAAAAATGGGCATACTTTATGAGTTGGTCATGATGACATGTTTCTCTTCTAAATTTCACTACTAAATTTTGTATGTATAGCACCTCGAACTGGGTCAAGTTAGTGTTGACCTTTCATTTAAGTTTTTTTCAAGTTTTGTATTTGTTTGTGGCAACAAATGTGAAGTGGATTGAGTGCAAATCCGACGCAATATGGTAGCACAAATTGTGTTGTGTTGCACCAACAAATCTTTGATTTGAATTTTTTTTTGTTGAAGTAAATTAGGGTTTTGTTTTCATTTATTTTTATGTGGCTTTCTTTCTCATAACACATTGCAAACATAGGAGATGAGACATAGTAAAAACTAATGAGATGGGTAGAGAGAAAGATATGGACAAAAATGGGTCAGTTATTGCTTCATTCATTATGCAATCATTAGGGATTTGTTTACATTTTTAGGGTTATTCATTATGCAATATTTTAAATAGTTTAAGGTTGTGTCATTAGCAGTCTACAATGAATGTAGGGGTTATACAAACATTCTACTTCCCTTTGTTCTTTTGCACTAGGGTCGAGGGTTTTTTCCTCGAAAATTTTGAATTATTACTAGGTTTTATGGCTTTTGCTTTGGAATTTCTAGGGTTTAGAACACTTGATTTGGAATTTCTGAATTACATACATACTTCTATACATGGAAGCAATTGTTGGAAATGTCGTTATAAGTTGACAAAAACTATGTCAAGGAGCCTTGAGTAAATATGCATTAGTTTTGTATCTTCTTTCAGCCATCATCCTTTAAGGAAAACCACTAAATAAACTTGCAAAATCCTAGAAAGAACCCTATAAATCCTTAAAACCCCTCTAAACCCCCTAGGAAGAAAATGTAAAAAAAAAAAAATTAAAAAATCTTGGAAAACCATAGGAAGAAAATCGTAAAAAAAATCCTAAAAACTTGTAAAATCCTTGGAGTTTGTGTGAGTTATGTGTGGGCATGGGTACATGTGCCAATGGAGGGACTACTTGAGATGTGATGTATAGACTAAGATACATCGAAAGCTAAGCATTGAGGGATGAGCTTGGATCGTAAATGGGATAAAAATTAGACTTAATAAATTTGGCAATATACTTCTATGCAAGATACATTTTATTAAAAGATAGGTAATTTGTGGCACACTTTTGCATTGATAGTTGGCCCTCGCCAAAATATTTTTTTACCCATAAAAAGTCGGTGGCATCCTCAATGCTAACAAAGTTATGCATGACAACTTGAGCCTCCACCCCCATGGTAAGTCTATGCCTGTCATGATACAAGTTGGTTGTGATTGATATCTAGACATGTTCTAGAGAAATATCAGTTTTCTGTAATTTTAAAGTTTTTTGATCTAGCACCTTTGAAGTTGATCCAACTTCACCACTACATCTGTAAGGTTTCAAAAACTTATCTTTGACCTTCACTTTACCAAAATGAAGTCCAAATGGCAAATTCAACACATTTACTGTTTTCAATTTGTTGTTTTTAGTGTAAATGACAAAACAAAATTTTAGGGATTAAATTTTGTTAAATAATTTAATTTAATTTAATTTCCTTGTTTATTCCTTATTAAAAATTATATATCAAGTATCTTACGAAAAAACATATATATATATATATATATATATATAAACAATAATATAATATATATAAATAATAAATAAATACAAATAATTATCATATATGTATATATAATTGAAAAAAATTACCAATTTCCATTGCAATCATGGTGCCACATTACAATGCATGTGAGGCACAAAGAAAGTGCAACTACAACACAAAAAAGGTCTAGTTACGTTAACTTTGCGCCACAAAAATCAATGTGATTTCCTCAAATATTAGGTGCAAAAAAATTGAAAAAAGAAAAGATTTTCAGTGCAAGTCAGAACCAATAGGAGGCACACATCACACTAAATGTAGTAGTGTTTGGCAATCTTGTAATGAAACCCATGGAGACCTCTGATACATAAATGTTGAAAATCCTAAAGTCGTAATCGTTTCACCTTTATTTTGTTGACACACCAAACATTCTGTGACAATTTTTTGTATATCACCTTTTGGTCCCAAAAAATCCACGATTCATTGTACAATGTCTTTATGAAACTTAAATGACCCTCACTGAAGAAGCATGGAGCTATTCAAGAACCTTATGCTTAATATTTAAATTTGCACATAGGTATAGGTTGTCGTTGTACCAAATGGTGTCCCCTTTCTAAAGAAATTTATTTGAAATGCTTGGATCTTGTTGAAGTTGTTGAATAAAATTATGAATATCTATGTCTTGTCATTCAAATTAATTTGTCTACAATATGGACATGGAACACTAGAGTTTTGTTTGTTCATCCCTTCTAGAGAGTGCATACACCATTTATGCACCACTACATTCTCCTTCCCTTTCTTATAGATGATTCGAAATTCACACCTGAACATTTTCATTATTCACTTTTGTTGCTCTTATGATGATAACCTTTCTTAGAAGTAGTATTTTAGACTGCCAATATTTGCCTTCACATTAAAATGATTTCCCATTAAATAAGGTATTCACTAGATGACCACATGAATATCCAACATTTCCTTCTCATAAATGGGCGTCAGAAAATTCTTACCTTTGAATTGGCAACTTTCAAATGCAATGGATCTGCCATGATGCATAAGGACTGCACCCATCCCATACCTTGATGCTTCACATTCTACAATGAATGTTTTAGAAAAGTCATGAATAGCTATAACAAGAATGGTGTAGATGGCCTCCTTAAGTTTCTCTAATGCCTTGGTTGTTGCCTCATTCCACTACGAGTGGTGTTGTTGTGCTACCATATTTTTTCACACACTTTTGATAGTATCTCGTAAGTCCTAAGAATCTTTGAAATCTTTCGAGGGTTCTAAGAACTTACCTCTCTACCATGGCCATGCTCTTATGAGGATCCACTTTGACTCCATAAGAGACAATGTGGCCCAAATATTCTACCTCTTTGACCCCAAAAAAACACATAAGGCTTTCCTCAAAGATAATGTTGTTTGATCATTTGTAAAACTTGATCCACATGGTGTGGATGGTTCTCCCATGTTTGGTTTAGATCAATATGTCATCAAAGAACACCAAAACAAACTTCCACATAATTGGCTTAAAGATGGAATTCATCAAACTCTGAAATGTAGGGCATTCTTGAATTATGGAATTTTTGGTGATGCCTTGTTTTTACATTATCATGAAACCCCTCTAAATCCTTGGTGTAGAGGAAACCCCTAATTTCCTCGTAGATAATTTTTTTATTATCTTAACCCTTAATAGAATGTGATCAAATCCACCACAATCTAAACTAGATCTGGAAAATAACATTTGTATGAAAAGAGCATATTTACTCAAATATATTGCTTTTCACCCACCGCCCGCGCCCCCCCCCCCCCCCTCCCCCCCCGCCGCGTCCTCCCTCGACCCCCTTACTTCCCTAAATGTGCTACTGTTAGAATTGAATCGCCAATATCACTTCTAACTATTTTTTTATGCTAAAATCCTTGGTGCATACAAAAACCCTAAATTTTCCCTTAGATAAAAAGCTTTTGGTCTTGATTTTCAAACAGAACATGATCAAGTCCATCGTGAACTAAACTATATATAGAAAAAACTTGTAGGAAAAGAGAACAATTTTACTTGAACAACTTTATTTTTTCTCCCCTATACTACCTCAAATGCAGTGCATAATTTTATAGAATCGAAACTTTGTTACCACTTGTAATGAAATTGCTATATCACAAAAGTAGAATAATAATAATAATAATAATAGATTGCGATTTAAAATATTGTGTATGCTGAATAACAACATTCATTCACAGATAAGAGTAGATCCACACAATATAAGGCAAATGAGAGCTTAATACTTGAATATATAACTGAGCCATTTCAAGTGGGAAACCTCCCAAGTCCTTTTAATAAGAAGAGAATATCGAATATATCATGATTAATATCGTAACATTGCTTACTATATATACCTTAATTAGGCAATGGGAAATCGATAAACCAAAAAAATGCTGACTATTCCTACCAATATGTAACCTAGATATTAACAAATGATTGAGTCAAAGGTTATGCATGCCACAGGATGGGCACATATATCTAAATACACATCATAGGTTAAGGGTGTAACAATCATTTACGACATAACAATTTTGATTTTTTCCATTTTTTATTTTAAAGAATTCCAAAACACAAGTGTTGCAAAAAACCACATAACATGTTCCAAACTCTTCAATTGTAATGAAGGCTTTAATTCCAAAAGAGAATCAACATATAATTCAATACAAGTATCTACCGACTTAAAATAAATATAACTATTGGACTATAGGATCCCAATGCTTTGAAACTCTTGCTCACATAACACAAATGTGTTTAAATTATGGTACTATAAAACTAGAATAAACTCCAAGCATTCCTAATGTACAAGAAGTTACCTTGCATACAATTAACATACATGAGATCTTAAGTTGACAAAACCAATTTTGTAGTAAATACTTTTCCAACAATGACTGTGGTAAACCATTAAAGGGTATCATAATTATTATTATGCTTTTCTAATGAACACATTTCATATTTGTATCAAATAAGTCATGAGCACATTTCATATTTGTATTAAATAAGTCACGCATTTATGATGCAACCATATAGTTCTCTCACAATAATCTCAACCACATCAATTTCTCAAAGTACTAGCGCATAATATAATGCCATGCAACACTATATTAATGCATGAATATCAACATTTTACATTCATTACCAAGTTTTGTCCCAATCCATTACATATGGATCAAGAACAAAAAACAAAAAATGTTTATTTCCTTAATTTGTTTCAAGTCTCAAGCTACATTCATGTAATGGTTACAACAACCAATATCTCTACCACCACTTTGTTTGCTCAAATATATCGAACTATGATTATGCAAATATGAAGTTCAAAACAAAAAGTACAATTGAAAGAGCATAATTACAGGTAATTAGAAAATGTCTATGATAAAGAGTTAATGCAATATTGCAATGTTGAACTCATAAAATGAATAACTCCGATGATTATTCGGGGCCTGAGATGTGGGATGGTGTTTAAATATTTGAGAAAACCCAAGAAATATCCTTAGATCCAATCCAGTAAACATGAAACACATTGCAAGATAATAAAATATGAAAAAAATATGTATTTCTTAGGAAATAATTGCAAACATGTATTACAATATACACAAATATGAGGTGTATATATAATAATAGCAAGAGCTAGCTCCCTTTTTCCTATTGGTGACAACATAGGCACATGTGATTGGACTTGAAGGTGACACACTAATAGATAACATTAAATCCGTGATTATCTTTATTCTCAGTTTAAATATGTTCACTAAACTAACTAGGCTTAATATAAAACCTAACCAACCTAAGTTAACTTAACAAAAATGTGTATTAAATATTTCACCAACACCCCCCGTTAAGTCCAACTTAGGGAGGAAAAAACAAATAAGGCTTCGAATCCTCTAAAATGGGTCTTGACAATTAGGCCTAATTAGATATCCATGTAAATCTACGCAACAAAGGAAGGACTCAAAATGAAATCCCCTCAAGGACAACTTCATGCACCCTAATTTTTTATCACAACTGAAGATAGCAAGGCAATATCAAAGGATTAGTGAAAATGCCAACAACTTGTGCCTTTGTAGGCATATACCCCAAGCCAAGGACACCTTGAATGAGCTTGTGAATGAAGTGGATGTTGATCATAATGTGTTTTACTCACTGAGCCTCCACTGGGTTGCAAGAAATGTGTATGGCACTCTAGTTGTCACACTAAAGAGTAGTGGGTTGAGTTTGCGAAAATACAAACTCTATTTGTAACTGATGAAGACCTATAGCCTCGTAGTTGGGTATAAAAACACCTCATTAGTCTGATTATGTGGATGATAATGCATTAGTTGATTGCTTCTTGCAAGACCAAACAACTAGATATGAACCAAGGCGATAGATAAAGCCAAAAGTGAGTTTCTAATCATCAATGTCACCAATCCAATCTGAGTCGGTGAGACCCACAAGTTGAGAAGACCCTAATGTGTATTTAGACCAATGTGCAAAATGCCCTAAATGTACCTCAAAATATTTTTGATGACCTTCAAGTGTAATGAAAACACAAACTTGCTCAGACAAATTATCAATAGGGATAAACTCAGAAATTGCATGAAAGCAAACTTCCCTATTGATTCTCATTGAATGAATAAAATGTTTACATAAGAGTTTCAATAAATCTCAACTTGAAATTGGAGTTGAAATGCAATATTAAAAAAGATAAATAAATCAAAAACTACCTAAGTCACCTAAAGCTAACAGATCCATGCAATTTTAGAAAATTGTTATTTTTAGTAACTTCTATCTTTTATTGATTTTTAACCGCTATTTTTAGAAGTTTTGCATGTAAATTTAGATGGGCTTAAAAATATCCGCATATCTTCTAAACACTAAAATTAACCTAATGGATGAATTTCAACTGAAGTTCACATTCAAGTACAAAGATATATTATTTTTAAAATTAGAAAAATCTTTAAAAAAAATACTTAAATATATTTTTGGACCCTCAAATGGTCACATATAGCCTGTGATTTTTTTTAAAACTATCCCTAATCAAATAGGCCAGGTTATGGTTGAATTGAGCTTTCTGAGGTGGTTGTTTTGACACGAACGAGAGCTCAAACAGAGTTACAGATCAAAAGTTATGGCCTTCGGAAGTTTAGACTCCGCATCCCAGATGATGAAAACATAGACTTGCTAAGACAAATTATCAATAAGTATAAACTCAAAAATTGTATGAAAAAAACTTCTCTATCAATTCTCATTAAATGAATAAAATATTTACATAAGAGTCTTTAAATAAATCTCAACTCAAAATTGGAGTTAACATGCAATATTTAAAAAGTTAAATAAATCAAAAGCTACCTAAATCACCTAAAGCTAACTGACCCATGCAATTTTTATAAAATTGCTATTTTTATTGACTTCCATCTTCTAGTGATTTTTCAACCACAATTTTTAAAAGTTTTGCATGCAAGTTTGGATGTGCCTAAAAATATTTGTTAAGAATGGTAAAAACATTTCAAAAAGCCAAGATCTGAAGAGTTAGCAATAATAACATCACACATGAAGTTGCAAACAAATGAGATGTAAAATAAGGCAAGTCAAATGATTATTCAAAATGAGATGATAGTACAATAAGAAGCCCTTGTATAAGAAGGCAAGGCAAAACAAAGAACTAGTCTAACTAAGCAATGTGGGATAAATCCTTGCATATGACAAACTAGGAAAAAGATGAAATACATAGCTAATAGACTAGCAAACATAATAAATACACACTCTAACACCTCCCCCCCTCAAGTGAAGCTAGGAGCTAACAATAGCCAAAAAATAAATAGTGGCATATCCACAGTATGAGTCCTAGAAACTAGGTCTAATAAGATATGCATGTACAATATGTATCCATGAAATGAAGAAGGAAGATGTCCTCACAAATGCCCCCCAAGGACAACTTATGAAACCCCAAGCTTGTCATGCAACTCAAGGAAACAAGGTGATGCAAAAGGCTTCATGAAAATGTTTGCAACCTACTGCTGAGTCAGAATATACTCCAAGCTAAGAACTCCATCCTAAATGTACTGATGAATGAAGTGTATATATACCTCAATGTTCTTGGTCCACTAGTGTTCAACTGGGTTGAGAGATATGTGAATTGAACTCTAATTGTCACACCAAAGTATAGTAGGTGAATCTTGCATGAAGCCAAAATCTATCAATAACTAATGAAACCAAAAAACCTGTTGACTCACTGTAACTTTTGCCCTATACTCAGCCTTTGTAGATGAAAGTGCAATAGTATGTTGCTTCTTGCATAACCAAGTAATAGGTGAAGAACTAAGATAAAACATGTAACCATAAGTGGAACGTTTGTCATCAAGAGAAACTACCCAATCTAAATCATTGTATCCAACTGAGTAGAACCCCTAGTGTAGTGTAATCCAAAATAAGTAGTGCATCATAGATATCATAAAATCCTCTTGACAATGTGTCAATGATTGTCATGAGGGGCATGTGAAAACCTAGATACAAGCCCAACTGCAAATGAAATGTCAAGGTGAGTATGGGTCAAATTTATAAGAATCCCAACCATCTACCTATATAATGTAGGGTCAAAAAGTGTAGTACAAGTGGCAGCGAGAGTCACTCTAGATTGAAAAGGAGAAGGACTTGGCTTGCAATCAACCATGCCAAAATACTAAAGAAGATCAAGGGTGTACTTCTGCTGACTCAAATAAATCCATGTATCTGACTGTGAAATTTGTAAACCAAAGAAGTGTAAAAAACTAAGATCTATCATATTGAATTATGCTAAAAGTGCCTTCTAAATATCTTGAATCTGAGATGAGGAGCTATTTGTGATAAGCAAATTGTCAACATATAAAACTAGTATAACAATGTCCTCCCCAATATGCTAAATATACACTATGAGATTGGAGTGGTAGTGAACAAAGCCAATGGAGAGAAGAAAAGAATCCATCTTCTCATACCAAGCTTGAGGGGCCTATTTGAGACTATAAAGAGACCTCCTAAGTTAACAAACAAGAGAAGAATCATGAACAAACCCAACAAATTTCTCTATATAGATTTTCTCGTGCAAATCCTCATGTAAGAAGGCAATCTTCACATCTATTTGATATACTAGCCAACCCTATGATGCAATAAGAGAAATTACAAGGTGAATAAAATCCATCTTGGCAATGGCCGCAAAAGTCTTAGAGTAGTCAATACCTTCAACCTATGAGAACCCATTTGCAAAAATACGTCTCTTATACTTATCAATGGACCCATCAACTGCATACTTGGTGCGATAAATCCACTTTCACCTAACCAACTTTATTCCCTTAGAAAGAGTGACCAAATCCCAAGTGTGATTCTTCATCAAAGAAGAATGCTCATCTATCATCACATCATCCCACTCCTATATCCCATGAGCCTGTGAAAAAGATTATGGATCCCTAGAGAATACCTGACACAAAAGTCCAGTACCTGTAGAATGTGCATGATGATATCAAGTGGATGTAAGATCCTATATAAAAAGTGTTACCTTAGAAATTGTAGTACGAGCCCACCTAGGCATAGTGGCAACATCAATGTGAATAGGATCCTCAACCTCTATAACCTCCTCAAAAATCTCTTGAATTGGCTCCTCAAAGAATGAATCCTCAAGAAGAGATGATGAATCGTAAAAAGAAGAATAAAAATATGAAGATTCATGATATGTGTGTGAACACAGAATACATAGAGGAGAAGTTAGTCTTGTGTTAGTCTAATAAAATAAATCAAAATGACACACTAAAATTCTAACACCTCTAGCTTAGACACGAGGGAGAGCATAGGTAACGAGTATGCACGTGAAAATACAATGAAAACATAAAATAGATCACTCTTTTACCTTGGAGATTCAAATGGTTTTTTGAAGTGGCTTGCTTGGTTTTCACACAAAAAGTCTTTGACAGTAAAATTTTATTTGTTCCTTATCTCTTTGGCACCTTGGCTTGGCTTCTTGGTTTATGATTTGGACATGGTAACATTACTTGCAAGGCTTGTCTCTCTTCAAATTAGCATTATAACACTACACTATTAAAGCTTTGGAGACATTTATACATAATAACTTTACACCAAAATAGCTTAGAAATCAATAGGCATGGCCCTATATTTATAACCTCAAAAGTTAACTCTCACCTAAGGTGAGTTAATGTTGAGTTTAAACATGGAATGGGTTCATACTATCCCTACATGAGTTGACACTAACTCCAGTTGAGTTAAAAGTTGTTATGTAATTATGATTTCCAATTACTAGGCATGGCTCTCAAATTAGATATTTTGGAAGAGCTTGATAACTCATAAAGGCAATGATGAAAAGGCTTGATATTTTGATTTTTGAAATTTCTATTTTTAGATATTCATTAATTGCAAATGGATAATTCAACTAAGTATTTAATTTTGTTTAATTAGATGATTGATTTTGATTATCATTTTTACTCTTTTAAGATTTGCTCAAGTGTTCCACTTAATGGGTTCATAGGCCTAAATGATAGTTGTTATGTCGTAACGTGATTGAGGGGTGAATTTGTGAGAGGTTATTGTTGCATACGAACTGGGATCCCAAATAAGGATGCCTCAACACAATTTTGGGTATTGATGAATTATGCATGGATAAAATTAGGATGTTTAGTGATTTTTAGACTTAATTTGCAATGGTTGCTAGGAATTAGTCTGAAGTCTGGTCAGAAGCTAGTTGTGGCCAAAATTTGGTGTCTATAGTTTGTCTCTATTTGGAAAGACATTACAAGCTATAAATACAGTAACATCTTTTCAAAGAATGAAATGATCGTTAAGAAGGAAAGAAGATAATGATTGAATAAGAATCTCTAAACAATGTTTGGGAAGCCTATAATGATGCCCCGTCAAGGGAGTGGCTGACACATATGATTGATGGACGATCCCTCGAAAAGAAGTAAGAAAAACAGTGAAACTAATCCATGGATAAGATTAATCCAAGCAAGATAATGCTTGCACACATTGAATTAAAAAGTATTGATTTTCTAAAGGTGGTTATAATCAATAACAAAGGTTGAGACACTGATTTGACCAAAGGTAGTTATAATCAATGGCACAGGCACATACCCCCGTAGGGCAAATGAGTTGAAATAATGATTTGTCCACAGATAGTTATAATCATTAAAATGACCTAGATTAAATAATTGTGTTTGGTTGTGCCCCAGTAGAGCAGATTGGCAAGCATAACTCAAGGATATAACCTGCTACATAGTTTAAATATGAGTGGGTGCAAACATAAATGTGATAGTCTAATTATTGAAGAAACCAAAAACAACCAGGGATATAAGGATGCACAAAGTGATGAAAGAGATGATTGGAAGAATAAAGGTGGCCGATCTGACCTGAGATACATCATGTATACAAGCATTACCTACATAGTCTAAATAGACTTTAGGCCAATGTAGTTCACCCAAATACAAGAGAAAATGGAATGAGGAATAGAATAGAAGAATACAAATTGATCAATGTGAATGATTTGATTGTACCTACCAATGTGGAGATGTTCATCCTTATTAGCATGATTATAACCAAAATGATCAATAGTTTGAATTGATTAAGGAGGGTGGGAGGATTTACCAAGGTGACCAAGGAGAAGTTTATGCGGTACCATTGCTTGTAAGATTTTTCAAGCTAATTTTTGTTGTAACATGTGATGGTATACATCATGATATAAAACACCATGATGACCTAGTCCTAATGTGCACAAGGACTAACTCTCGATCCAATAAATAATTGAAAATAATACACCAATGATAAAAACAATGATGATAATGTTGACATATGAATAAGGATAGACTCAAGAATAATGTACAAGGAATCACCCAATGAACACATATATGCTAAGTCGAGGCAAAACAAAGAAAGAAAATAAACAGGAAAATAAGCAAAAAAATGAACTAAGTAAATAAACACATAGAAAACTTGAAAGTAAAAGCAACATAAATTATCTTGTCATCAACAAAGTCAATACCTACGCACAAAGAATTAATGGAATGATAAATAGGTGATGCCCCCAATCAAGGATATATGCAAAGGGAAGGTCAAACCCCCAATGATATTGGAATGGATTAGAACTAGCAATGGATTTGCCCCAATAGGGTAGACCGAGGATGACTGACTAGGTTTAAACTAGATAGATGTTTTTGGGTTTCTGAGGCTTTATATCTCTCTAAGAGATGGTAGGCTAATTTTATAATTTTTAAGATTTTGAAATATTTTTGAATGTTATTGGAATTTTTGGGTATCTTAACTCATTAGAGATTGACAAAATGGTGAGAGTGTTGGTTTAAGGGAGACTAAGTTGGCCTCAACGTGAATCGAGCGCTACCTACATAGTCTCATTAAAACCTCAAGCTATTGTAGTTTCACCTACACAAAAGACAGTGAGATTCGACTAGGTAGCAACAAATTCATTAATTTAGCTTATGACAAGGCAAATGATAATAGTAACGGTGAGGTGATGCATAAATGCATGGTAAATGTGTTGTTCCTAATTTTCACATACGCAATTATGATTAGGAAATAACTATTGTCACTTGGATATGAAACCTTTGAGGATTTTTTTATCTCTCCTCATCCAAGTGGCATAATGGAGACATCTCTCTTGCTGTGGGTGATAATTTGTTGAGATGAATCTCTAGAAGGGCTAGTTCCCTTTATGCATTCTTTGAAGTACTTTACTACCTATCAACTTTGGGATGAAAATGGGGTAAGAAACACTAAAAAATACAAGGTGATGCACCAAAATTAAGTCTCTCCTATTGACTAAATTTCTACTACTTGAAGCTAAACAAGATTTCCTTCACTCAAAGCTCACAACTCAAGCTGAATTGCCACATCGGTATTTCATAAGCTAGGTTCAGTAGGTGCTTGAATGTTTAGGATGGTAATGGATGATTCCTTTTAGGAACACAATCATACACCACTTCTATAACACCTATACACTTAAAATAAAACACTAGTAAAGCCCTGTAACAATCACTCTTCTGCACATTGGAGAATAATCAAGAGTAACATGCTAGAAAAGAATAACTTATACTAGACAAGACCAACAAGATTGCAATCAATACTCAATAGTACAACATGTGAGTTTCAATATCACTTTTTTATTTCTTCAAGAGTCCTTCAAGTACAAATTTGGCTAGAGTTTCCCCATTAACCAATGGAGGCTCCTTAAAAGGGCCAAAAGAATACATATTTATAGATTTTGAGAGAGAGGCAAAGTAAAGAAATTCTAATGGTCACTTGTACATGTGTAAACTTGAGAAAAGAAGTTAAAAATTCATGGATAATAGATATTAAATGAGCCATGCAATTTTAGGAAGTCCAATTGCCCATACAAGCCATGAAAATTGTGAAAAGTGGCATAAAACTCTCAATCCTAGCAAAACAAATTGTCTTCATAATTTGTATTTATTTGAACATTACACCACTAACTAGGTATAGGTCTGATGATTGGGATGAGATGGAAGGCCTTTAGTAATTAAATTCCATGCATTGGTTTTGGTTCTACTCATTTGGAAACTTATGAAAATAATTAATCATTGCCTACAACTTTAAAAACTCCCTTTTTTGCTACCCTTCACATTTGTCTTCAAAAATAACTTAAATTTCCCATGAAAATCCATGAGAGGGAGTGAAAGAAACCTATAAATATTATACATAGCCTTAGACCTCTCAACTTCACCTTAAAAAGACATCTAATTGAGGTTTCCACACTTTCACACTTGTGTTCACCATGCCAGTTTTGACTGGCTGAAAGGAGAGATCTATTTAGGAAAATTATAAGCTTTTTCATAAATAAAATTATCATAGGTAGTTATAATAGGTCCTTATCTTTCCTCCAAACTTGATTGCATCTCCTCAAACCTCATAGAACCTACAAAACATAGAAAATGGTGAGAAAAACACTATTTTTCATGTTGTCCATACATTTACATATATCTCATTCAAATGCGTGAGATCCTAATTGATTACTTTCCATGATCAAATAGGTTTAATTTCCAAACTATTCCATTAGGGTGGCTCTCCAAGCTCATTTTCCTCATTGGGTCATAACCAGGGTTTTAGTAGGGTTTTAGGCAGTTTTAGGTCTTAAGCTTTGATCATAAAACTTAAAAATTGAACCTAACTCCAAATACCACAAAATTTATTAAAATTTACCCTAATAACTTACCTCAATCCCTATGGTTCCCATGCATAACTTTATAAAATATTTGAATGCTTGGAAACACCCATTGAGGATGTTTTCCTCTCATTTTGCATGCTTGGACTATGTCAAGGCTAGAAATTTCTCTCTTGTAGGTATATTTTCACTTCAAAATCTCAAAAATTTCTATTTACACTTTATAATCATGTTTCAATCAACCATATATCTTTACAATAGTTAGTCATAGAGGTAGACCTCAAAATGTTTCTAGGTCTCTTGAAGGCTTAGTGGGCTTAGCATGCCCTCAACAAGTTTGGATGATCTAGCATGATTAGTATGTATTATTAAACATTTTAAAACTTCATTCATACTTAAAAATCCATAACATAACCTCTCTAACACTCATTTCATCACTATTCCTCTCTTTTGCCAACTTGGCCTAGTGGAACCCTGCCAAATTAGATTGTATGCATGCACAATCAGGTTACTTTGAGGGGTTGGAGCCTGTTTGAATGTTCCTAATCATCCTTAAACCTTAAATATAAATCACGCAATTTTAATTGAATATCAAAAGGTCTCATCTTAGGTCATTCATTCATTTTTCCATCTTTTACTTTGTAGACCAAAGTTCTGATTTTCATGAGTGGTTGATATCTGAGACAAAACAAAGAGATATATCCCTTATCCTCATGGAAAAATGAAAGTTTTTGGAGTTTTATAAGGTCATAATTAGGCTCTATACAAAATTTAAAGGTCATACTCCCTCATTTAGGTAACTAACCAACTCAACTTGTCTAAAAAGGGGCTAAAAAACCCTATTTTCTTGAATTTTTGTCCAAATCCACCTATGGATGACCTCTCCTCACCAATTCCATTATCCTATTATATTTATAAATTATCCCCACCTTAAAATTTTTCTCATGGATCTTTTTAAACCATCCAAAACCTTTCTCCTTAGTGGATTATTTATGCTTACCCTTTGAACCAAGGGTTTCCTAGCTTGCTTGTATGGATTGTAGTCTAATTGCCAAGTGGGGAGGGCATTTAATCACCTTATCAATGTATTTGGAATTTTATGGAATATATTTCATCATATTTAATCATTTTATAATCATTGTAACCTTCCTTTTCTCCCTGGGTAGTTCATACCTCACTATAGCCTTTGCTTGTCTAGACTTGTCGTAGGTAAAAACAGGGGTCTGAGACCCTATATAGGCTTATCTACTTCCTTGGGAGGGTCTCATGACCTATATAACATGTTAATTTAGGTAATGGTTCATTTTAATTATAATTTTTAATTTTTAACCTCATACTAATGCACCCTTTTGACATTTAGACTAGGTTCCTTCTTGTAGGATTGAAACACATTTTTCTAGGGGTCTATAGTAGGTCACTATCTCTTTGCTTGGGACCAATTTTGGGTGTATGGATATCCATTTATGTTTATCTTGGATTCACATCATGTTTATCTTACAACACCCTTATTTATGATCCTCCAAGGTACTACTTTGCATAACTTTCTCATGTCTCTGTTTGAATTGAGGTGTTCTGCCTGCAACCCCACTTGTAAGTGAATACAGGGGTCATTTTCACTTCATCATGATGTTAATCAACTCATTTAAACCTTTTATAAGTTTAAAACATATTATTCCCACTTTCACCTACTATTTATATTCTTTATAACTAAAATATTACCTTTATCTTTGACTGAGACACATCTCTTTTAGGAACCTATTGTAGGTGCTAAAATAGGGATTGATTTGATGATTATAAAGAGAAAAGGTTTTTATAATCCAACTTAAATATCCCCACATTGTCTAACCATTCAATATTCATTTTGGATGGACTAAACCACACCAAATATGCACAAACTAGTCCTTCTTGTTCAAGCTCTCTGACCCTTGTAGTTAGCCTTTTATGCTTGAACGAGGCCTGTAGGTGGTCATGGGCATGCTCAATGTTCTACCCTAACATATTTTGTTGTCTTTGAATTTATTATTGTCTCCTTGAGATATTATATTCATTCAATTCATTTTCCTATGCTTGGAATTATTTTTCAATGTGACAAAAGCTTTTTGTTCCCTACAAGCCTATAAACATCATTAAGGTTTTTCAGTGTGTTCTGAGACACTTTTGAAACCTCACAAAACCACCTTATCCTTTTCCTTTCCTCTCTAAAATTGGTAGGGTCCTTTCTTGTACTAGGGAATATGCATCTACCAAGTTTTAGGCCTTAAAACCTTTTGCAAGTGCACTTTGGAAGGCCCACCAAAACCTCTTAGAGCTTTGTTTTGCTCCTTTAGGGATTCAATCTCCAAATTTAGTCTTTGACCTTCCAACATGATTTCATGCTTATTTTGTCTTCTAGGAGTTTCTATGGTCCTATCAAGGCCTTATTTTTATGAAAATGGAACAAAGGAATATGAACATTCTCTAGCCCTTCTGTACACACCTGTACTCATGCTCAACCAACTATGGAAATGTTATCTTGAGAAGCAAATAGTGAGCTAGGGTACAGTCTACTAAGAACCATAAGTGAAAAAGAGATTCGTATTCCTTGAATGGACTTAAAAATTCATTCCAAGTTAAAACAATAAAAATGTGACATCATATCCTTCTTCCCTTACACCAGCATGACATCATCAAGGCTGTAGAGGCATGTTTTGGACTGAAAATGTGAGCAAAGTATTGGTTTGGGGTGAACATGATGGTGAATTAACTCAAAACCACTCAAATGTCATTTTTCACTCCTCAAATAAGTTATTTCCATCCTTTGGAGCTTAAAACCATCTTCAAAACCTCTATCACAACCTAAAAATCACTTGTATGCACATGGAATTCAATAGCCAAGGGCATTTCATGACTGAGATGACTTGGAACATGAAAACATGGTCAATTTTATACCCTCTTTAGCATTCAAAGGAAAATTCACTCAACCTCTAGAGTATTGAAAGATCCAAAACACCTCCACTACCACTTCATACATAGGGAGAACAAGCTTATGTATGGAATTCAACTGAAACTAGGCATGAAGTTGGTAAATGGAGTAATAAAATCTTAAAAACTACTCAAATATTACCAATGTGAGATAAAACATGAGAGGAGGTAGTGAAGTGACTTAGAGACTTATGGAACACCTTTTCCTAGTTGTATGGAGCTTCTATAGGGGAAAAAACCCAGCAAGCAAGAGACGTCTCAACTGAAACTACACTTGGTGCTACCTCCTTTCAATATGCACTAAATAAAATGAATAAACACTATGAAACTTCAAAACAAGAGTGGATAGCGTGTGATAAGTAAGTAGACATCATCTGGAGCCCACATCACCAACTAGTTTGTATGGATTTGGTAGAAATGGAGCAAAACCTATAGGGTTCACCAACTAGTTGTCAAATCTGCACAGTCAACTTTTTAGTAATGGATCATAAATCATAGTTTACCAATATTCACAATAAATATATAAAAATTAAGGTCTCCTAGTGTACTATCATCTCCCAAAAGCATTTTGTTTGAAATTGCCTATGCTTCCCATACTAAGAAAAAACCTGAAGTTCAATTCAGTCTATCCAAAAAAGAAAAAAAAGTGTAGAATGGTTTTGGATTAAAAATGGAACTTATAGATAAAACCAAGAATATATATTATTTTTTTAATTTTTTAGGACCCCCCATGAGCTTCCTCATGTGGCACACTTCCCAACAATCTATACAAGTGCCATTTTTCTTTTTTTTCAATTGAGTTTTGCAACTTTAGTTAGATAAACTACAATATTCTGACATAAATAGAATACCTAACATTTAAAATAACCTCTTGGATTTTTTACATGATAATATGACACTTAATCACCTTGGGAATTGTGCCAAATGCATTAAAGACCCCTAAAAGCACATAAAATGACCCCTAAAGGATAAATTGACTAATGTAACTAAAGCCAAAGCTAAGATGACTTCAAATGACATCATATAGCAAGTAATACTCCATATGACAATGAATTAAGACCCCTTAAAAATTTTAAAATAAAATAAAAATTCCTAGGGGTGCCTAAATTTGACCAAAAGTCAAATTTGGTCAATAAAATGGTGACTCATAGGGGTAGTATGCCTACTATACTAAGGACCAATAGCCTTATCCTACCAAGGGCCAATGGAGTCAATGGATTCTTGAATATAACTAGAAATTAATTTACCAAAACAAACACACCACACCAACAAAGCAAGACACAAAACAAGGCAAGACACAAGACAAAACTTACACTTGTGCATAAGCACTTAAGGAACACAAGGAAATAAAGAAACTATGTACAAAGGGAGAGGAGAACCTTAGTAACAATGTTTTATATATATATATATATATCCCATTGACTGGGATATGAAGCTCCTCTCCATCCAACCTTGAAATTTGGAAGGCATTATGTTGCTTGCATTATGTGATCACATATGGGCCACTCCACAAAGCATCAAACTTTGTGTGTCTTTCAGGTTTAGACCTATCTTCATCCCACTTTAGAACAATGTCTCAATCCTTGAAACTTCTTGGCATGTATTTCTTGTCAAAGTATCTCTTGATTTATTCTTAGTGAGCTCTCATAGTTTACATATCTTGATCTCTTGTCTCTTCAAGCTCCATCAACTCACATAACCTGACTTCCATGCTTTCATTATCTATCAATTGCAATTGATAGGTGAGGTCCAAGGATGGTAACTCAAGTAAAATAGGTAGTCTATATTCTCTCCCCTAAACAAGTTTGTATGGTGAGTTTTTAATTGCTCTCTTTAGGGTAATCCTATTAGCCCAAAGGGTTGTCTTCAACTTGGAATGCTAAGTCCTTTGGTTCTCCTCCATTGTCCTCTTTATGATTCTGATTAGATTCTTGTTTATGGACTCATATAGTCCATTCCCTTAGGTATAATATTTGGAGGAGGTGCTAAGATATATGTCATGCTTTAAAGCCCATTCACTCATTTTTGTTCCAAGAAAATCCAATGCATTATCTAAAATAATTGTTGAAGGAGCCCCAAAACCTTGTTACTATTCCTTCATAAAAGTCTAGAAATTATTTTTCATTTACCTCCTTGAGAGCTACAACCTCCACCCATCTTGTATAGTAATCTTTAGTAGTCAACACCCACTTGTGACCAACACTAGAAGGTGGATTGATTAGGCCTATGAAATCCAAACCCCATTACATGAAGGGTTGCTCAACTTGGATTGGATGAAGAATAAAGGCCACAAGATTTTGTTTACCATAAAAAAGAGCACACTTTTGACATTTTCTTACCCAAGCATAGGTGTCCTTGAATAAGTTAGGCCAAAAGTTTCCATCCCTCATAATCTTAGCAGCTATGGTTCTTTGAGCAAAGTGACCACCAGCTGGTGCATCATGAAACTCAAGCAGTACTTTGTCAATCTAGTATGAGTCAATACACATAAATAACACACCTAAAAAATCCTTCCTAAATATCACTCCATCAACAAGTACATAAAGAGTGGATTGTAATCTAAAGTACCTTCTTTTAGCTCTATCAAGACCTTGTAGACACTCACCAGTTTGAAGGAAATGAATCATATCTTGTGTCCAAATCCTCATGGGTGAAGTTGTAACTATCATAGGGTCATGATGAATTACCAAAAAAACCTCATTTTGCTCTTTCAAGTCTGAAACAAGATGATCACATAACCCTTTTCCTTTCACTAGCTTGGTTGTCTTGATTTCCACATCATATTCCATCACTTTTGTCATCTAGCCTGACCTCTTCTCATTCAAGTCCCTGCTCAAGAGGAAGTCCTTGACACTAGGATGTGGTAAAAATATGTGAATATTTTTATTAGATAACATATGCCTAAATTTATATAGGCTCCTAATAACTAAAAGTACTTGATTCTCAACATAAGTGTATATTACCTCATAGCCTTCTAAACCTTTTCTAAAGAAGGCAATAGGCTGCTCTAAATTTTTATCATTTTTTTGAATAAGAATGATAGAGATTACCTCTTCATTTCCAAAAGTATATGTTATCAATCAGAGTTGCACCCTTGTGAAGGTAGTTTTAGGCATTCATATTCTGCTAAAATATGGAAACAATCCTAGGCTGTGGGTGACCTAATTAGTGGATTGAATTTCTAGATTTTAAGGGCTAGCTCCCTTTGGTGTATCAATTAAGATTTTTGCTCTACGCTAAAAACTACTAAAAAAAGAGAGAGAAACTTGAATGAAAATCCTATCTAATGATGATGATACACCTATATTTTTTGAATAATCCACTCAATTTGAGCTCCTAAGAACACTAATTTAGACAAGAAAAAGGTTGAACTTTCACCTCCAATTAACCAATATGCATAAGTATTTCATAAAATATTTTTATCTAGTGATCCAAGATTGAGGGAAATGAAATAATAAGCATAATTTAAGGCACTAACCAATGACTTATATCCACTATAAACTTAGCCAAGAGACATTAAACATAAAACATGACCTGCATAAACTACTCAACTATGTTGCTAGGTAAGAATCAAGATTTGACAAGGAAGAAAAATTTTATCACTTATGCAAATCACTGACATGAATACACTATACCAACATTCTAGAAAATAAAAATAGTCCTTCTATTAATCTGAAAAAAGGTTACAAACTCAATCTTTGGTAGAATTTGATCTTGCCAAAAAAGGGATATAATTCAAGGCTAAAAAACCAATTTATATAGAAAACATACAATAGCCAAGAGGTTGGTGCTGAAAATAGAAAAGGAGGTCAACTCTTACATTAAGCAAGTCTAATTTCCATTATGCCAATATAACAAAGTCTTCTAAGAATATCTTCTTCTCTTTTGACTTGCATGAAAAGCTCTTTGGCATTGAAAATGGACGGTGGGCTCAAGCTTGGACTAATTTGCCTCATATATGAAATATACACCAATATTAGATGTTTTAACTCAATATTGAACCGATTTGAAGCTAATTTAAAACATGAGAATGTTCTCTATTGCATGGAAAGCATGAGTGGATGTGACACTTGTCAATTAGTCAACTAGAGCTCAAGACTAGTCAATCTCCAATGATCTCCACTTGAATTGCTAGAAACATTTGAAAGGCTCAAATTAATGAGACAAATAAGAGTGCATGCATGAAATTTTGTGTTAGGATCTCTAATGTTAAAATCCTTGAGTTCTTCATGCAAATGAGTCTCCATTTTAGAATTGAAAGAGTCATGTTTGAAATGGTTGCATGTCTTGGACGTGTCTAATCATGTTTATGGGTCACTTTGCATGATCTACATATAGACTGTAGAACACATTAATCTATTTATTGGCTATTGAAATCCCTTGCATTTTTTGGTTCTTTGTCTCTATCTATTTTATTTCTCTGTCATTTATTTATTTTTACCATTTGTAATTGTCTCGAGATTATTCCTTCCTGCTCATTTCCTTTAGACTTATTTCCTGGTCCTTGAGGTTGTTTGAAATGGCACTTTCCTTTGGCTTTTATCTGTAGCTTATTTGTTCCTGGCATTTTCCTTCAAAAAATTCCCTCAAACAAAAAGTTTGAAGGAATTCATGTCCTTCGTCAAGTAACTTCCTTCAGACAAAAATTCCAAAGGAATTCATTCCTAATTTCCCTTGCCTTTTTTCATAGGGCACACCCCCCTCAGGTTTTCTGTAAAGTCTTTTTCTGAAGGGCTAATAACCTTTTAGACTTTTTGTTTTGAACTTTCCCGAAGGGCAGCTATCCTTTGGGATTTTTGTAATTGATCCTTTTCCAAATGGATTCTACCCTTTAGAAATTTTTGAATGGTCTTTTCCAAAGGTAAAGTAACCCTTCAAAAATATTGTAAAGGTCCTTTTCTCACAGATAAGTTTTCCAAGGAATTTTTTTGGATAATTTGTTCAAACAAAAAGTCTGAAGGATTCATCTCTTCAAGACTTTTTGTTTGGACCTTCAGAATTGATGAAATGTCCTTGTTGATTTTGAAAATGGACTTTCCCGAAGGGAAAGTACCCTTTGGATTTTCTATAATGGACCTCTCGGCCTTTCTGAACTGCCCTTTGAGCTTTTTGACAAGCCCTTCAGAATTTCCAAGTGGACTTTTCTGGAGGGACTCTAACCCTTCAAAATTCTCAAAATGAACTTTCTCAAAGGGAAAGTTCCCTTTGGGATTCTCAAAAATGTCCCTTAGAACTTCTGCCAAGTGACTTTCTCAAAGGGATAGTGACCCCTCAGATAAATTATATAGGTCTTTTTTAGAAATTTTGAAGTGAACTCTTCTGAAAGAGCCCTTCGGACTTATTGTAATGATCCACTAACCCTTTGTCTTTCTTGTAAAGGACCCTTATGAAAGAAAAAGACCTTCAAAATTTTTCAAATGGTCCCTCAAAAAATTTAAACTGCCCTTCAAAAAACTTGAAATAGCCCACTTGATTTGAAAAAGAAACCTCAGAGCTATGAAAAAACCCTTTGTGTTTGCTGAAAATGATCCTTTCAAAAGGATTATGATACTTGGACAAAACACTATGTCAAATGAAATAACTAATATGAAAAAACCCAAAATATTCTATGTAAGCCCGAAGTATTATTTTTTCTATCCCATTTTTGAAAATGCTCTGAGCAAAACCAAATTGGCAATGACATGAAAAACTTCGAATGATAAGGGTGGAAATTTGACCTATGGGGTCAAAATCATCAACATTTTAGCGACTCAACTGGGAAGCATGCCTACTATGCTTGAGAACTTGGCCATAAATATGACTTTTGAATTCACAAGGAAATGATAGATCTAATCTATGAATGTAAACTCTCTTTTGGCAGGAGATAACCTTCATCTTCTAAAATAGAAGGGAAACACACAAAGCAGGGAAAACTAAATAAAATAAAATATGCAAATAAGAACTTATTTGGAACAAAATAGAACAAAACTACTATGCTTGAACAACACTTGGAGGAAAGAAAAACAAAATAACTATGTATAAGGAGCTTGCTCTTCAATAGCAATGTTTTAGATGTATTTCATTGACTAGGATTAAAAGCTCCTAACCATTCATCTTTACGAGATAGAAGGCATTATGAGATTTATAGCTAGATATTGTGTATGGGCCACTCCAAAGGGAATCAAACTTTGGGTGCCTTTCTATTTTAGCTTGATCCTCATCCCACTTGAGAACCAAATCTCCTTCTTTGAAACTTCGTGAAGAAGTTCCTTTGTCAAAAGCTCTCTTCACTTGTGCTTGATGAATTTCCATGGCTAGCATGGACTAATTTATTGCCTCTTCCAACTCCATAAGATTAGTATACCTAATATACATAATCTCATTCTCAAATAATTCAAGCTGATGCATTAGTTCTAAAGTAGAAAATTCAAAATAAATGAGTAACCTTGCTTACTTACCATATACCAGCTTGTATGGAGAGTTGGCTATTGATATTTTCTAGGTGATCCTATTAACCCATAGAGATAAATTCAAATTGAGATGCCATGATCTTTGATTATCTTCAATAGTCCTTCTTATGATCCTCAATAGGTTCTTATTTGTAGATTCAACAAGGCCATTACCTTGTGGATAATAGTTTGATGAAGTGCTGAGATAAATTCCATGCTGGACAACCCATTGACTGATCCTAGATCCCATAAAAGACATTGAATTTTCATAATTAATAGTTTAAGGAACTCCAAATCTAGTAATCAAACCTTCATAGAAATCTAGAATATTGGTTTCATTTGCTTCTTTCAATGCCACTGCTTCTATCCAATGTGTGAAGTAATCTGTAGAAGTTAGAATCCATTTGTCCTAAAATTGAAGGAAGATTAATGATACTAATAAAGTCCAATCTCCATTAAACAAATCATTGATACACCATAATTGGCTGAAGAGGTAAGGTTGCAAGTTTCACTTTCCCTACAAACATAGCACATTATTTGCACTTTCTAACCCATGCATGTAAATCACCAAATACACTAGGCCAATAGTACCCACCTCTCATGATCTTAAGGGATATATTTATTATATAAAAGTGTCCTCCACCATGTCCATCATAGAATTCTTCAATCAATTTTTGATTTTGGCTTGACTCTATACATCTTAGCAACATGCCATTGATATCTTTATTGAACAAAACACCATCAGTAAGAAAAAATGGAATTGATTGTAACCTAAAATATCTTTTTTTTGAATCACTTATATGAGAGGGATAAATACCATCTTGGAGATAACTTACCAAGTCATGAAACCAGCTAGAAGGTGATGTATGACCAGTTGTAACCTCTTCATCATTTGACATCAAAACAACCTCATTAGCCTCTTGTAAGTCTTGAGATAGATGCTCATAAAGTCCTTTGCCTCTAACCGGCTTTTTGAACTTAATTTCCACATCATACTCCATTACCTTGGTTATCCAACTAGCTCTCTTCTCATTTATATCTTTGTTCAAAATGAACTCTTTGATGCTTGGATGAGAAACCATTAGGTATATCTTATTGTTAGACAAAAAATATCTAAACTTTTTAAGAGACCTTATAATTGAAAGTATATGTTTCTCAACAAAAGAGTACCTTATTTCATATTCTTCCAAGCCTTGACTAAAGAAGGCTATTGACTACTCTAAATCTTCATGATTTTTTTGTATAAGAATGTCTGAAATGGTGTCCATATTAGCATAAGTATATAGAATGAAATATTTTGTGAAATATAGATTTATAAGTGTAAGATAACTAGTTATGGCCTTCTTAATATCTTCAAAATCTTTTACTCATTCTTTGGACTAGATGAAGCTCTGATTATTCTTTAGCATGGCTGTAAGTGACTTAGCTAAAATGGTAAAATCTGAAATGTACCTCTTTATGAAGTTGATCTTCTCAAATAAGCTTTACATAGCCTTTTTGTGCTTAGGTAAGGAGAGTGCAAGAATGGAGTCTATCCTTTCAGAATCTATGCTTAAACCATGGTTTGAAACAACATGTCCAAGAAGCTTACCTTCATGAACTAAGAAGACACACTTTTTGAGATTTAAAGATATCTTAAATTGTCTACACTTTTCAAACACTTGCTTGACATGAACCATGTGATCACCTGTATTCTTTGAAAATACTATTATATCATCCAAATAAACAAGTAAAAACTTGTTAAGAAGGCCTTGGAATGCCATATCCATGGCTCTTTGAAAGGTTGCTCCAACATTAGATAAACTAAATGGCATCTTTCTATATGCAAATGTACCCCACTTGGCTATGAAGGTTGCCTTAAATTGGTACTCTTATTTGACCAAAATCTGATTGTAACCACTATATCCATCCAATAAAAAAAAATCTCTCTAAACCTGCAACCAGTTGTAAAATTTATTCCATTGATGGCAATGGATAGTGATCTTTAAGTGAAACCCTATTTAAATCATAAAAATCAACACATAAATGAATCTCACCATTCTTATTTCATATCGAAACAAGGTTCACCACCCAAATTGAGTTCTTGATTAAAAATATAATAGCTGACTCTATGAGCTTGTGAAGCTTAGCTCTCATCAAAGGCTCAAGCTTAAGATTGATGGGCCTTTGTCTTTGTCTCACTGGTTTAGTTTCAGGTTCTTACTCAATGGTGTGTTGAGCTAGACTTAGGTCAAATCCCTTGAGATAACTATACTTCCATGTAAATATATCAAAAAAACTTGTGCATAACTCAATGAAAGATTTTTTTTGTGAAGGAGGACATACCTTACCCAACTTCAAAATCTTACTAGCTACAATCTCTACATTGGCATAGTGCTCTTATTTTGTTGACAAGGATGACTTCTCCTTCCTTAAATAATCATCACCACTAAAAATATTCTCAAGTGTGAAGAATCCTTTGGGTAACTTATTTTTTTTTAGTTGCACAATCTGATCACCATACTGCTGCAAGTGCTTTGACTGGTTTCTTTAAGAAAACTTAGCCTCTTACAAGAATCTCATGATTTGATTGTCATCTTTGAAAACCTACCAATTATTATGATTATCTAGAATAGAAGGCCTTATAACCACCTTTATGTGTGACTGAATATTTTTATTTTTTACATCAGTTGGGATACTAAATTATGCCCCAACAACAACCAACCTATCTGCATGTTTATTTTCACCTCTTGGTATTGCCTAAATGTTAAAATCTTAGAAATCTTCAAGTAAATCCCATATTATATTCTTGTAATATTTAAGAATTTTTTTTTTACATATATTCAAACCCCTTACTTGGTGAACTACAAGCTCACTTTCACCAAACACTTGTAAATAATTGACTTTCATCTTCCTAGCGCCCTACAAACTATGAACTAGTGCCTCATACTCGGTAACATTGTTTGAAGAACCAAACTAAAACTTAATAGAATTGAAAAAAAAATTATTTGTTGGATAAACAAACATCATTCAAGCTCTGATTCGATGCTTATTCCTTGATCAATCAAAGTACAATTTCCATAGACATTCACTAGACTCATCATCTTTAACCATGGATGGAATTGGTGCATCATTCTCATGAAGGCAATACACACCAAGTATTTCTTATTTAATAAAATTATAAGGATCATTATCATGCAAATTATAATTCCACTCATCAAAAAAATAATCTAAAACTCCATCCAAAGGTGATCCATTTTTTATTTCACTATTTTCTAGCACATCATCTGAAATGATACAGTTAGTGTTCACAACACTTGGCATATATGGATTCATATGGAAATATGAAATAAGATCAAAATGAATAGTTATCTTGGTACCATACTTGGTTATGAAAAATAAATAAATCCAATCAAATGATAAATACCCTCCAATCTTTAAGGTAAAGTCCCTTGAAAGACACATAACAAAGGAGGCAAGTCTACCACAACAACATCCTAATAAATAGTAATATTAGGAAAAACATGTAACATAAACTTAAGATATTTGATGATTCATACCACATTTTTTGGTGAACCATCCAATTTCAATACCTCTTTAGTGTTTGTCTCATAAATGAGGCCAAGCTTGTCTATAATTTGCTTATGCATGACTGTACTACTAGCTCCACTATCCACCATACAATTATGAACTAAAGTATCACCTAATATCAAAAAAATATAAAAAAGAGGAGTTTTATTTTATTTTATCTCAATTTTTTTCACCTTTTCCATCTTATTTACTTTCTATACTTGTTGCTTAGTTGGTTGATCAAAATTAGTCAAGACAACACCTTCTTTCTCAACCAAAACTTGAATGAGATCATAATTTTGTATTGGAATGGAAAGATAATACCACATGATAATGTTGATGTTAGATTTATTCATTTGATCCACTATATTGAAATGAGATCCACTATCCTTTGGCTGCACTTTATGAAGCACTGGCTGCTCACAAACTAGAGGTATTCACTAAACTTTACTAGCCTCTATATTCTAATTTTTTTGAGTTTTAGGGGAAGTGACTTATTATTTTTTACTCCAAAAAACAACATGAGGAGTACTTAAAACATTTGTCACCTCTTGCAGCTCATCAATGGCTCTTCTTTATCTCTAGTTATAGCTACAACTTGACCACTTAAATTGTTAGTTTCAACACCCTGAGTAAACACAACATGATCATCCACTTAATAATTTATATTAATAGCATCAGGCTACCCTTAAAATTATTGAGTCCCTTCTTGTGATGCCAAACCTGTATCTTGGTACTAACCTCCTTGAAAATAAAACTCTTCTTGTGTCATTTGTGGCATAGTGATATTTTGTGATACCAAGGCTTGGTTTTGAACATCACTAAAATTTGAGGACTACCAACATGAATCTTGCATCATGTTGTTTTGATGTGGGGTGGAAACAATAGAATTTGAAGTGGAAAGATCATTAGGATCAAGGGTAGCATATGGATTAGCTAGAGTTATGGCTCCTTGTGTTTGATAAGGTGGTCTATTCTCTCTGAAACCTTAATAATGAGGCCTTTGATATTTGAAAGGCTGATAGGTGTTATAATTTTGATGTTGATAGGGCCTATTATACTAATATTTTTGCCTTTTGAGATGCACTATTTCATTCTCAAAGGACTATAGAAATTTTTTTAACTCTCCTATCTCACTAGCTTGACTAGTAGGGGTTGTAATTTGAGCTAGAGGTGGTGAAATAGGAGTTAAGGATAAAACTTGAAGAATTTGAGGGGTTGGTATGGAATTTAATTTTAGAAATATAGGCATTGGAGGTCTTGGAGAAAGCTTACCATCTTATATCAAACTATTTTCTACCCTTATTGCAATCTCATAAGCATCTGGTAAGGTAGTACCACCTATGGACTGTATCATCATACTAATGTCAAAGTTAAAGGATTTTAAATAATATAAAAATGCATATTCAAGAGATGGTCTTATCAACACATGTATTCTAGTCCATGTCTTTTGTAATCTAAGGTTAAAATTGAACATGAACTCATGAGAAGCTCTATTTATGGTAGTTAATTGCTCAATTAAAGATAGGTGATCAGATTTATCCTCAAATTGCTTGAATAAGGTTACACGTAATTCATCCTAGGTGAAAATGAAGTTTAGTGGAAGGTTTATATACTATTACAATGATTTTTATTTGAAGGAGTAAAAAAGCCATCTAATAGCAACATTATCCTCAACAACATTATGGACTGAACAAAGATTAGCCACATCTTGGATATGCTCAATAGAGGTTGTTTGATTTTCTCCTGAAAATAATGGGATGCTCTTGAGGGTAGACACTAGAATGTCATCAAACTAGGCTAAATTTAGTGGGCTACCTTTATTGAATGGAACAAACACCTAATTTTTTATGGCCATTTGGGTAGTGGGGGTTGTAGTGATTAGAACAATAGGATGACCAGGAGGCAAATACTATTTTTGAGGATATGGTTTTTCCCTCCTAAATATTGATCTCTTATAAGATATAAATTTAAAAGGAATACATTTATTTGCTGACCTTGTAATAACCTTTGGCATGAATGAATTTTTTGAATGATGCTATGATCTTTGCAACTAAATGTTAATAAATATCTGTTGCTACTGCAAAACTTCTTTAGATATGTAAATAATTTTTCATGGTCTCATTAGGTGTGCCAAAAAATATTGTCAATCAGACTTGTACCCATATGAAATTAGTTTTAGGCCTTCACAATCTGCTAAAACATAGAAACAATCCTAGGATATGGGTGACCTAATCAGTGGATTAAATCTCTAGATTCTAAGGGCTAGCTCCCTTTGGTGTATCAATTAAGATCTTTGCTTTACACTACAAACTACTGAGAAAAGAGAGAAAATTGAATGAAAGTCTTATCAATGATGGTGATACACCTGTATTATTTTAATGATCCACTCAATTTGAGCTCTTAAGAATACTAATTTAGAGAAGAAAAGGGTTAAACTTTCACCTCTAATTAACCAATATGCATAAGTATTTCATGAAAAGGTTTTATCTGGTGATCCAAGCTTGAGGAAAATAAAATAATAATCCTAATTTAAGGAACTAAATAGCCACTTATATCCATTATAAACTTAGCCAAGAGACATCAAACACAAAATATGATTTGCATAAATTGATCAACTATGTTTCTAGGTAAAACTCAAGACTTGACAAGGAAGAGAAATTCTATCACTTATGCAAATCACTGACATGAATACACTATACCAATAATTTAGAAAATAAAAATAGTCCTATTAATTTAAAAAAAAATTAAAACTCAGTCTTTGGTATAATTTGATCTTGCCAAAAGAGAGATAGAATTTAAGGCTAAAAAACCAACTTATATAGAAAACATACAACAACCAAGAGGTTGGTACTGAAAATAGAAAAGGAGGTCAACTCTTACATTAATCAAGTCTAATTTTTATTATGCCAAGATAATAAATCCTTCTAAGAATATCTTCTTCTCTTTTGACTTGCATGAAAAGCTCTTTGGCATTAAAAATGGATGGTGGGCTCAAGCTTGGACTAATTTGCCTCATACATGTAATCTACACCAATATTGGATGTCTTAACTCAAGATTGAACCGATTTGAATCTGAGTTAGAATGTGAAAATATCCTCTATTGCATGGAAAGCATGAGTGGATGTGGCACTTTTCAATTAGTCAACTATAGCTCAAGACTAGTCAACCTCCAATGATCTCCACTTGAACTGATGGAAACATTTGAAAGGCTTGGATTAACGAGAAAAACAAGAGTGCATGCATGGAATTTTGTGTTAAGCTATCCAATGTTAAAATCCTTGTGTTTTTTGTGCAAATGAGTCTCCCTTTTAGAACTGAAAGAGTTATGTTTGAAACGGTTGCATGTCTTGGATGTGTCTAATCCTATTTATGGGCCACTTTGCATGCTCTACATATAGACTGTAGAATGTGTTAATCTATTTATTGGCTATTGAAATCCCTTTAATTTTTTGGTTCTTTGTCTCTATCTATTGTATTTCTCCATTATTTATTTATTTTGTCCCTTTGTAATTGTCTCAAGCTTAGTCCTTCTTACTCATTTCCTTTAGAATTATTTCCTGGTCCTCAAGGTTATTTGAAATGGCACTTTCCTTTGGATTTTGTCTATAGATTATTTATTCCTAGAATTTTCCTTCAGATAATTCCATTAGATAATTTTTTTGAAAGAATTCATGTCCTTCGTCAAGCAACTTCTTTCAGATAAAAATTCTGAAGGAATTTGTTCCTAATTGCCCTTGCCTTTTTCTGTAGGGCACATGCCCCTCGGGTTTTCTGTAAATTCTTTTTTTGAAGGGCTAATAACCCTTCAGACTTTTTGTTTTAAACTTTCATGAAGGGAGGATACCCTTCAAGATTTTTGTAATTGATCCTTTTTCGAAGGGATTCTAACTTTCAAAAAAATTTGAATGGTCTTTTCCAATGGTAAAGTAACCCTTCAAAAATATTTTAAAGGTCCCTTTCTCAGGGACAAGTTTTCTGAAGGAATTCTTTCAGATAATTTGTCCAAAGGAATTCCTTTGAACTCTTTGAAAAGTCTTTTCATTTATTTCTTTTTTCCATTCCCTTCAGACAAAAAGTTTGAAGGAATTCATCTCTTTCAAATTTTTTTTCTGGACCTTTGAAATTGATGAAATGTCCCTATTGATTTTGACAATGGACTTTCCCAAAGGTAAAGTATCCTTCAGGTTTTTGGTAATGGTTCTCTCAGCCTTTATGAATTGCCCTTCAGGATTTTTGACAAGCCCTTCAGAATTTCCAAGTGGACTTTTTTGGAGGGACTCTAACCCTTCAAAATTCTCAAAATGAAGTTTCCCAAAAGGAAAGTGCCCTTTGAGATTCTCAAAAGTGTCCCTCAGAACTTTTGCCAAGTGACTTTCCTGAAGGGATAGTGACCCCTTGGATAAATTGTAAAGGTCCTTTCTATAAACTTTGAAGTAAACTCTTCCAAAATATCCCTTCAAACTTATTTTAATGGTCCACTTACCCTTTGGATTTATTTTAAAGGACCCTTCTAAAATAAAAATACCTTTGAACTTTTACAAATGGTCCCTCAGAAAATTTGAACTACCCTTTGGAAAACTTGAAATGACCCACTTGATTTGAAAAAGAAACCTTGGAGCTATGAAAGAACCCTTTGGGTTTTTTAAAAATGATCCTTTCAAAAGGATTCTAATTCTTGGATGAAACACTAAGTCAAATGAAATAACTGATATGATAAAACTCAAAGTATTTTGTACAATCCCAAAGTCTTCTTTTTTTTGTCCCTTTTTTAAAAATGCTCTGAGCAAAAGCAAATTGGCAACAAAATGAAAATATTCGTGTGATAAGGGTGGCAATTTGACTCATGGAGTCAAAATTTTCAACAATGTACAAATTGAAATCTTTGGAAAAATTAGGACTTACAAGAGTAGGAGCTTGAGCAATGGCTTGTTTTATTTCTTCAAAGCTTTCCTTCCTTATTCTAGTCCAAGTGAATGTTTAATATTTTCTCAACATGGAGGTTAGAGGCTTGAAAAGATTTTAAAAATCAAGGATGAATATTCTTATAAAATTGATTTTTCCAAAGAAACTTTATAAACTTTTTTTGTGTTTGGGCAAAGACAATGCCAAGATGGCACTCACCCTTTTAGGATCAATGGATAAGCCCTTCTTGGAGACAATGTGTTCTAGTAGCTTGCCTTCATGGACAACAAACACACATTTATTTGGGTTGAGATAGATTCCAAACTATCCACACCTCTCAAAAATATTCCTTAGGTGATTCAAGTGATCCTTTGCATCCTTAGATAAAACTGCTACATCATCAAGATACACCAACACAATGTCATTTATTAGTCCTTGAAAAGCCATATCCATTGCACATTGAAATGTAGCTCCAACATTATAAAATCCAAAAGAATATTTCTATAGGAATATGCACCCCATTTAGTAGTGAAGGATATCTTATATTGGTCACTCTCCTTCATTGAAATTTGATTGTATCTAAAATTACCATCAAGGAGAGAAAACTTCTCACTACCTGTCATGACTTGTAAAATTTGTTACATATAAAGAAGGTGATAATGATCTCTCAAGGATACTCTATTCAAGTCCCTAAAATAAACATACAACCTAATCTCCCCATTCTTCTTTCTAACAAGGACTAAGTTGGCCAACCAAGATGAATACTTGATAAAAAACATGATTCTAGACTCAATCAACTTAGTGAGCTCTTTCTTCATGAGGGGTTCAATATTAGGATTTATTGGCCTTTTTTTTTTATTAATATATTTAGCACTCTCATCTATCTCTATGGTGTGTTGAGCTAGGCTTTGATCAAAACCCTTCAAATCACTATACTGCCATTCAAAGACATTAGAAAACTCCTTGCATAACTCAATGAAAGCATGTTTCTTTGGACTAGTACATACTTTTCCAAGTGCAAGTAAATTATTCTTAAATATTTTTACCTTCTCATAGTTATATTTTTTAGTAGACATTATTTCCTTCTCTTTCTTTAGCCGGTCATCCTCATTGAAGATGCTCTCCAGAGTAACTAGGCCTTTAAGAAGTTTGTTAAATTTCAATTGGACAATCTGCCCTCCATATTGTTGCTGTAGTTTGGAATGATTCTTGGAAAAAAACTTAGCCTCTTATTATAAAAAAGGTGCTATTTTTTTATCACTATCAAACACTTTCCAATTGGTGACATTATCCGATATGGAGGGCCTTATAATCACCTTGATATGTGGCTAGTTCCTATCCTCTTTTATCCATTTTGGAACATCAAACTAAGATCTAATTGTTGCCAATATATAAACATTCTTGTTGTACTCTCTTAGAATAGATGTGATGTTGAAATCTTGGAAACCTTCCAAAATATCCCACACTCTATGCTTATAGGACTTAGGCAAAGAGTTCTTGGTCAAATTTTTCCCTCTCACTTGATTCACAACTAACTCACTATCACTAAACACTTGAAATTCCTTGACACCTCTTCTGCTAGCCCATTCAAATCCATGAATTAGGGCCTCATATTTTTCCACATTAAAAGTACATGAGAATTAAAATATGAAAGTTTAATAATACCTTTCTTTAGAGGGGGACACCAACATGGCTCCACCACCTACCCTAATCTTGCTTCTTGACCCATAAAAAAAAAAGCTGCCATAAACCATCTATATCTTCACTTGGTTTCATTAAATTTGTAATGAAGGAGTTCTCCTCATGCATACAATACACCCCAAGACTAGCTTCCTCCATAAATTTGTAAGGATCATGTTCATAATGTTCATATCCCCATTCATCTAAGTACAAATCAGAAACTCCTTCAAGGGAAGATGTTGGAGATTGGTCAATGTGGATTTCCTCTTCATCAATGATGGCATAGTTGACATTTTCCACTTTAGGTGTGTAAGGATCCAAGTGACTATGATGAATAGGTTCTGATTCAATCTTCACCTTAGTACCATACTTTGTCCTAAACACCATGTAGGACAATTGGCTATCAAGTATCCACCTATCTTAGCTATAAACTCTCTTGACAAACAAAGGGAAAAGTATGGAGGTAAATCTACCACAACCACATCATGAGGAATAGAAAAGGTAGGATAATCATGTAGGATCAAATTCAAATCTTTAACTACTCCCAAAGTCTTAGCTGGTGATAAATCCAATTGTAAGACTCCCTTAGTCATTGGCTCATATTTGAGGCCTAGTTTATCTGCTATACACTTGGGCATAACTAAAGTAATATTCTCACTACCTATGATAAAATTATGGACCAATAAGTCACCAATGATTAGAGATAGGTATAAAGGAATGTTTTTTTCATTCTTTTTCATTTGACCATCTATAGGTTGAGTTCCATTAACTATGATAACATTTTCAATCCTAGATGAGCCAACTTGCTTACCCAATCCTTGTAAATATTTTTGGAGCATATATTTATACCCTAGTATTATCAAATAATCCCACAATGAGATGTTCATGTTTAGCTTCTTCATTTGGTATACAACATTAATGGAAGAATTGTTCACCTTTGGGGGCTCCTTAGGAGCACTAGCTACTTATGGTGTAGCTTGAGGAGGGTGAATAGGAGCTATATTCACATTCTAAATTGTTTTAAATTCTTGCACTATAGGAGATAAAATTGACACACTTACCATTGGAGATGAAGTGGGGACCAAAATAGGTCCTTTATTTGCTCCTTATTACTCTTCAACAACCCTTTTCTTGGACCTAGTGTTAGAGGAAACACTAGTATTCATATTACTTGGATTCCCCAAGTGATTGATAGCACAAAACTCCACCTCCAAATGATTTGATGGTGGAATAATATTTTTGTTGACCATTCTCTACCCCAATTTTCATTGATCCTTAAAAACTTAAAACTTTGAAAGATTGATTGCCTTGCATTGCCATGGTTTGGTTGTGTATTTCATTTGCATAATCAACTTATTCTTGATTTTTCTCAAAGGATGGATAGCATGTCTGCTCTTGAACCAATTTATTTTGAGTGGAAAAAATAGATTTAGAGGATGAGGTAACATTAGTATTATATATTTGATAAGGCCTAGCTTGGGTGATTTGACCTTGTCCTTGCATATTACTTTGAAAAGGAGGTCTATTGGTTTGCCCAAACTGATTGTAGGGTTGGTATGGCCTATAACTTTGGGCTTGTTGACTTTTGAGGGAAGAAAAATCATTAGAGATACTTTGTAACAATATTTTTACTTCATGGATCTCATTTGAAGGGACAATGGTAGATTTCTCATGACTAGGCAAAGGAGCCAAAGTAGGTAATGTAACTTGATTATGAGGCTACAAATCAGGGAACAATGGCATTGGAGGCTTAGGAGAAATATTCCCTACTTGAAAAAGATAATTCTCAAGATTTATAGATATCTCATAGGCAATGGGGAGTTTATTTCTACCCATGGATTGGATCATCATGGCTACATCACTATTTAATGCTTTTAGATAGTACAATAATGCATAGTTTGGAGTAGGCCTCACAAGAGCTGGGATCCTATCCCATGTTTTATGAAATCTATTGTTAAAATAATACATAAACTTCTATGGTGACCTATTGATAGTGGTCAATTTATCATCTAGAGATATATGATCACTCTTCTCTCCAAACCTCTTAATCAATAGATCTCCTAGTTCATCCCATGAACCAATATAATTTTTAGGTAGAGTTCCATACCAATCCAAGGTTTTTCCTTTGAAAGACAATGCCAAAAACCCAATAGCCACATTTTATTGAATGTTATTATGGATATTTTATAAGTTTGATATGTTTTTAATGTATTCAATGGTAGTAATAGGACCCTCTCCACTAAAATATGAAACACTCTTAAGGGCTACTCCTGGAATTTGGTCATATTGGGAAAGATTTAAAGGAGATGATCCGGTGAATGCTACAAAAATTAAATTTACATCCATCTTGGAATGTGAAATTTGTGTATTAGGGATTGAAATAAACAAGAACTTAGACTTATTAAACACCAACTCTCTTGAATAAGGATGGGTGTTCACAAACCTAAACTTTCTAGTAGAATATACGAGTAATTGCACAAACTTAAAAGGTAAACCTTTAGCAACAGATATAGTATTCACCTTTGACAAAAAAATTAGGAACTTATCAGAAACCAAAGAGTTGAAAACTTTAGTGGAGTTGCTAGGTACTGAATGTAGATGCAACTATGCCAAGACGAACACCAATCTTGGACAATTTTCTAGGACTTAGAGTCCCACTAGGTGTGCCAAAAATTGTTGTCACTTGGATATGCACCATTTGAGGAGTTGTTTAGCTCTAATCATCCAATTTTCACAATGGATACATCTCTCTTTCTATGGGTGACAATTTATTGAGATGAATCTCTAGAAGGGCTAGTTCCCTTGATGCATTATTTGAAGTAATTTACTAATTATCAAATTTGGGATGAAAAGGGGATAATAAACTATAAAAAAATACAAGGTGATGCAAAAAAATGAATTATATCCTATTTAATAAGTTTATACTACTTGAAGCTAAACAAGATTTCCTTCACTCAAAGCTCACAACTTAAGCTGAATTGTTGCATCAATATTTCATAAGCTAGGTTCAGTAGGTACTTGAATGTTTAAGAGGGTAATGGATGATTAATTTTATGAAAAAAGTCATACTCCACTTATATAAAACCTATAAACTTAAAATAAAACACTAGAAAAGACCTGTAACAATCACTCTTCTACACATTGGAGAATAATCAAGAGTAACATGCTAGAAAAGAATAACTTATACTAGACAAGACCAACAAGATTGTATTAAATACTCAATAGTACAGCATGTGAGTGGAAAATAACTTGTATATTTCTTCAAGAGTCCTTCAAATACAAATTTGTCTATATATTCTCCATTAACCAATGGAGGCTACTCAAAAGAGCCAAAATAATACATATTTATAGATTTTGAGAGAGAACCAAAGCAAAGGAAGTCCAAAGGTCACTTGGACATGTTTAAAATTTATAAAATAAGTTATAAATGCATGTATAATATATATGAAATTATCCATGCAATGTTAGGAAGTCCAATTGTCCATACAAGCCATGAAAATTGTGAAAAGTGGCATAAAATTCTCAACCCTGGCACAAAAAACTGCCTTCATAATTTGTATTTGTTTGAATATCCCACCTATAAATAGGGATATGTATGATGATTGGTATTATAGGAAATGAATTCAATCATTCAATTCCATGCATTTATTCTGGTCTTAATCATTTGGAAACTTCTAGAAAGAAGTAATTATTGTCTGCAGTCTTAAAAAATCCCTTTTTTGCTACCCTTCACATTTGTCTTAAAAAATGCTTTTAGTTTCCCATAAAAATATGTGTTATGGAGTGAAATACTTTTTTGAATATTATACATGGCCTTATATCCCTCAAATTCACCTTAAAATGACATCTAATTGAGGTTTCTACACTTTTCACCCTTGTGTTCATTATGCTAGTTTTGACTGGCTGAAAGGAGAGCTCTAGTTAAGAAACATAAAGATTTTTTCATATAATAAAATTAACATAGGGAGTCATAATAGGTCCCTATATTTCCTCAAAACTTTATTTCATCTCCTAAAATCTCATAGAACATACAAAACACAAAAATTGGTGAGAAAAACATTATTTTGCATGTTGTCCATATATTTATGTACATATCATTCACATTTGTGAGATCCTGAGTGAGTCATTTCCATGATAAAATATGTTTAATTTCTAAACTATGCCATTAGGGTGGCTCTCCAAGCTCATTTTTTCTCATTGAGTCATAACCAAGGTTTTAGTAGGGTTTTAAGCAGTTCTAGGTCTTAAGCTTTATTCATAAAACTTGAAAATTTAACTTGCATAAAAATTACTCAAAAATTATTCCAAGGGACCCTACTAACTTCCATAAATCCCTATGCTTCCCATGCATAACTTTATAAAATATATGAATACTTGGAAATACCCATTGAGCTTGTTTTCCTCTCATTTTGTATGCTTGGACTGTGTCAAGGATATAAATTGCTCTCTTGTAGGTCTCTTTTCACTCTAAAAGATAAAAAATTTCTATTTACACCTTATAATCATGTTTCAATGAGCCATATATCTTTAAAATAGTTAGTCATGGAGGTAGACCTCAAAATAGTTCTAAGTCTCTTGAAGGCTTAGTGGGCTTAACATACCCTCTACAAGTTTGGCTCATTTTGTATTATATAACATGATTAGGATGGATTATTAAACATTTTTACACTTAATTCATACTTAAAAATCCATAACATAACATCTCCAACACTCCTTTCATCACTATTCCTCTCTTTTGCCAACTTGGCCTAGTGGAACCTTGCCAAATTGGACTGTATGCATGCACAATCAGGTTAATTTGAGGGTTTGGATCATGTATGAGTGTTAATAATAGTCATTAAACCTTCCATATAAATCTCCCAATGTTCCTTGAGGATAAAAATTCCTCATCTTAGGTCATTCACTCATTTTTCCATCTTTTGTTTAGTAGACCAAAGTTTTGATTTTCATAAGTGACTGTTATCTAAGACAAAATAGAGAGATATAACCCTTATCCCCATGGAAACATTAATTTTTTTGGAGTTTTATAAGGTAATAATTACGATCTCTACCAAAGGTAAATTTCATACTCCATCATTTAGGTACATAACCAACTCAACTTGTCTAAAAAAGGGGCTAGAAAATCCTATTTTCTTGCATTTTTGCCCAAATCCACCTATGGATGACCTCTCTTAACCAATTAAATTATATTATTATATTTATAAACTCTCTACACCTTCAAATTGTTCTCATGTATCTTTATAAAAAATCCAAAACCTTTCTCCTTAGTGGATTCTTTATGCTTACCCTTTGAACCAAGGGTTTCCTAGCTTGCTTTTACAGACTGTAGTCCAACTGCCAAGTGGGGAGAGAATTTAAGCACCTTAGTAATGTATTGGGAATTTTGGGTCATATATTTTATCACATTTAATCATTTTATAATTATTGGAACCTTTTCTCCCTAGGTAGTTCATACCTGATTGCAGCGTTTGCTTATCTAAATCTTTCTATAGGTAAAAATAGGGGTTTGAGACCCTATGTAGGCTTATCTACTTCCTTGGGAGGTTATAATGAAATATTTAACATGATAATTTAGGTAATGGTTAATTTTAATTATCATTTTTAATCTTCAACCTCATGCTAATGCACCCCTTTGACATTTAGACTAGGTCCCTACCTGTAAGACTGAAACACATTTGTATGGGTCTGCTGTAGGTCACTATCTCTTTACTTGGGACCAATTTTGGGTGAAGGTAGATTAATTTAGGTTTATATTGGATTTAAACCATGTTTATCTTACAACACCCTTCTTTATGATCCTCCAAGGCACTAATTTGCGTAACTTTCTCATGCCACTGTTTGAATTGAGGTGCTTTACATGCAACCCCACCTGTAGGTGAATATAGGGATCCTTTTCACTTCATCATGATGAAAATCAACTAATTTAAACCTTTTATGAGTTTAAAAAATATTATTCTCACTTTCACCTACCATTTAGATTCTTTGAAACCAAAATAGTACATTTAGCTTTGACTGAGACACATCTCTTTTATGATCCTGTTGTAGGTGTTAAAATAGGAGTTGATTTGGATGATTATAAAGAGAAAAGGTTTTTATAATCCACCTCAGATATACCCACATTATCTAACCATTAAATAGTCACTTTGGATGGACTAAACCACACCAAATATTCACAAACTAGTCTTTCTTCTTGTTCAACCTAACTGACCCCTATAGGTTACCCTTTTATACTTGAAGGAGGCCTATAGGTGGTCATGGGCATGCTCAATGTTATACTGTAACCTCTTTTGTTGTATTTGAATTTCATCTTGTCTCCTTGAGCTAGTATAGTCATTCAATTCATGTTCTTATGCTTGGAATTATTTTTCAAGGTGACAAAAGCTTTTTGTTCCCTATAGGCATGTAGACATCATTAAGGTTTTTCAGTGTGTTCTGAGACACTTTTGAAACCTCACAAAACCACCTTCTCCTTGTCCTTTCCTCTCTAAAATTGGTAGGGTCCTTTTCTTATACTAGGTACTATGCATCTACCAAGGTTTAGACCTTGAAACCTTTTGCAAGTGCACTTTGGAAGGCCCACCAAAACCTCTTCGAGCTTTGTTTCCTACTTTAGGGATTCAATCTCCAAATTTAGTCTTTGACCTTCCAACATGATTTCATGCTTCCTTTGTCTACTAAGAGTTTATATGGGCCTATCAAGGCCTTCTTTTCATGAAAATGGAACAAAGGAATATGAACATGCTCTATCCCTTTTGTACACACCTATACTCATGCTCAACTACCTATGAAAAGGTTGTTTTGAGAAACAAATAGTGAGCCGAGGTATAGTCTACTAAGATCTAAAAGTGAAAAAGGGATTCATATACGTTAAATAGAATTGAAAATTAATTCCAAGTAAAAAAAAGAAAAAGATGACATCATATCCTTCTTCCCTTACACCAACATGATGTTATCAAGGCTATAGATGCATGTTTTGGACTAAAAATGTGAGAAAAGTATTGGTTTGGGGTGAAAATGATGGTGAATTAATTAAAAACCACCCAAATTTCATTTTTCACTCCTCAAATAAGTGATTTACATCCTTTGGAGGTTAAATCCATCTTCAAAACCTTTGTCACAACCTGAAGATCACCTACATGCACATGGAATTCAAAAGCCAAGGGCATTTCATGACTGAGATGACTTAGAACATGAACACATGGTCAAGTTTATACCATATTTATCATGAAAATGAAACTTAACTCAACATATAGAGTCTTTAAAGAGCTAAAACACCTCCACTGCCACTTCATACACAGGGAGAACAAGCTTATGTATGGAATTCAATTAAAAGTAGGCATGAAGTTGGCAAATGAAGCAATAAAATCTTGAAAACTACTCAAAGAATACCAAGGTGAGATAAAACATGAGAGGAGGTAGTGAAGTGACTCAAAGACTTATAGAACACCTTTTCCTAGTTGTATGGAGCTTTTATAGGGAAAAAAACCCAGTAAGCAAGAGACATCTTAGCTGGAACTACACTTGGTAGTACATCCTTGTAATATGAACTAAATCAAATTTATAAATACTATTAAACTTAAAAAAAAGAGTGGAGACCATGTGATAATTAATTATACATCCTTTTGATCCCACATCACCAATTGGTTCCTATGAATTTGGTAGAAATAGAGCAAAACTAATAGGGTTCACCAAATAGTTTTCAAATCTGCATAATCAACTTGTTAGCAGTGGTTCATAAAGAATATTTTACAAATATTCAAAATACATATATTAAAATTAAGGTCTCCTAGTGTAATATCATTCCCCAGAAGCATTTTGTCTAAAAATGTATGTGCTTCTCGTATTGAGCAAAAACCTGAAGGTCATTTCAGTCTGTCCAAAAAAGCAAAAAAGTGTAGAATAGTTTTTTATTTAAAATGGAACTTATAGAGAAAAAAAAGAATATATATGACTTTTATAAGGTTTTAGGTACCCCCCATGATATTCCACACATGGCACACTTCTCAATAATTTATACAAGTGCCACTTTCCCTCTTTTTCAACTAATTTTTATAACTTTAGTTACAGAAACTGCAATATTCTGGCATACCTAACATCTCAACTAACTTATTGGATGTTTTACATGAAATTATGACACTTAGGAACCTTAGTAACCATGTCAAATGCATTAAATGACCCCTAAAAGCACATAAAATGACCCCTAAAGGACAAATTGACTAATGCAACTAAAACCAAAGCTAAGATGACTTTAAATGACATCATATATCAAGTAATACTCCCTATGACAATGAATTAAGAGCCATTAAAATGTTTAAAATAATTTTTTTTTGCTTAAGGGTACTCAAATTTGACCAAAAGTCAAATTTGGTCAATAATAATGATAAAGCGTTAGTGGTACTAATTTGCCCATATGTAGTTATAATTAGTAACACTAGGTGGAACACCGATTTGCTCAAAGGTATTTATAATCAGTGGTACTTGTCAATCATAACAATAAATGAAAAATTCAATTACTAGATCTACTATCATACAACCTTCATATACTACCATTTGAACACATAAAATGAAAACTACTGAAACTTGATTAGAATCCCCTTGCAGAAGGTGTCTAAAGAACCAATGGAACTAAGGTCAGAAGTGCTAGGTAAGGCAGCTAAAAACAAGTTTGGTCAATAGGAAAGGTATGGTAAAATGATATGGGGTAAGACATAAAGAAGATGACAGGAGGGAAAGCTACTATAATGGTAATAGGGTTTCCCCCAAGTGATAAGATAAGGTGAATGGTAGGGTATGAAACAATGACAAGGTGAATGCCAAATGGAAAAGGCAAGGTAAATAGTTCTGATAAGGTAAATGTGTAGTAAATAATTTTTTTGTCCTTGATGATCTAGAGATGCATGTCCTAATCAACATATGATATAACCAAAATAGTCAATAATGTAAATTTCTAGTCCACACCTCTTCTTAATAGTTGTTTTGTTAAGAACCTGCTAAAGATTTGAACTCCAATAATGTTATTGTGATCTTTGTTGTTCATTGATTTTTTTTCCTTCAAATGCTGAGACAACATGTCTTTGTAACCTCTACAAAGGAAAGTGTGGCTAGGTATGGTAAATAAGGATAAATACTAGCTAATAGGTTTGATTTGACAATGAAGAGGTGGATCATTATGGAATGTATAATGCTTGGGTAATAAATGAATATTGGGATTTTCAAGCACCCACAATGTTTTTGATTTTGGATTCGACATAATTTTGGTAGTGGTAGGGCCAAATACTTCTAAGTATGCTCTCAATAAGACCACCTTATTTTTATATTATTTGGGCCTTAGAGTAGATACCATCTAATTATGTTGTAGATTAGAAACTATATTGATGTTATTTATAATAATGTCTCCATCAAGCAGTGAATAAATTTTGTGCTTAGCTATTGGTGCCTTAAAGAATTTTTCATCAATAAAATTGTCTTGATTATCCCATAACACCTTCGAGAAGGATTCACTGAGGAACATTGAATTTTGACTTTGATTGTCTTCTAGCACCTTAAATAAGGTTTCACTAGAAGATGTTGAGTTTGGAATTTGATTTCCCTTTAGTGCCTCCAAAAATGTTTCACTAGGAGATTGTTCTTTTTCTACATGAATGTGGTCTTGGTTTCCTTGATATTATTCAACTGATATGTCACCATAGATGTAGTTCAATAAGGTATGATTTTTTTGGTCCCAATAAACACTTGTGAGAGGTGGAATGCCAATATAATGGCTATGTTGGTTGGTGTTAATGGCACGTGGAATGATAATGGAATGGGAAGAGACAACACATTCCTCATAGAAGATACTAGGAGAACTTATGTTAATGCTAAAGTAATCATCTTTAAAATTTATGGAAGGATCATAAATATATTAAAATTGATCTACAAGGCATGTGTAACCAATATTATAACAATCATGAATGTATTTTAATTCTAAATCTAAGTTTGATTCAAAGGAATCTGAATACAATGTAGAGATTGAAATTGATTTTTCTTCTGATACTAAATATGATATTGGTTCAAGAATAGAACGTAACTTTAATGTTGATTCTTCATCTGGTGTGGATGTTATATACACATAATATTTTTAAAATTTTATCAATTATTATTGCTCTTTATCCTGCAAGAACCCATTGAGTTTCAATCTCTCTGAGTGCATGCCCTAAGGGATGCATAAGAAAAGAGGTGGACATACCATTGGTGCTTCGTAGGATTGTTATCCATTTTACCACTAGCTATATACACATTTGTCTCCTAAAACCATTACCCTAAGCTTGGCCTTCTCTTTTTCACACTCCTATAGTCTTTTACCACCTACAATACCTCTTTTCCTAACCTAAAACCTTTTTTGACAATTTACATGACTATGTCAGTTGTTTCAACCTTATACTCTTATTAGAAAAACTTATTTAGGGTCTAGGTCAGCTCGTGGCTGACCTAATTCGTAACCTAGTAAGTTTTTGTTAATAATGATACTAGGTTGATTGGGTTAACCCTGTCGATTGAAACTTTTGGAAGGATTTAGGGTTAGATCCACCTATATAAACACAATCATTTTTTCATTTCTAAGAGAAGAGAAGAAGTAAGATATGTTGTGCATCTGCTTATCCACCATTCTACTTAAGGATCAAGCTTAGGGTTTCATACTTTCTTTAGAGATACGAATTTTATCTTATGGATAAGTCATTTGGATGCATTGATAGGTTGTGTAGTCTAGAGCTGATTTATCCTTGTTATCTTTTCATACCATAACAACCTCTTGTGAAACACCTTGGCCAAGGGAAAGATTGAGGCTTGGTGGGTTCATCTTTAAAGGTAAGTATTCCTAACTTTGTTCCTCCTTTGTAAGAGTAGATAGATATGCATTTACACTTCTCTTCCATGCTTTAGGATTTTATATACATTGATGTGAGTGTATGTCTTCTATGCATGTTTACTTTTATTGTTTATTACCCCTGCTTTGTGCCAAAAGCTTTGGTGAATATTAGATTAGATTTATTTACTTGTTATTAGTATAGTTAATATGAAAACATAGGACTTAGTTAAAATTATTACATAGTTTTGCTTGAATTGAGGCTTTGGAACCCTCCTTAGTGATATTATTGTGGTAAGAGATCCCCTTGATTAGGTCTAATAGATCCATATTGGTCATATTCCTAATTATCTAATGTATCCTCAATCATAAGTGTAAGTAGGATCTATCTTCTTCGATCTAAGATTGATTTGTAGATATGATGCATTTTTTATTACATACAGATGTTATTACAATGATCTCTTGTTGAATGTTTGGTATTAGACAAGTAATGGCCTATGATGGAATAATGGGCTCCACATAGATTAGTTTATCAAAGTGAGACTCCTCAATGAAGGGAAAAAGGTCAAGAGACAAATCTATAGATATTGGGTTGTCAAAGGGAGGCTCTTTAAAAATAGGATAATGTTTGAGATAATGATTTACCTAAAGGTGGTTATAATCATTAATAAGTGACTCAATAAATACTGGCTTGTTAGAGTGAAACTCCTCAACAACAAGGATAATATCAAAAGGTGATTCATCATAGGTGATTCATCACAAATTGGTTGGTTCTCTTGGCCTTGGTTTATAAGTAGTTGTAAAATATCAGTTTTGAACACATCTTGGTCTTTAAATGATTGGCTCTATTGTAGAGGTACTGATTGGATCTATTATGGATTAAAGACTAGCATCAACTTTCTAACATGGGGGAAATTAGAAAATGAATGAATAATGATCAGTGGTTGGGTAATGATCTCTTTGTAAATAGCTTTGTCTAAGATGGGCTTAATAAAGACTAGTTACCAGTCTAAGATAGTAATTGTGACTTGTTTAGTCGTAATTACACAACCTTGTTGGGATAACAAGCTACCATATTTGGAAGTTCTTAGAATGGTAATGGTAGGACATTGTGAAGCTTGGTTGCTTACACAAAACAAAGGATGAGGGACTATAATGGTAATGGTATGGTGTTTTGAAGCTTTGTTGTTATCAAGAGCCAAAGGATGAGGTCCTAGAATGGTAATGGTAGGGCATTGTGAAGCTTGGTTACTATCAAAAGCCAAAAGACATGGTCCTAGAATGGTAATGGTAGGGCATTGTGAAGCTTGGTTGTTATCAAAAGTCAAAGAACATGGTCCTAGAATGGTAATCTTTGGGCACTATGAAGCTTGGTTGTTATCACAAGCCAAATGAGGGTTAATGGTATAGGTAGGGAATTAGGTACCATTAGCATTGAAAGGGAAAACTTGGTATGTTAATCAGCCCAAAGAAGGTGTCATCAAATATTGTGCTTGAAGATCTTGGCTTTGTTCTCTAGATTGAGTATTGTAATGAGGGTAAGGATCTATTTCAAAAACTACATCGTCACCATAGGGGTCTTAAATAAAGTCATCTTGTGTGACCACATTATCATAACCTGGATTGTACATGGCTCCACTATGAGTGTAACAAGACATATCCAAATCAATGATAAAATTTTCATGAAAATAGGCATAGAGTTATACAAACTCTAAAAAATGATTTCTAAAGGACAAATGATCCAAACTCGGTCCAACTTGGTCTAAGAACTGGAGGTGAATCTTCAAAAAGATCTGTGCTAAAACTTGGTCTAAAATAGTCTAACATCAAATGTCTTACACAAAAAGGTCAAGTGGATGAAATAAAACCAAAATGCCAAACTTAGGTAAAAAGTGTTTCAAAAAAGTCTAAACTAGGTATAATGAAACAAAGGTTGCTAGGTCTTTTAGAAAATAAGGAACAAAAGCTAGGCTCAAAATAGGTATTTCTAGGTCTTTTGGAACAAGTCACAAAATTTAGTCTTTAAATAAAATAAAGTTTAAAAGGAAAAACATTTAATCTAACAAATTTGAAATACTTTGAAAAAAATTAGGCATTTAGATTTTAAAAATAGACTTGATTATTTGGTAAAAGACAATTGAACTTTACGCTCATGGAAGATAGACCACTTCCCAAATTTAGGCACAAAAATAGTCTTTAAATTGAGCAAGGAATTAACCTAAGTTGCACAAACCAAAAGTGAAGGGTGAACACCTAAGCCAAAATTATGCAAGCCATATGTATAAACCAATCAATGTTTGGATTTGAACTTATCAAGGCTTGATTTCAAACTTAATTTATAAGACCATGGTTTTCAAAATAGACAACAAGCTAGATAAAAATGAATGGCATGACAGTATTAGGCATAGATCCAAAAGGCATAGGTGGTTTTAAAAATTGTAATTTGGACATAAGGCAACAAGTCTTTGAAATAGTTTGAGTAATGTAATGATGTTATAGTGATATAAATGTATCATAAATGGTTTTTTTAAGACTTTAAGGATTAAAATTTGAAATAAAATGGGTAGCATAATGACACTCCTTTTCAATCAGCTGACACACACATAAAAGTTTGACAAATGACTAAGACAAATGTGTGATGTAAAATGGATGATAGAATTTCTCTTCAAACAAAAGCGTGATGTGTAAACAAGACTCATTTTTGGACATGGTATGACAAACAAATAGTTTTGACACAAGACCATGAAAGTAACAAAGACAAAATAATAAAAATATCTAAGTATAACATCCTAAATCCTAAAACTGACAAGGTTGCATCATATTGTCAAATTATGTCTATATACTTGCTCTTAAGAGGATTTTAAGTTGTTAATCCAAAAATTAAAAGCATATGAAAAGTAGGGTTTTTAGGCCCCCTCTTCTCTCAAGAGTTCGTATGATGACATAGAACTTGTAGATACTCGACCTACATCAATAGTATGTCTGTGACAAGTGGGGTTGTCTAAACTATCAATTTTTGCTCATTTATAAATGGTCTCATATGTGTGGCAAACACTAGGGAAAAATTATGTCATTTGGATATGCATCAACTAGCTTGTTGTGAAAAGGTCTTGTCCTTTTCATAACCACTACATTCATCAATTACTTAATATAGTGCAATTTTTGAGTTGCCCTTATGTTTCAAGGCCGAGTATCACTAACAAAACTTATTTCAACCGCTCAAAATAAGCATCCTAATGGGTCACCCACAATTTATATACCCCACCATGGAGTGGGATTAAAATGGCATTGTGAGATGAATTTCTAGGTCAACGCTTCCCTAAAGAACTCATGGGGAGGTGATAAACTCATACACACAAGAAAAAATGCATGAAATAAAGAAGGTAAAAGGAATTTAGGATCATTTTGGGGTCACCCAAATTATGTAGATTTTTGGGAGGGACTTAACGACTTTTCTTCCATGCTTTTGGACTAAAATGACAAAATGCAAAGAACGAGCATTTTTTATCACCCAAGTTTCGTAAAGGGGATGGGGGGAGAGCATACACATGAATAATCATTTTGTTAAAAAACATGAAATAAAAATGAAAACTCTTATGAGTATTTAACTAACGTGAAAGTTCATTTTTATAGCACCAAATCAAAATATTTTATGAAGTTTGAGCCCCTTGACATTGTTGTTGTTAATTACAATAATTTCAAAAACAACTAGGAGATTAAAATAACTAAATATATTTTAAGCACAAAATACAATGTGTGTAAGATTTAACCATGCTTAAAATTTTCTCATTCCATCTTGGGATGTACAAATTATTAGAGGGTTTACCTACTTATAAGCCCAAAATCAAGTGAGAAAATAACATTTTGAAATTAGCTCCCAGGTTTTTGATTTCTTGTCTCAAAGACCAATCATCTTCGATCCACAAAAATTGATGTCAATTATAGAAATCAACATTGATTAAGGTAGATCATCAAGGTTTCTTGTAAAACACATAAAAACAAAGCCTATTTTGATGAAACAATGATTAATAAATGAGCTTAAAACCCAAGAAATGGGTTATACAAACAACATGTAGATCATCAAACACAAATTAAAGGCAAAAAAACTTGAGTAAAACCATTATTAACTATGTTACCTATCATGTTCTATTTTTTTTACATAGAGATCATGGTCAGTTCTTATAATCAATGTCGATTTGAAAAATTAGCATCGATCCCTGCAACCTGCCACTTGCCTAAAATAAAATTAAAATATATATATATATATATATATATATATATATATATATATATATATATATATATATATATATATAACTAAAACTAGCATATCAATCTCTTTGGCCATACAGGATGATTGGTCCTACTAGGCATGCCATGATGTGTACAAGGAATACGTAGAGGGGAGGTTAGTCTTATGTTAGTCTAATAAAATAAATCAAAATAACACACTAAAATCCTAACACCTATAGCCTAGACACTAGGGAGAGCAAAGTAACAAGCATGCATATGAAAACAAAACTAAAACATAAAAAAAATCATTCTTTTACCTTCCTTGGAGCTCCAAATGACTTTTTGAAGTGGTTTACTTGGTTTGTGCATCAATAAGTCTTTTAAAATGAAGCTTTCTTTGTGCCTTCTCTCCTTGGCACCTTGGCTTGACTACTTGGCTTATGATTTGAGCATGGTAACATTACTTGCAAGGTTTCCCTCTCTTCAAATTAGTATTGTAACACTACACTATCAAAGCTTTTGAGACATTTAGGCATAATAAATTTACATCAAAAGAGCTTAGAAATGAATAGGCATTGCCTTGTATTTATAGCCTCAAAAATTAACTCTCACCCAAGGTGAGTTAAGGCTAAGTTTAAACACGGGAGTTAAAACTAACTCTAGGTGAGTTGAGACTAACTTCAATTGGGTTAAAAGTTGTCATGTAATTATTATTTTCAATTACTAGACATGGCTCTCAAATTAGATATTTTGAGATATTTTGGAAGAGCTTAACAACTCATAAAGGCAATGATGAAAAATCTTAAATTTTGTTTTTTAGAATTTTTATTTTTAAATATTTATTAATTGTAAATGAATAATTCAACTAAGTATTTAATCTTGTTTAATTAGATAATTGACTTTGATTAGTGTTTTTTTCTATTTAAGATTTGCTCAAGTGACCCACTTAATGGGTCCATAAGCCAAACTGGCAGTTGTTATGTCTTAAGGTGATTAGAGGGTGAATCCATGAGAGGTTATTATTGTATATAGACTAGTATATCAAGTAGGGATGCATCAACATGGTTTTGATCATTGATGAATGATGCGTGGATGAAATTATGATGTTTAGTGATTCCTAGGCTTAATTTACAATAGTTGGTAAAAATTAGTCTGAAATTTGGTCACAAGCTAATTGTGGGTAGAATTGGGTGTCTATAATGGAAAGGGTTCATCAAAATATACATGTGTTCAAAAATGAACATCATGAGTATCAATATTTAAAATACAATAAGCTCTCATATCCTCATAATACCCTATAAAAAATAAATGTTTGATCTTCTTATACAATGATTTCCTTTTCTTGTTTGGCACAAACACCCAAGCAAGGCTCCCAAAGACTCAAAAAATTAGACATCAAGGTTGGTTCTAGACCAAGCCTCCTCTAGAGTTAAATTCTCAAATGTTATATGTGATGTGTGGTTCTAAATGTAGTTTGCATAATTAACTACCTCTACTTAATAGATAGAAGGTAAATCCTTTGAATGCATCATGTAGTTAACCATCTCCTTCAAAATTTAGTTATTTCATTCTACTAAGATATTTTTTTTTGGGGTATGTGCAACAGAATGCTGATGAAAAATACCATCAACTACCAAAAAATTAGAGAACTCTCAACTAAAGTACTCCCCCCATTATCTGGATGAAGCTTCTTGATGCAACTATAAAATTGTTTCTTGACCAAAACTTTAAAGACTTTGAAGTGAGAAAAGACATCACTCTTATAATTGAGAAACTACACCCAAGTACGCCTTAATAAATTATTAATGAAAGTAAGTGCATACTTAGCTCTGTTGAAAGAAGTAGGAAAAACTATCAAATCATTATGCACAAGATCAAGTGGTGAAGAATATCTTGTATACATACCCTAAGGAAATGGATCTTGGTGTTGTTTCCCTAATGTAAAATCAAGGAAAACTCCATCAAGACATGAAATTATAGGAAGAATATTTACCACAATATGAGTGCTCAACTCCTTCAAACATCTACAATTGAGATGTTTAAATATCCCATGCCAAAGTTTACTCTCAGAATCTATATGAGAAACCAAACACATCCTTAAATGAGGAGTATCATCAAAACCCTCAAAGTAATAGAGTCAATAAATATAATCAACAATACCTTATGAAATAAGTGTGTGTAGCTCTAACAAAGTTTAAATTTCATCACCCTGTGGTGTGAAAGTCACTGTCTTGTCCTAATCAAAATGACAAATATAATAAACTAAAAGTATATTGGTGGTGATGTCTAAAACATACAATGCATCATTGATACAGTTACCATATAGTTGCATGTCACCCTTACTCTTAATAAAAATAAAGGAAGAATCTCCAACATCAATGTTGGAAGTATAACTCAAGCTAACAGATATAAATGAATCCTTATAAGAATTCATATGGTGTGAAGCACCGTAATCTACAACCCAACTATCTGAAATAGGTGATTGTGATCTCTTGACAACATTAAGTGTTTTCCTATGCTCATGAGATAGAAGAGGGAAGATATAAATCTTGTGTTTCCTAACTACATCCTCTAGTGCTTGCATTCCCTTAAAACACCTAGAATCTTCATGACCAGTCCCCCCACAATAAGATCAAGATAGGTTAGATGTATTCTTAGATTTGGAAGATGATTTGGGTTTAAATGTATTGTTGTTGGGCTTAGGTGAATTTTTAGATGGAGGAGTGTTCTTCTTACTCTTTATTTTTCCTTTGTTCTTAAGATGTGATGTTAATAATATTTTTTGAGAGGTGGAAGACTCAAGGTGAGATAATTTGGATTCCTCCCTAGTAAATCTCTCAAAAAACAACTCTAAATTTATCATTTTGAATGCAACACCTAAGGCATCTATATTAGAAAAAAATGTAGAAGTAAATATTTGGAATGGACCACTCAACATAGAAAAAATCAAGTACACATATTATTCATCTTTTTTATCTCATCCAATCCCCTTCAACTCTGTCAACAAATGCTTAAACTTAGTGAGATAATTTACAATAGAGGCAAAGTCATCCGGATTGAATGAAGTAAGATCCACATAAAGATTCATGGCTCTCATGTGATCTACTTTCTTAAATAAACCCTTTAGTTTAGCCCACATTTTTAATGGAGTATCACATCCATCTAAATGAAAAAATAAACTATCACTCAAATAAGTCCCTATCAAACCCATACACTCTTCAAACTTACATTGATGATAAATTTTCTAGAGCTCTTTTGTGAATTGTGTTGAGTTTCATTCATGTAGAACCATAATCTTTTGTGTTTTATGATTGTTTCCATTATAGGTCTTCATGTACTATAATTGTGTATAGTCAAAGGCTCATAATGATTGATACTATAAGTAGAAGTCATACTATTAAATCACCAAAGAGTAGAAAGAATGCAAAAGGGTGCACAAATAGACATCAAGACAACTTTATAAAAGATTATATTAAGGACCCCCTAATTTTGACACTTTATAAAAATAATAAATTTTCAAAAAGTAATGACACCAATGGATAGATAATTGAAAACCATACACTTTTAAAAAATATAACTCAAATTTGAGTTATGGTTCAAAAGTTATAGGCTTTACAAATTCCTGTAAATGGGTCAAAAACATTAAAATTGACACTAGAAACATATTTTAGTGGCCAAAATAGAATTGAAGGTAGCCATGCAACCACTCATTGGAACTAAAATTAAACCATAGACTTAGTAAAGTCAACCAAAATAAAAAAAGAACTTTTCAATTACCTCAGTGTACATGTAAGTGAATTTATTTTTCTCTTTTAAGAAAAATATAGCTTGTAAAATAAAATAAAATGGAATGCACAATTGTTAAAGAGGAAATAAAGGTGGATTGGAATTGTCTTAGCTAAAATTAGGTGTGTAATGAACAATTTTCATAATAGAATCATATAAAAACAAGGTTGTGATCCTACTATGCGGACCATAGAGAAGATTTCCATCACCACTTCAACTGCACTTCCAACTTTCTCCTTTCTAACACACTTCTAACTCTACCAAAAGAAAATAAAAGACATAATCCTGTATAGCAAGAAGTAACAGAAAAGAAAGACTCAGATGAAGACTAAAAATAGTGCACTTGTCTTGTAAAGAGGTTCAATGTAGATATTTGTAAAGAATTCTAGCACATAAGATAAAAAATAAGTAGATTTTTTATCTTCTACACAATAGATAAGACTCTCTCCTTCAATGCCTTGTAACCCTAATACTCCAGCTTTCTCCTATGCTATCTCTCTCAACTGGTTACAATGTAAATATAGTAAAAACTCAATGCAACATCATAAATTTTTTTAATGCCCAACAAAGTGAAAATACCAATGCAAGGAAAAAACTTTCTTTTCCAATCTAGGATGCCAACTCTCCATTAAGGATGTAGTCTAGATTTGCAACACCTAGCTCCATCTCTCCCACTGCCTACACTTGGTCTGTTTCCTCCTAACCCATCATGACCTTATTCATGCCACCTCCTCTTCCAATTCACTCATACAGATAAGTGTACCTTTATTCAATTCTCCATAAAGGACAAACAATCTCTCTTCCAATGCTTCCTTCAACACTATGATGTCCAAAAATAAAAAATGCATTTTATAAAAAAAGTGGTGTAGACCTTGAAAAGAGTGGAGGTTTAAATTTAGCTAAAAATTTGATCCTCCTTTCAATTCTCCTAGCTAAAATCTAATCCTCCTTTTAATGCTCCTCACACAATGTAGAAGAAAAAAACTTTCTTCAAAACTTTAATGCCTCTCTCCAAAGTTGTTATAGATTTGGAAGAAGAAGTAGTAGCTTCGGAAAGGGAAGTAGAAGAAATATAAGTATCTAAAAACATGCAATCTAATGGATGGTTGAAACTCTCAAAGCTTTGGTACTATGTTAGGAATGATAAAAACATTTTATGAATCCAAGATCTGAAGAGTTAACAATAATAACATCACACATAAAACTAAAAATAAATGAGATGCAAAACAAAGTAAGTCAAATGATTATTCAAAATGAGATGCTATAAGAATATGAAGCTCTTGCATAAATATACAAGGTAAAACAAAGAACTAGCCTAACTAAGCAATGCGAGATAAATCCTCACATAGGATACACTAAGAAAAAGATGAAATACCTAGCTAATAGACTAACAAACATGAGAAATACATACTCTAACAATCTCCACATATATTTTAAACACTAAAATTAACATAATGGATGGATTTCAACTAAAGTTCACATCTGAGTATAAAAATATAAAAATCTTGGAAAAAATACTAAAATATATTTTTGGACCCTTAAATGGTCACACATAACCTTTGAAAAGTTTTGAAAAAATCCCTAATTAGATATGCTAGGTTATGACTGAATTAAAATTTTTGAGATGGTCATTTTGAAACAAATGAGAGCTCAAATAGAGCTATGGATAAAAAATTATGGCTTTCAAAATTTTTGACTCCACATTCTAGATAATGAAAACACAGATTTGCTAAGACAAATTATCAATAGGCATAAACTCAAAAAAGGCATGAAACTAAACTTCTCTATATTTTCATTGAATGAATAAAATATTTACATAAATTTTTTAAATCAAAGCTTAACTCAAAATTGGTGTTTACATGCAATATTAAAAAAATAAATAAATCGAAAGCTACCTAAATCACTTAAAGCTAATTGACCCATGCAATTTTTAGAAATTTGTTATTTTTAGTAACTTTTATCTTCTAGTGATTTTTCAACTATTATTTTTAGAAGTTTTTCATGCAAGTTCGGATGGGCCTAAAATCTTCACATATATTTTAAACACTAAAATTAACCAAGTGGATGAATTTCAATTGAAGTTCACATCTTAATACAAAAATACACTATTTCTAAAAATAGATAAATTCCAAAAAAAATTTGAAATGCATTTTAGAACACTCGAATGGTCATATATGGCCTCTTAAAAGTTTTGCAAAGATCCATAACAAGATAGGATGGGTTATGGATAAATTAAACTTTCTAAGATAGTCATTTTGGCACAAACAAGAGCTCAAATGAAGTTACGGATCAAAATCTATGACCTCTAGAAGTTTGGACTCCACACCCTAGATGATGAAAATATTGACTTGCTAAGACAAATTATCAATATGCAAAAACTAAAAAATTGCATGGAAGCAAACTTCTTTGTTGATTCTCATTGAATGAATAAAATATTTATATAAGAGTCTTTAAATAAATCTCAACTTAAAATTGGAGTTAACATGTAATATTAAAAAAGCTAAATAATTTAAAAGCTACCTAAATCACCTAAAGTTAACTGACCCATGCAATTTTTAGAAAGTTGCTATTTTTATTAACTTTCATCTTCTAATGATTTTTCAACTACTATTTTTAGAAGTTTTGCATGCAATCTTAGATGGTCCAAAAAACCTCCATATATCTTTTAAACACTAGAATTAACCTAATGGACAAATTTCAACTGAAGTTCACATCTGAGTGAAAATAACACTATTTCTAAAAATGGAAAAAACTTAGAAACAATACTGAAATACCTTTTTCATACCCTTAGATGGTCACATATGGCCTTCAAATTTTTTTTTAAACATCCATAACTAGATAGGATGGGTTATCATTGATTGAACTTTTTTAGATAGTCATTTTGGTGTAAACGAGAGCTTAAATGGAGTTATAAATCAAAAGTTATGGCTACCAGAAGTTTGGACTTCACATCACAATGAATATCATGAGGATCTTTGGAGAATCATGAAAGAATTCCAACCACAAATTAAATATCATGATGAATATTTGGAAATTATAAAAACTTCCCACCAACTATTTATACAAAGTAACACCAACTCTGGGTAATTACAACCAGATGAAAATTGAACTCCCGATTGAAAAGGTGTGGGTAGAATTTTGTAATAAATCATGCTAAAGAGATGAATTAAGTCATAAGCATAATTTTATTAAAAAATAAACATCCCATCAAAATACTAGATAATTTTTAGCCCAAATAATTAGTACATAAGTTTAAATTATATCATTTCAAACTGCTCCATTAAACAATGTTTTGCATCTTGAATCATGGAAGGGGAACTCCTTGTAAGGATAAATTCATCAACATAAAGTACAAGTATAAAATGTCATCCACATCCAATTGGATGTAGAATGCAGGGTTTTAATGGAAACATGTAAATAAAAAATCAAGTAGAAAATAATCCGTCTTCTCATACTAAGTTATGGGAGCTTGCTTGAGACTATAGAGTAAACGATGAAGCTTGAAAACAAGTGAAGAATCTTGTAAAAATCCTAGTTGATGATCCATATAAATCTCCTTGTAAATATCATGATGTATAGATGTACTCTTCACACCCATTTGATGCAATGACCATTCTTGTGATGTAGCTAGAGAAAGCATAAGGATAATAGAGTCCATTTTAGAAACATGGGAAAATGTTTCGTATTAATCAGTCACTTCAACCCTTGAAAAATTTTTGGCCTCAAGATGTACCTTGTAGTCATGAATAGATCCATCACTTGCATATTTGGTCTTATAAACCCAATTAAAGTGAACTAATTATCTTCCCTTAGTAAGAGAAGCCAAATCCTAAGTGTTATTCTTCATCAAGGAAGAAAACTTCTTTGTCATCGCTACAACCCACTTGTGTATACTTGTTTCATTTGAAAAATTATATGAATCATCTAAAATAATATGGCACAAAATACCAACCTCAGTTATTTTTGAACGCGTATGACTAATGTTAGTAGGAACACTCATCAAAGAATTGATGTCATGTCAAGTAATACAAATCACTTGGTCAAAGAGTGTGTAGCAGGATCAACAACATCACTATCATTGTCAAAGAGGAAATAATTCTCAAGTGATGAATAATAAGAAATAAAAAGTGAAGGATAAGTTTTAAATGTATGCTCTTATGAGTGAAGTTCTCATCAACCATGACATTCTATTGAAACAAAATACTGTGAGCGATTGGGTCAAACAAGTGATAATCTTTCACATTCTCACAATAACCAATAAAAATGAGTGTGTAACTATTTTTATCTAGGAATTTATGTTTATTATTAGAAATAAAACCTCAATCCTCACTACCAAATACTCAAAATTAATAAAATTTAGGATTGACATGGGTCCAAGCTTCCTCATGGGTCATGTTTTGTAGTACCTTAACCCAAAACTCAAGTTCCATGTTCTTGGACTATATAATATAATTGGTCATCTCTTTCAATATTTTAATCTTCCTTTCAAAAATGATATTTTTAAAAGAGAGTAGGGCATTGTGTATTAATGTTGAATACCATGATCAGTAAAAAAATGTTGAAATTCCTTATTCACATGCTCCAATTCTTTATGTGTATCTTCTTGATAGGTATTGATGATTGCTTCTCAAAAAATTCCTTGAAGGCCTTGAAGTGTTAAAACACCTCACTCTTGTAATTTTTAAAGTACATCCATGTGTACCATGAGAATTAATTTATGAAAGTGAGTACATATTTAGCCTTAGAAGAAAAAGAGTGGGATATGACATGAGGTCACTATGCACCAACTTAAGGGCAGCCTTAACTAGTGAAACCTTTCCTTTGTGAAAATGATCTTAATGTTGTTTTCCAATAACATAACTTAGACAAAAACCATTGGTAAAAAACACCTTAGGAAGGCCAAGATCAATGTTTTTTGAACTCAACTAATTTAAATACTTAGAATTCAAGTGCCCAAAATGTTCATGAAATAGTTTCCTCAAAGAATCAACATGATAAATAAGGGATGATCTTGTAGAAGATTCAAACCCATAAAAAACATAAAAGAATGAACCATGATCAATGAATCCTAAAGGAATAATGACCTCTAATTATACAACTCTCAAGTCACATCATAAGGAGAAAATTTCAAGGTATTCCCAATTCTAGACTAACAAATCTGATATATGAAAATAATATTATTAAAATGATTAAGAACTAGAAGTGCATTATTGATGCACCCATCTTACAACTCAACAATGTTGAACCAAAATAATCTATCTATGAAAAAATCCGAACTAAAATTTGTGAAGTATTGCTATCAAATAAGAGAATTGAGAAGCCCCTGTGAATGTGTCATATGATTTGAAACACTTGAATCTAGTATTCAATTGTTTAAAGATGCAATCAATGATGGAGTAAAAAGTGCTTTCCCCTTTCCTTTAGAAGAAGGGGATTCAAGGAGAAAATAAAATAATCTTGTGTTTTTTCACTACTTCCTCTAACATTTTTTTTCTCTTCCATTTCTAAGACTTTGAATGACCTTTCTTTCCACAAAAGTACAAGGCTTGGTAGACTTCTTATTGGACATAGAAGAAGACTCATTTGACCTAAAATGAGGCTTGGTATATTTATAATTAGACTTTAAGGAATACCAAGTGGATTCAATCTTATTAATGGGTTTATAATTTTTCTTTGGCTTACCTTTGTTTTTATGTGAGTTGACTACTAATGCTTTGGAACTAGGAACAACATCAAGTTGTGCAAGATTAGATTGTTCCCTAGTGAGATGTTCAAAAAAATATCTCAAGAGAAGGCATCTTTATTTCATCACCCCAGACATCCACAATTAAATAAAAGGTAGAGGAAATGACTTTAAATAGGATATAAAACATAGATATAATCAATAAAATACACTCTTCATCCTTTTTGGTCTTACCATAGGTTTTTAATTGTGAGAGTATGGACTTAAAGTTGGAGAGAAAATCCTCAAAGGAAATAAAATCATTAAGCATAAGAGAACACAACTCTCCATTTAGCTATAATGATTTGAATTCATTTATCTTTCTAAGTGATTCATTAATCTTGTTCTATGTTGCTTTTGGTATGTTGAACTCCATAATGTGAAAAAACAAATTATCTAAAACATGCATTCTAATGAGACCCATTAATTCATATAGTTTATTGGCATAATAAAAAAATCTATATTCCTTTATAAAAACTAGAGGTTTATTTGTTAACATTGACCATAACCTTTTAGATTTCAAGTATTATATTCAACTTTATTTTTTGTTTCTAGGTATGATAGTTATGTAGTTTTAAAGTTCAACTCTTTTATAATCAACTATAATGTAAGGAATGAAACAACACATAAGGAAATGAAATAAAATCAAGAGACAAATAACACTTAAATTATGCCTTGTAGGCCCTCTAGAATCTATATTACACACCAAATAGGAAACTCTTTAAAAAATAGTGTGTTTATAGATGCTTTTCAATCTATTTATGCAAAATTTTATGAAAATTACAATAAATATATATAATATAACAAATATGACACCAAAACTATGACAAGCATGAAAAAAAAACAAGTTTATCCAATGCACATATAAAAAGATATGGCTCATTGAAGTTGAAAAAAAAGAACTATACAAAAAATGGAAAAACCTATGATTTCTAAAAAAATATTTTCAAAAATTTATTGGAAGTTTTGATCAAAAGATTGGTGTCATAACCAAAATTCTTTAAAAATGACACCATTATAACCTTCTTGGATCAAAAATTATGGCCTATGGAGTGAAACAACTACAAACAAAGGGTAAAATGAAAAATAATAGCCCATGGGGGCTTAAGGGGTTGAGTTAGTGGTAAAATGGGTGACTATTGCTATAATTCAAGAACTCTAGTGGAGTGATAGGTCTTATGGTATGATTTTGAGTTATAACATAGGGGGTTAGAGAAACATACCATAGTAGGTGGTCATGTGGATGAGCATGGGATTGTGATAGGGGGCTAGTGGAAGAGTGGTGGATTGGCAGTTGATGATTGGTGATGATGTCAAACATACATAATGGAGCAACACGACCAAATCTTCCATTAGAACAAGATGAAGAGTAGGCCCTAGCTAATTAGACCTTTTAAATCATCTCAAAACTTCAAACATATGCCATAGACAATTTATTGATCAAATTTTCACAAACTTGGACTTTATGGAAAGATGACAAAGATTATAATCCAAAATCATTAGGTTTAGTGATCTACAAAAAAATGGCAGAAGAGCTTGTTTGGCCTAGTCCTTCCATGGAGTGCCCAACTTAAAAAATTTATATAAATAACCATCCAATGAACAAATTCAAATTCTTCTTAATTTTGTACATTTTTTTGAAGCTTATAAAAAATATTGAGATATTTCAAAAAAAATTGATTTTTCTAGAAAATAAAAAGAAACCTAAAAGTCCTTAAAAATATTGTTTTGGTCCAAATAAAAAATAGTCATATGATAATTTTAAAAACCCAAATTAATTTTGGGATTAAAAATGTTATAAAAGCTTGGAGAAGTTATGTGGGATTTTTTAAAATTCTACAAGTGGTCATAAATCCACAACTACTATTAATGGGATATAGGATTTAGTACCATATATAGATCAAGAAATCATAATAAATATGCTCATATTAGATTCACTACAATACACATCAAAAACTCTACAAGACAATAAAAATAGGTAAAAAAATACATATTGCTTAGAAAAAAATTGCAAAGATATATTACAATATATAAAGAGATGAGGTGTGTGTGTGTGTGTAACAAAAACTCTCTTTTTCCTATTCTCCACATAATATGAACATGTGATCAACCCACTTAGAGGTGGCACAATACTAAATAGCATTAAATATGTGTTTATTCATATTATAAGTCTGAAGATGTGCTCTAAACTAAATATAATTAGTATAGAATATAAATAACCTAATTTAACAAAGGCACATATTAAATAATGTACCAAAATGGTGGAATCACTTCATTAGTGGTCCATTCCACCATATCCATTAGCCCACATATATATAGGTGACACCCTCATAAATAACATGCCAAAGAAATGTGTCAAATAAGACTAATATTCATAGCTTGGTCTAATAAAATAATGAAATAAGTTAGCACAACCAATCATTTCAACAACTTAAATTGTATAAAATGCAAAATAAACAACTACTAGTGATGAAATAAATATTGATGAGTAATGAAGCTTGACATATGGGCATAACATCTATATGATACTCGTGTCACATGCCATATCAAAATATATTTAAAGGGTAGTAATATTACCAAACTTATCCTATGACATAACAATAAATCATAGGACATATTGATACAAGGGTACAATGTTTACTAGGTCCTTATATCATTTATACAACAAAAGAGATGAAACTCTCATTTTAAAATACTTGAATTTAGTTATGTACTTGACCTTTAACATGAATTTTATAGTTAGTTCTCATACAAACATGAAATCCATTTAACCAACAAACATCCATACAACTTACAACTGATATCATGACTAAGAATATGTCCATAAACTTATATCTCATATGGTTTCATCATTGGTTAATCAATGATATATTTTTAATGAATAATGGTGTGCACCTAGGCCCTTGATTTATTTAAAACAAGCCTCAAATAACAATTATACCCAAATAAGATCTATGGATTCCAAAGAAAAAATGGAGCAAAGAAAATAACCATGAAAAGAGGATAGGACGTGTGATGTGGTAATTTATATAAACTTGAGGCACGGGGATAGGAGGGGAGGTGGGGGTAGGGCAGGGCAAAGGAAAGGGTAGGTGGAGTGAAGGGTAGATAGTACATCACTGAGGGCTCACAAACCCAAGTGAGGTGAGCTATATATTGACCTTGGTATTCATAATGTCTATGTTCATAGGGCTCAACAAAATAAATAAAATAATAAACCACACATAGTTAATCAGGACATACAAAAACAATGTATAACAACCTAGAAAACATAAAGAAACCTTTGAATCTTCCATTTTGAGATTATATTCCACCAAAAAAAATATTTCAATTTTGATTTATTTAGAAAATATCATTATAATACTAGACAAAGAAAAATATAGCCATCCAAGTGAAAATAAAATACTATCATCATTTCTATTCCATTTATTTCCCCCTTTTTCATTCATCAAAAATAAATGACATGTTTCTACAATAACCAAAAAAACTAACATTTCAAATATTATTTTCCATCTCAAGGAAAATAACTTGCCTAGAAAATATAGACACTTGAATAAAACTAAAATTAACAATAACATATCCAATGTCCCCTCTTCTTCTATCTATTTTTTCTCTTCTTTTTAGTTTCCATTTTTTCTACTTTCATTTATATCAACCACTACCATTGTTTCTTCTAGTTTTTCCTCACAACTCTAGGAAAAATAACAAAACTAAATAGAACTATGCAAATGGAAAAATGTGTATGATAATCAAATTCAAAACCCCCATGGCCATTTCCTCCTACATTATCAATTCTCATCCTCTCCATCATGAATGTTGTCCAAACAAACAATGAAAAATATCTAACTATCATTGCGATCTCCATAAAACCCATTTTTCTAAACCACGATCAATCTTACCGCATAACTTGTCAAAAACAAAATAATTACACAAACATCAAAGATTCCAAATTTTTATGTTATGTTTGTGAACCAAGTCCTCATTAATTTCCAATCAAATCCTCCACTATATCATTAATGAAATATTCCACACACACACACACACACACACACACACATATCAAGTCTTCCACTATATCATTAATGAAGTAGTCCACCCACACACACACACACACACACACACACACACGTGTGTGTGTGTGTGTGTGTGTGTGTGTGTGTGTGTGTGTGTGTGTGTGTGTGTGGACTACTTCATTAATGATATAGTGGAGGATTTGATATATATATATATATATATATATATATATATATATATATATATATATATCAAGTCCTCCACTATATCATTAATGAAGTAGTCCACACACACACACATATGTGGACTACTTCATTAATGATATAGTGGAGGACTTGATATATATATATATATATATATATATATATATATATATATATATCAAGTCCTCCACTATATCATTAATGAAGTAGTCCACACACACACAAACATGTGGACTACTTCATTAATGATATAGTGGAGGACTTGATATATATATATATATATATATATATATATATATATATATATATATCAAGTCCTCCACTATATCATTAATGAAGTAGTCCATATATATATATCAAGTCCTCCACTATATCATTAATGAAGTAGTCCACATGTGTGTGTGTGTGTGTGTGGACTAATTCATTAATGATATAGTGGAGGACTTGATATATATATATATATATATATATATATATATATATCAAGTCCTCCACTATATCATTAATGAAGTAGTCCACATGTGTGTGTGTGTGTGTGTGGACTACTTCATTAATGATATAATGGAGGAATTGATATATATATATAAAGTCCTCCACTATATCATTAATGAAGTAGTCCACACACACACACATATGTGGACTACTTCATTAATGATATAGTGGAGGACTTGATATATATATATATATATATATATATATATATATATTCTCAAAATAATAAATGTTATGCCCATATAAAATGTTAATAATATGTTACTTTATGTCTTCAAAAGATAAGTCATTATAAAAAATGCCTTCTATAGTAAGTAAAAATAATGCTCACTTACCCTATATGTAGTGTTAAGTAATATGCCCTTATAAAAATTAAACTTGAATTTCTAAGTCATGCTCCATATATGCCCATTGCATGCTAAACAACACAACCAAATGTTTCACTAAACAATAATATGATAATATAAAACAAGGAGTGTGATGGGGAAATTAAACATTTTCCCCTAACACCACCTATCAAGAAAACCACAACTTAGCATAAACAAAAAATGCATGGTAAAAACATACTATTCACCAAACCTTTTAATGAAATTAGTACACCACTAAAGTAGAATCATAGTGATAAATCAAAATATGATTGAAATAAAAGTATAATAATGAATAATAAGACTAAGCCACTTTAAGGATGAAATCTCCAAAACCTTACAATAAGAATATAATTTTAAATATGATGATAAACTATTAACCACTACCTCCAATATATACTCTTATTATGCTATTGCAACACCCTAGGCTAACCCTACTAAGAATATAAATCAATAAAAATGATCATATGAATTAATTAAAGGTTATGATAGCCATAAGTCATACACACATATCCCAATACACCTTATAGGTTAAGGGCATAACATGCTCTTCACCTTAAAAATAATGTTGTCCTCAATATTGATGATCATTGGATGCTTCTACAAGAACACTTCATCATTCCATGTGGCATATTCACTGGCTAGATTTTTCCACTTGATTAAATACTATGTTATCAATCTCATCTACAACCTCTTAATATGAGTTTAAATTATTTCCTTAGGTTCCAAAATTATTCTTTCCTCCTCATAGCTCTTTTAACTTTGTCTGGGTTGAAATTCATTTTCCAATGACCTTCTTCAAGTAGGAAACATAGAAGACTAGATATATTTTCATTGAGTGAGGTACTTCCAGTTTTTATGTTACACTACAAATCTTTTGTTATATTGGATAAGGGCCATAGTAATTAGGTAAAAGTTTTGTTATTCTTCTTATGTTGTTTCATCAATAATTATTTATGTATGTAAATTCATAATAATCTAATATTTGACTTCAAAATGTATTTCATTATGGTGTTAGTCAGCTTATTTATTCATGTGATTATGCACCATTTCCAAGTTCTATATGAGACTAGAGAGTACCTATTACTAGTGTTGAATGTGTTCTTCAACTACTCTAACCTTTGGCTAGACCAAAAAATATGAGGTGATGGATGGTACCCATACAATGTCAAAAAAGAAGACATTTTAGATGAGGTATGGAAGTAAGTGTTATAGCATCATTCTGTTAGTGTCAACCATTAAACCCATCTCTATTATTTATCTAAAGAAAAAAAAATATAACCTCCCAAACACTTTTTTACTACCTCAATTTGTGCATCAAATTGGGGATGGTAATATGAGCTAAGAGCTCACTTGGTACCAAAAAATGAGAACAACTCAGTTCAAAACATACTAGTAAAGATAGGATCACAACCACCTATTATGATTTGTGGGTCCCATTAAGGTTTTGAATTGTATCCATAAATGATATTACTATTTTAATTGCTACAAATGGATGTGATAATGTGAAAAAATGATTATATTTGGTGAATATATCCAATAAAACCATGATAACATTTTTCTCTTCATATTTTTGTATCATTGGGATGAAATTCATGGAAACCTCATTCCACCTCTGGCTAAGAATAGGAAGAAGTTTCAACATAATAGGGGTCTTGATTATCTCTTTGTTGTTTTGATAATACACCATACATTCTACAATATTTTTTTGGATTTCCCCCTTTATCCCTTAGTAAAAGAAATATTGGTTGACGTGTGATAAGTTTTTAATAAATCTAAGCGGTCAACTATTGGAGAATCATGACAATCTATAATCACCTCATGCTTAAGGGATAAGTTTTTTCACAACCAAAACCTATCCTTGTATAGAATAAGATTGTCACATCCCCATTTTTGAAATTGCATCTTCATAATATGTTAAGTTTAGTGGGGGGAATAATTGTAATAATGACACTTGACATGTTGGTTGATCATGTTGTTTTATTATGTGAACCATTCAATTATGAATATATTTTAGTGAAATAATTGATTAATTTTAGTTTTGTTACCATTATTGATAGGTTTATATTATTACTATTTTATAACATGATGAATTTTCAAAATATTTACTTGTTTATATAATTGGTATTATGATGTATTA